>CM038049.1:77947790-78013863 GCA_021397845.1 Areca catechu | reverse complement strand
AATTCAATAAAAGCTTTCTAAAATTAAGCAAATATCTCTTTGAAGCCCTTGAATGTTGATGAAGATATTGTCTTCAAGTTGATGAAGCCTTTGATTGATGCTTGTAGATGTAGACTTTGATTGCTCTCTTTGAAACTTGGAAGCTTGAAGGCTTGAATCACTCAACTCTTGAATCCTTTAAGAATATTCAAAAAACTCACCAAAGAATTACTTCCCTATTTGATTCTTGATGTTTTTATAGCCTCCCAACACTTAAATGACCGTTTATAGTCATTAGGGAGGAAAATATCGTTGGGGCCAAGTTGGAGAAGTTCTATAGCCTAGAAAACTAGCCGTTACTGTTCAAGTGTCGACACTTCACCTCCAGGTGTTGACACTTCAGTTTCAAGTGTCGACACTTCATTCTTCATGTGTCGACACTTCACTTCCAAGTGTTAACACTTCAGTTCCAGGTGTCGACACTTGACTGAAAGTGCTTTCTGAAGTTTTCTGTTTGTCTCAGGCCTTGGTTGACACTTCACTCTTTAAGTGTCGACACTTGATCCTCAAGTATCGATACTTCATTTCCAGGTATCGATACTTGCCTGTGCCATTGCTGAAACATCTTCAAATTGAAACTTTAACCTCTTCAAGTTCTTCCATATTAATTCCAAAGTCCAGATACTTGATTTTCCATTAATTTAAGGATTTTTTCAATTGAAATACAAGCATTTCTTCATTCAACATGGTTGAGTACTAAGATCTAAAAAATACACTTAAAATATAATTAGTACTCATATATACTTAAACATTTTGTCAATCAAAATCAAGACTAGAGTCAACAGCGAGGGTCCTTTAGAGTTTCTAGTCCTAGATGTTGGTCCGGTCCCAGGTGGAGGAGGTGGTTGTCTCGCATGAGGTGGAGGTCTAGGTCAGGGTGAAGGCTATGGAGGTGGCTGTCTAGAAGTAAAAGCTCCAGATCCAGATCACACTCTAGTGACCAGAAGTAGAACTGTCCTAAGCTCTGTCTGCATCCTCTTTACTCCCTACTGGATGTCATGCAATGCTATCGCCTGCTGAGTAGCAAAGGAGTCCGCAGCCCCTCGAAGTCTGCCGAAGTCTGAACACAGCTGTGTAAGGTCTGTCCTGTAGTCATCCTGCATCCTCTGACCCATCTCCACTGTATCCACTCTAAGTGTTAGCTCCCTCATCTCAGAGCGAACTCCTCCAGGCCTTTCTCGAGTGTCTGGCGAAGATTGACAAACATTGATCTGAAGGTGCCAGTCAGGGTCTCAGTGAAATGAGTGAACTGCTCTAATGTAATAGTAGTCTGAGTGGAAGTATTGGCTAATGTCAAAGGTATTGAAGGTGCAACTGATGGCCCTGGTGGAGTCCTAGGATTGCCAGGCTATCTATCTATCTCTGCCTGTCCCTCAGTCTCCTCATCTATAGAGTCATCATCACTATCACCAGACTCAGTGTCAGCATCTCCATCTGACTTCTCATCTCTGACAGTACCAGTGGCAGCAGTCTTAGGCTCAGCCTCCTCATCATCAGAAGAATGATGCACTATCCTCTACCTTGAAGTCTTCTTCACCCACTAACCATCTATCCTGTGGTAACCCATATGGTGAAGGGACTTGTCAGTGTATCTATCAGTATGTAATAATGGTTTGCTGTCCTCTCTGCTAAGATCAACTCCAAAATCCTGAAATAGTAATATGAATGCAATTCCATATGGCAAACATGCTTTGGCTCTCTAGGCTACATCTCGGATTTGTGTCAGCATAATGTAAGGTAGATTGAGGGCCTCCGCCTTAATCATGTACCTCATAAATATCATGTCCCTCTCGCTAACCCAGTCAAAATGGCCTATCCTCGATAATAATATTTTGGTAATAATGTTACGCAGTAATCTCATCTCTAATGACATAACATTTGCTTGGACATTGGTTATTCCCTCTACATTCCTTCTTTTAAGTATAGTTTTTAATGTCTTTTGCCTATCTTTCAGATTCAGATGACACAATCCATCATTAGGCATATGTACAACCCTACGTAGCCTTGATTCATCAATAGACAAAGTTATCCCCTTAACAGTTGATGTCACCTCATTAGCTCCAAGGAACATATTCTCAAAGAAACTCCTGACTAAGCTTGGGTAAGTAGGAATGTCCAAAGAATAGAAATACTCTCAACCCTGTAGCTCAATCCAATCACCTATCCTAAACCCCTGTTGCTCAAGAAAACTAAAATTAATGTGTCTTCCAGAGGTTATAGGATGGTTACCCATAACAAAAATTTGTCTCTGAGGTGCTGGGGACTGATCTTGAGGTTCATCTTGAGCTTCCTGAAGAGTCGGCTTGTCTGCTATTCTTTTTGATCTTCTTTCTTCTTGGACAGATCTCGGAGCTGCATGTTTGGATCTCTTGGCTACGGTCGATTTTGGTGCCATTTGGTCAAGATCTAAGGTGGGAAAGGGAGGATTCGAGGTCCCAGGTGGAAAGGATGGGAAAGTGGTCCCCTAGGGCTCTTTCTAAACAGTGAAAGGGAAAGTGAATAGAGTTTTTAGGACAGTCAGCTTATAAGGGTGCCCAACATCCGAGTCGACTTGACTAGCAGAGTTTTCCTACTCGAGTCGGCTTGAGCCAAAACATAAAAATAGGCTCTAAAAATTCAATAAAAAAGTTCTATTCCTTAGAAATACTATATAAGGTGGTTGTCTACCTTAGATTGGTGATGGAGGTCTTCTAGATAATTTTTCCTTAATTTTGAAGAAATTAGGTCAAGAATTCTAAAAAGGGTCACACAAACCTAATTCTCCTCTAATCATTTAAAATCATCTTCATTAAATGGCTTAGTAAAGATGTCAGCTAATTGATTTCAGTTGGAATAAATTTAAGTTCAATATTACCATTTTGCACATGATCCCTAATAAAATAATATCTAATTTCTATATGTTTAGTTCTAGAATGCTAAATCAGATTTTTTGTTAAATTAATAGTACTTGTGTTATCACATTTGATAGAAATTTTAGTTTGTATAACACCATAGTCTTCTAGTTGTTGTTTAATCCAAAGCACTTGAGTATAACAACTCCTTGCAGCCACATTCTCTACCTCAGTAGTAGATAGTATTTTGATCAACATTATTTCCATCTTCATCCTTATCAAGTCTGCAGGTAGGGCTCATGGGTGTGCCGATTTCTTTGACTGATTGCATACCAACTTCTTAATGATCTCCTTGATGTACTTAGCTTGGTTGATAAATATTCCTTTCTTTGTTTGCTTGATTTGGAGTCCAAGGAAGTAGGTCAACTCACCCATTAAACTCATTTCAAACTTGCCCTACATAAGCTTAACAAATTCTCTATACAAATTTTCATTAGTTGTACCAAAAATTATATTATCTACATAAATTTGTATAACTAACATGTTATTTTCTTTTCTTTTAATGAATAGAGTGGTGTCTACATTGCCTCTAATAAATTAATTTCAAGTAAGAACTTACTTAATCTATCATACCATGCTCTAGGTGCTTGTTTTAAACTATATATACTTTATTGAGTTTGAAAACATGATTAGAAAAAGTATGGTTTTCAAATCCGGGTGGTTGTTCTATAAAAATTTCTTCAAAAATGAAACCATTTAAAATACACTTTTTATATCCATTTGAAATAATTTGAAATCATGTAACAAGCACATGCAAGTAATAATCTAATAGCTTCTAGTCTTGCTACAGGTGCATAGGTTTCATCAAAATCTGTTCATTCTTCCTGATTATATCCTTTAGCAACTAGTCTAGCTTTATTTCTAACTATATTATCTTTTTCATCTAATTTATTCTTATAAACCCATTTAATTCCTATAATTGGATGATCAGAGGGTCTATTTACTAAGGTCCAGACATTATTTCTTTTAAATTGATTAAGTTGTTCATGTATGGCCATTATCCAATTAGGATCATTTTCTGCTTCTTCTATGCTATTTGGTTCTACTTGTGAAATAAATGCTAGGTAATCATATGCATCTCTAAGTGATGACCTAGTCCTAAACCTTATGAGGGATTACCTATAATTAAATCTTTAGGATGTGACGTTACATACCTCCATTCTTTAGATAAATCAGCATGCTCTTCGCTTACTATTTCTTCTCTTCTTCAACTTGTTTATCTTTAAGCTCATGTCCTTCATTGCTTTATCAATTGTACCTGCATTATTATCAATGCACTCTTCTTTTTTAGAAGGTAAGGAGTTAGTTTCATCAAATATAATATGGATAGACTCTTCAACAGTTAATGTTCTCTTATTGAATACTTCATAAGCTTTGCTAGAAGTTGAATAACCAAGAAAAATTGCTTCATCAAATTTTGCATCAATTTTTTAAGGTTATCCTTTTCATTATTTAGTACAAAGCATTTGCAACAAAAAATATAAAAATAATGAATACTAGGTTTTCTATCATTCCAAAGTTCATAGGGGGTTTTCTTTAAAATAGGTCTTATCAAAACACGGTTTAAATATAACATGTAGTGTTCATGGCTTCTGCCCAAAAGTATCTTAAAAGATTACCTTCATATAACATAGTTCAGGCCATCTCTCCAATGTCTTATTTTTTTCTCTACAACACCGTTTTGCTATGGTGTTCTAGGAGTTGAGAAGTTGTGATCAATTCCATGCTCTATGCAATACTCTTCAAAATATTGATTTTCAAATTCAGTGTCGTGATCACTTCTAGTTGAAATTACTGAAAGATTTTTTTGATTTGAAACTTTCTTGTTAAATTTTGAAATACTTTAAAGCTTCATCTTTATGTGCAATAAACAATACCCATGTAAATCTTGAAAAATCATCTACTATCAAAGTCCATATTTCATGCCTCATAGGATTATGGTCCTAGTTAGTCCAAATAAGTCCATATGTAGTAGCTCTAAAGGTCTTGAAGTAGAAACCATATATTTTGATTTAAAACTCCCCCTAGTTTGTTTACTAAATTGACATGCATCACAGACATTTTCAAAATCAACTTTAAATTTAGGTAAACCTCTAACTAGATCTTTGAAAATTAATTTAGCTAAAGTATGTATGCTAGCTTGACCTAATCTTCTATGCCAAAGTAAGCTAGATTCCTTGTTTTAGCATTCATTGCCACTAGACTTGTACTACTTGACATGGCTAGGTCATTTAAGTCTACCACATAAATGTTTCCAAGTCTATGATCAATAAATTTAGTGCTAGAATCAAGAGAACTAGTTACTATACACATTGAAGATTCAAAGACAACCTTGAAGCCTTTATCACATAATTGACTTATACTTAATAAATTATACTTCAACTTGTCTACTAGCAATACATTTTCAATAATAGAAGGGGTGATTCTGATCTTACCAATGCCAATGATCCTCCCCTTACCATTGTCACCAAAAGTTACTAATCCTCCATCTTTCATTTTCAGAGTAATGAATTGTTCTTTGTCACCCATCATATGTCTTGAATAGCCGCTATCCAGAAACCATCTTTTTTTTGAATTCTGGGCTACAGGACATTTCTACAAAACAATCAAGTAATACTTTTAGATACTCAAGCTTTCTTGGATCCTTGAAGGTTAGTAGTTGTGGTTCTTTTAGGAATCCAAATATTTTTTTATTTTACTTCAATTTTTAATTTTCAAATTGCATTCAAAAGATTTGTGTCCAACCCCATTATAATTAAAGCAAACTATTTTTGATTTTTGATATGAAACAGGTGCTAAAAATTTTGAAGTATAAAACTTTGTAGCTGAAACTCTTGATACAAAAGGTTTTGGAGCTGAAAACTTTGATACAAAAGATTTTGAAGCTGAAAACTATTTGCAATCAATGGATTATATCCAATTCCAGCTCTATTATTTATTTCTCTTTGATTTTTTTAAATCAACTCAAGCTTATTTGAACTCAAAGTTAATTTATCAACTAAGGGCTTGTGTTGACTCATTTCATTTTGCAAGCTTCTATTCTTTAAAACATTCATTCTTTTCAGCTTGCAAAACATTACATTTTTTAGAAATGCTATTCAATTCTTTCTGCAAAATTTTATT
Source organism: Areca catechu (assembly GCA_021397845.1). Lineage (NCBI taxonomy): Eukaryota > Viridiplantae > Streptophyta > Magnoliopsida > Arecales > Arecaceae > Areca > Areca catechu. The sequence continues at coordinate 78,007,810 of CM038049.1, read as the reverse complement.
TTTTTCTAAAACTTCACTCTTTCTTTCATCAAAGTATCATAATTATTTTTTAGAGTTTTAATTTTTAAACCAGCCTTTTTGTATTCTGATAAAAGCTCATAAAATGCAGTATTTGACTCTTCATATATAAATTCATCGTTGGGTTCAGGAGATATTACCTCGTCTTCGAGACCCATTAAACATATGTTAGCTATTTTGGATGTCTCTTCCTCTTGATTTGATGTGGATTCGTTGTTGTCGTTCCACGTAGCAACCATCACTTTCTCCTTCTACTTTTTATATCCTTTCTTCAATGTAGGGCATTTTGAATGGTAATGCCCTGATTTTTTTCATATATAACATATCAATTGTTGCTCCTTATCTTTTTCTTTATCCTTCTCCTTTTCTTTGCTAAGTTCCTCCTTTTTAAGGTTTTTCTTCCAATACCTTGACTTTTTCTTGCCCATAACTTTTGAATCTCCTCATAACTATAGCAATATCATCATCTTCAAGTTTTTCATTAGAGAAGGGGCGTTTTTCTTCTATTTCTTCTTCTTGCTTTTTTAATTTAGCTGCAGCTTTGAAGGCTATTGATTTCTTCTTTTTGCTATCATCCTCACTACGATATTGTATTGTAAGCTTATGTATGATTAATGATCCAAGAAGCTCATCCAATGGCAGTGTGTTCAGGTCCTTAGCCTCTTGAATAGTAGTGACCTTCGGATCCCATTTATCTGGTAGTGATCTTAGAATTTCTTGCACAAGGTCTGCATTTGAGTATATCCTTCCAAGACTCTTTAAATCATTAATAATATCTGTAAATCTTAAGAACATGACAGATATTATTTCATTGGGTTCCATTTTAAAAAATTCATAGTAATGAATAAGAATATTGATTTTTGAAGTTTTAACTTGAGAGGTTCCTTCATGAATAACTTCAAGTTTATCCCAAATTTCTTTTGTAGACATGCAAGTAGAAATCTGTTAAACTCATTAGTGTCCAAAGCATAATACAAAAGATTCATTGCTTTGGCATTCAGTTCACCCATATTCATGTCATATTCATCCCATTCCTCTTCAGGTTTTGGGATGTCTATGCCATCAACCTTTTTTATGGGTGTGTGAGGTCCTTTTAAGATAACTTTCCATAACTGAAAATCTACTGCTTGAATATAAATCTTCATTCATGCTTTTTAGTAGGTACAATTTATGCCTGTAAAAGTGGAGGTCTATTTATAGATTGGCCTTCAGCCAAAGAGGTACTCATAGGGTTTGCCATAGATCTTTTCTCTAAGAAGATAAGTACAGAGACACTGCTCTGATACCAGTTGTTGCCTAATTGGCCAATCCAAGAGGGGGTGAATTTGGTTTAAATTTTTTTTTCAAAATATATGCCTTTTGAAAATCTTTAAATGGTGAGTGAAGTGTGTTGAATATTAAATACGGAAGCAAGTCAAAGAACACAATTAAAATAAATAAAAAACACCACCAATTTATAGTGGTTCAAAGCAATCCAGCTTCTACATTCACTATCTAAGACAACCACTCAAAATTTTCACTATATTCACCATGGAATACAGCTAGTTTGTTTTATACTGGCTCACAAACCAAAACCCAATCTTGGTTTTACACTGAGATCACTAAGAACCCAATATAACGTTAGTTTTCATGGGCTCACTAACAATCCAAACTTGGTTTTCAAGGCTCACACAAAAATCTTAAACAAATCACAAGTTATAGCCCCTACTGTACTTTAAACAACTCATGAATAGAGTTACAAATGAAAGTAACACTAAAGACAAACCAAACTTTATCGATGGTTGTAGTTGTAGCTCTTGGAGAAGCCTTCTTGATTGCTCCTTTAATGCTCTTTATGGCTTTCTAACTTCTTCAGTAAATTACTCAAGAAATTGATAGGAGTTTGGTGAAGTCTTGAGCTTTAGCTTGAATGCTCCTTTGAAATATTCAATGCTCTCAAAAAAACTTCTTCAAGACTTATTCAAATCCATCATTTATAACTTCCCTAACTGTTCCCAGCTGAAAAAAACCATTGGAGTGCCTTGGAAGTCGAAATCTAGCTGTTGAGCACTTTTTGGATTCAAAAAATCAATTCTGGAACTAGCCGTTATACTTCAGAACTAGGATTCGAGTCAGCTCAGTTGGGTCGAGTCAGCTCGAATTCTCGGACATGCAGAAACTGAACTCTAATCGAGTCGGCTCTTCCTAGTCAAGTTGGCTCACTTGACTAGCTCTCCCAAAACTGAAAATCACTCACTCTAGAGGAGTCAGCTCGGTTGCTCATCGAGTCAGCTCGGTTGTCTGATTTCTCAAAACTGTAATTTTGGTATTCTGGATGAGTCGGCTCTAATTTCATCGAGTCGGCTCGATTGGTAGAGTATCAGAAAAGCCTGTCCCATGCCAGAATAATGAGTCGGCTCTATGCTTTGAGTCGGCTCGAGTAATCTTTGTCCAAAACTCCCAAACTTCTTCCATCAACTTCAAAAGACTTAAAGACTTTCAAACTTCTTTTAACTTAATCTAAGAATTTTAAACTATAAAATTATATAGAATTGGCCCTTTTTCATGAAGACATTTAAATTTTTTTTGGCTCTTCAGTACATGATCATTATCTATGAAAATCTTGATTCATTACAATGATTTCAGAATTGTAGGTAGAATGATTGTTTATTTGAAGTATCCTACAAATTTTTTTAAATACTTGAAAAGAGTTAGTATCAAATGCATACTCCAATATTTTGTTATCATCAAAATCATTCCAAGGGTCAACATATGTGCTGAAAATAAGGCTTGAGATGCTGTGCAAACATAATGAGTGCAAAGATAATCTTTTTGGATTGAGTGTACTTGGTTTCAGCATCAGGGAATAGGTTGCTGGTGTAGTAGACTGGCCACTAGGTGCCATCCTTGTCGGTGCGGACCAGCACTAAGCTAACCACCTCTGGTGAGACCACTAAGTACAGGAGGAGCTATTTCTCGGCTTCGATCTGGACATTAATGAAGGGGAGGCGAGAAGCTTCTTCAATACTCGAAAGCCTCCCAGGACTCTCCCCTCCAAGTGAAGTTGTGCATCTTGCACAGCACCTTGAAGAAAGGCTGACAACGCTTGATGGAACGTGAGATGAAATGGCTTAATGCCACTATGCATCCAGTCAGGTGTTGAACCTCCTTAGAGATGGGGTGCCTCATGTCTGTGATCGCCTGGATCTTCTCTAGGCTGGCCTCTATCCCCCTTTGAGTGATCATGAATCCCAGGAACTTTCTCGCTGCAACGCCAAACATGCATTTGATGGGGTTCAGCTTTATCTGATAGAGGTGGAGGTTGTTAAAGGTCTCCACCAAATCGATGATGTGTTTCGACTCCTAGCCACTCATGACAAGAATGTCATCCATGTATACCTACATGTTTTGGTTGATCTGGTCTTTGAAGTCCCTGTTGACCAGGAACTAGTACATGGCCCCTACATTCTTGTGGTCAAATGGCATCATCCTATAGCAATATGTACCTCTGTCGGTCATAAATACTATGTGCTCCTCGTCCTCCATGTGCATGCTGATTTGATTGTATCCGGAGAATGCATCCATAAAGCTAAGGAGCTTGTAGCCCGAGGTCACATTTACCAGCTGGTCAATCTTGGGAAGCGGGAAGCTATCCTTCAGACATGCCCGGTTGAGGTTGGTGTAATACACACAGATCCTCCACTTTTTGGAAGCTTTTTTGACCATCACTATATTAGCAAGCCAGTCAGGATACTGTACCTCATGGATGAAGCCTACCACGAGTAGCTTTTTGACTTCCTCATCAATCACCTTCTACCGCTCTAAGGCAAAGCTTTTCTTCTTTTACCAAACTGGGTGGCAGTTAGGATTGATGTTTAATCTATAGGTGATCACCTCAAGCGGGACCCCAAGCATGTCTACTGTAGTCGAGGTGAAGATATCTGTATTGGCCCGTAAAAAGACGAGCAGACGGGATCTCTCCTCTTCAGGCAGTAGGGCTCCCACTTGTACCATCTTTAGGGGGTCCTGCCCTAGGGGGAAGACAGCAGGGGCTCAACCAGCCCGCCCTTCGACTCCTACTCTGTTGGGCCTAACTGGTCGATGACCGGACCCTGCATAGCCTCTCGTGTTCTCGAGACTGTTGGTGGGGACACCAGGATCAGACATAGATTACTGTGCCCTATTGGTTTACTTTGTCATATGTCAAAGTTTTGAAAGTTTTGTAATCAACTAGGATTGAGTCCTGTAATAAGTTGAGGTTAGTTGATTTGTCTCAACCCTCAACCTAGTCCAGTACATTAAGTCTATACATTAGTATGAGTCTAGTATAAGTCCACTTCTTGTACAAAAGAGGAGGCTATGCTATTTGGAGTTCCACCAGACCTCATTCTAAAGCCAGAGTCAGTTACATCAGCGTAGGGGAGCCCAATTGACACCCAGGTGCCCTGATTCCCTCCAAATGCCATTTCTGATGCCATATTCCATTCAGATGCTTCCAGAATATTTCATATGTCAGGATCCATGTTTTTCAGGTTATCCCAGCACTCTAGGCCTCCAAATTCAAGACCAGGAAGCAAGCCCAAGCAAGAAGAACCAAGATTCTCTTTTGATATCGAGAATATGCCAGCCGAGGGAACCAGGCGCCCCAGCTTCCAGGGGACCCAAGCCCATGCATCCTTGGCCGATGGCTGACTTCCCCCTTTCTGCCCTAAAGTCCACACGCCCAAATGAGGGGCGTCCAAGAGTGTTTGACCAAGTCCAAGTTGAAGTGAAAGAGAAGAAGACCAAGTCTATTCTAACCTAGTTGGGATTCCTAATCCTTTTAAACCTTGTAATTCTAACCTAGCTAGGAAAGAACTTGTAGTCTAATTTGGAAGAAGACTGTAACTAAGTGAAACATAATCATGGTTAGTGAGGGCATGGAAACTCTATAAACCCCACCCCTCCCCCTCTTGTAATCACCTTTTTCTTATGAATACAAATTGCTGAAATTTTGAGTTATTACCTTGTGTTTTGGTTTTGGTTCTTACTTTGAGTGCTCTCCTTGGTTCCTGGATTGAAACCCTGCTGCCCTAGCTTCCTCTTACATCCCTGGAGATCAGCCACACCCAAGGAAAGGTAGCCCTAGCTGCCATCCAAGACCAAGAGCTTCTTCTTCCCCGCTGCCGTCTTCAACCCTAATCCCGATTCCTTCCAAACCCTAGTTCCTTTTTACTTTTTATTTGCTGTTTTGATTGACCCTTGATGCTTGCAGGATCCTCGAGATGCTTCACCTCCCCTGAGGAGGCCTTCTTTGCTTCTGGGACCACCCAGATCAGCCATCAGATTCAAGGGAACCGAGGCTTCTTCATCCAGGCTCCGATCAGAGTGTGAGTGATCCCTTCTATTACTAAATTTTAATCTCTGACTGGTAAGAACCCTTTCCTTCTCTTATTATCTGATTTGATGAAGACAAACTATCATAAACCGGGAGTTTCTCAACTCTCAGGTCCTGCTACTTATTATCTAGTATGAGTTCTTTATGATCATGATGATTCTTAGAATTGCTAATTACCTGCTAGTCTTTACTTTATTTTGGAATTTAGCCTACAAACCTAAATTATAAAAATCACAAAAAAATTAGTTTACTATTTTTTCTTGCATATTTAGCAATCTTAGAGTCGTCCCGTATCAGTTTGGTATCAGAGCGGGTTTAGGATAGTTTTTATCTGCTTTGCATTCACAAACCCTAATTTCTGCATTCTATCCACTGCATTAGGTGTCTATATTTTATCTGATTTTGGCATCTTAAATATTTTATTTTTTTGTGAAATTTGCACTACATGTCCTCTGTTCTGTCCTAGTAATTATCAAATTTTTTTATTAATTTTACTAAAAATCTAATTCTCTAAATCCAGCATATTAGAAATCCTAATAGAATCCTGATAATTTATGCAACAGTCCAAAACCCTAAAATTTGCATCATCATATGGTTTTTGTTATGTATGAAATTTGGTAGGTTTCATCATCACCGTCCATCCTTTTTTTTGATTTTTTTCTGCATCAGGATCTATTTCAAATTCTGCACCAACTGAAACCTTAATTCTCTGATTTTTGCTAATTTTGCACTTGACTAACTCAAACCTAATCAACTTACACACATCCCCATCCCAAGCCTAATTTGATTGCTAACCTAATCAGCTTAAACCTAATTTGTCATTGCATAAAATATACATAAAATATTTTTATTTTTTAGATTGTTTTAGATTGTATCAGGGCCATCGATTACCACCATTTTTAACCTAATCTTAAGGGCAACTCAATATCTTAGATCAGGACAGGATTTTATCACCTGTACTGGGTCCAAAACAACCATCATCATACTAACCCAGACTAATTAAAATCAATTAGACCTAATTTGCCCTAGAGGGCTAGGAGACATTAACAGTTTGGGTCTGAGCTGTGTGGGCCAATTAGTGTACTTAATCCTTTAGCTATTACTAAAAGCTGGTGTCTAAGGCTGGAGGTCCAGAGTCAAATGACCTAAGAGGTGTTGTGGTTTTTAATTGGATCCTTGCGAAAGCAGGGAGGCCTCCCACACTCCCACTCCCTACCTGGCCAGTGGAAGGATTAGCTACTGGGTTAGGTATAAGTTGAGCTGACCCACCCAGTTTTGGCTCTAGGTCTAGGAGACCGTAAATTGTACAAGCTTTTTTCTTTTCTTTTGCATGCTTGGCTGCATCATTCCACTTTGATTGTTTGATTTGTTGCATGACCACTAGACTAGGAACCCAATACCAAAAGTCCAAACCTCAGCCCAGCCCAACCATGGATACCAATTTTGATGCCATCATGAACCAGGTGCCCAGTTAACTACCCAAATGAACCAAGCCAATATCCAATCTCAAAACCAGTTTGCCCAAATAAATCAGTCCAACACCCAAACCCATAATCAACTTACCCAAATGACCCAGCCAATACCCAAACTCAAGCCTAGCTTGCCTAAATAAACCATAGGTTTGACCAATCCGATACTAAGCTTGACCAAATGAACTAAAGATTTAACCAGTAAGAACCCTAGGCAGACCCATAGAGCTGAACCCTAGGAACCCATAGTCCCTAGATATGAACCCGGTAGTAACCCACTATCCCTCAGTCGGCCTGAACCCTATAGGATTGATACCCCTAGATTTAAATGCATAACCTTTGAACCCATAACCTTTAAACCCATAACCTTTAAACCCTAACCTATGAACCCATAATCCTTAGTTTACCCCCCCTGTTACCCCAGACTTTAGTCAATTTTTCATTAACCAAACCCCTCTTACCATCCCATTGGTTCACCAAGATAAATTAGAACAAGAAATATATGAGGCTGACCCAAGTCTGGTAGAGGAGTATGAAGATAATGAGTCTATTGAAGATCTAGGAGAGTACCATATAGAAGACCTAGGATTAGTTGACCCTGACCATACTCAGGTAGAAACCACCAAGAATTAGTTGACCAAGTAGATAACCAAGTAGAAGACCACCCAACATTAGTTGAACCTGACCATACCCAAGCTAAACCGGTAGTAGAAAACCAGTCAGAGGAAGAGAATCTAATTGTAGAGCCTAGTCCTGAATTTCTTGAACCAAAAGAATTTATTAAGGACTTGATTTTTTGTCAGTACCCTCAGGATGACTTCACTCTTTTGACTCCCATTGATCTCTTCCTCGAAGTAGTGACCCATTTCTCCATCATGCCAACCCAGTAGATATACCTCAACCTCATAAGATCAACCTAATTAGTATAGGACTCATCCCTGAAACACTTTCTTGTCTCTTAGTTTATCTGATTAATCCCGAACCCTTTCCTACTCTCCATCCAATTAGACTAACCCTGAATCCACTTCTTATTTTCTACCTTTTTTTGAAACTTCTCCTAATTTTCTCATTATTAGATTGCATTTTATAGAAGTCAGCATACTGCATACATGCCTTGTGCATATTAGGTTTGCATCTTACTTCTTGCATACCCTCTAGCATTTAGTAAGTATACATAGTAAATTCTCCTGTGCATGCCATGATAGGGTCAATCTAAAGAGTCTATAATCTGTTAGGTTTTGTCCCTTAGAGTCTAATAAAATATATTTTGATAGGGATGTCTAGTCGAGTCTATTAGGTATTAGTTGAGTCCAATAAATGCACAGCCTGAATTACATGTCTGCACCTATACTACCCTCTGCACAGCATATGCATATGAAAATTAGTCAAAAGCTAAACATAACTAATAAACTAAATAACAACTTGGCTAATTCCCAAAAGAGAGATAAAGAATTTTGCAGGGGATTTTGTAATTATAAAAAAATTTTCTGCTCGTGAAGCTGGCCCATCAAAATAATAAATATCGGTGGACCCAATGCCTATGTGCATGAGATACTACCTGATTTAGATATTAGCTCCACCTTCATCATCAGATCTTATAGAGTGTAGGGAGCCAGCAGTAATACCTAGCGAGCACCTTGAGCTTATCCCTCCCTTTGAGAGAGAACCCATCCCAGAGTGTCCACCAACCAATAGCCAAATAGTGAGAAAAGATTGAGAGAATCCTGGATGATCAAGCCATATGTACCCGGAATAGAGGCTATCAGAGGTATTTGATCTGATGGCAAGGTCGGCCAGAATCTGAGAACTCGTGGATCACCCGTGAGGATCTTCAGCGCCTCAACCCAGACCTACTAGAGCACTATGAGAGCCAGTTATCCCACACTCGACGAGGTCGAGTTCCTCCCACCCCGGAGAATTGGTGGGGGCACCAGGATCAGACATAGACTACTGGGTCCTATTTGGTTTACTTAGTCTGTGTCGAAGTTTTGAAAGTTTTGTAATCAACTAGGATTGAGTCCTGTAATAAGTTAAGGTTAGTTGATTTGTCTCAACCCTCAACCTAGTCCAGTACTTGAGTCTGTACATCAGTATCAGTCTAGTATAAGTCCACTTCTTATATAAGAGGGAGGCTATGCTATTTTAGAGTTCCACCAGACCTCATTGTGAAGCCAGAGTCAGTTACATCAGCCTAGGGGAGCCCGATTGACACCCAGGTGCCCTGATTCCCTCCAGATGCCAATTCTCTGATAATAGATTCCATTCAGATGCTTCTAGAATATTCTATATGCCAGGAGCCCATGTTTTCCAGGTTATCCCAGCATTCCAGGCCTCCAAATTCAAGCTCAGGAAGCAAGCCCAAGCAAGAAGAACCAAGATTTCCTTTGATACCGGAAATATGCTAGCCTAGGAAACCAGGTGCCCCAGCTTCCAGGGAATCAAGCCCATGCATCCTTGGGCCATGGCCGACCTCCCCCTTGCTGCCCTAAAGCCCACACACCCAAACGAGGGGTGTCCAAGAGTGTTTGACCAAGTCCAAGTTGAAGTGAAAGAGGAGAAGACCAAGTCTATTCTAACCTAGTTGGGATTCCTAATCCTTTTAAACCTTGTAATTCTAACCTAGCTAGGAAAGGACTTGTAGTCTATATTGGAAGAGGACTTGTAACCTAAGTGTAACCATGGTTAGTGAGGGCATGGGAACTCTATAAATCCCCACCCCTCCCTCTCTTGTAATCAGCTTTTTCTTATGAATATAAATTGCTGAAATTTTGAGTTATTACTTGTGTTTCGGTTTTGGTTCTTACTTTGAGTGCTCTCCTGTGTTCCTAGATTGAAACCCTACTGCCCTAGCTTCCTCTTACATCCCTGGAGATCAGCCACATCCAAAGAAAGGAAGCCCTAGCTACATCCAAGACCAGGAGCTTCTTCTTCCCTGGCTGCCATCTCTAATCCTAATCTTAATTCCTTCCAAATCCTGGTTCCTTTTATCTTTTTATTTGTTGTTTTGATTGACCCCTAATGCTTGCAGGATCACCGAGGTGCTTCACCTCCCCTAAGGAGGCCTTCTTTGCTTCTGGGACTGCCAGATCACCATCATATTCAAGGGAATCAAGGCTTCTTCATCCAGGCTCCGATCAGAGTGTGAGTGATCCCTTCTGTTACTGAATTTTAATCTCTAAGTTGTAAGAGCCCTTCCATTCTCTTTTATTTGTTTTAGAAGACAAACTATCCTAAACCGGGAGTTTCTCAACTCTCGGGTCCTGGCTACTTTTATCTGGTATGAGTTCTTTGTGATCAGGATGATTCTTAGAATTGCTATTACTGCTAGTCTTTTACTTTTTTAGAATTTAGCCTACAAACCTAATTATAAAAATCATAAAAAAATACTTTACTATTTTAGTCCTGCATATTTAGCATTCTTAGAATCATCACGCATAATTGTCTATAGGTAGTGCTAGACTGGCTATCGAGATCCTCTCATTTCTTCGATCCCCAAGGGAGTGGAAACTAGTTGAGGAGATGCCGAGTGGAGATGGTGGAATCAAGGAGGTTGAGTCCAAGATGCCCCAGGATCATGTTGTAAGGAGAGGGAAGCCTCACAATGATGAACGTCATCAGTATGGTGCTTTACCGAGGTGGTGCCCCGGCGGTTATTGGAAGTGTAATCTCTCCTTCAACTCCAACCGAATCCCTGGTGAAGCCCACTAAGAGCGTAAACACCAATTTTATTTGGTCAGTGGACAAGTTCATCCTTGCAAAAGCATCATAAAAAAGGGTGTCAGCAGAGCTTCCACTCTCAATCATAATTCTTTTTACAAGATGTTTCGCTATCGTCATTTCTAGAATGACAACATCATTATTTAGGTTATCTAAACTTGCCGACCCTTCTCCCTCATAGGGGATTACATCATCATTCTTCTCTCTTCCCTAGCCCTTTTTGAGGTTTTTCCTACCCCCTAGGAGATCATTCTGACCGGCTTCTCAGTGAGGTGATTGTCGATGGCAAACAATTAGGATTCTTCATTTTGGGCTATTGGAGGTGATCCTCCCTCCACATACTTTTCAAGGTAGCTATGCTTGATCAGATCTTCTATCTCCCTCTTCATGTGGTGGCATTCCTTAGTGTCATGGCCGTGGTCCTAGTGGAAGTGGCAGTAGTGAGATTTGTTGCATCCAGCAAATGGCCTCAGCGAGGGAGGATGGCATAGGAAGTGCTCACCCTCAATCTCCATCAGGATCTTTGCTCTCGAGATGAGGAGAGAAGTGAACTTTTCTTCCTTAGTAGGGTTGACTCTGGTTCTGGCCCTTGGCTGCGAGGTTGGTATGGCCTTTGGGGTTGGGGAGCCAGACATCTCCCTTATGGCTTATCTCTTAAGCAACCTCCCATCCTGCTCCCTCCTGGTGTGGTCGGCCTCCTCCACACGGATGTACTTGTGGGCCCAAAGGAGGAGCTCCGAGTAAGTCTTTGGAGGTTTCTTGTTGAGGGAGTAGGTGAAGCGGGAGGTCCTGAGTCTCTTCTTCAGGACCAGCATGGTGACTAGCTTATCGAAGTGATAGATCTTCAAGATAGTGACTTTAAATCGGGACACAGTCTCGGAGGGGCTCTCGATCTTGCTGGCAGATCGAGAAGACACTTTCGGCTTCACATGGCATCTTTCTGCATGCATCAAAGTGTGCCATGAATTTCTTCTCCAACTAAGCGAAGGAGTCAATGATTTTTGACTCAAGTCTAGAAAACTAAGCTCGAGCAGCCTTCTGGAGGGTAGCTAGGAAGGTGATGCAGAGGAGAGTGTCGGTGGTCCCTTGGACCCTCATAAAGGCCTTATAACTTTTCAGGTGGTCCAGGGGTCGGTTATCCCATCGTACGGGTCAACCTAAGGCATACAGAACTAGCTAGGCATCGGTTCCTCTTGGATTCTACGAGAGAAGGGTGGATGAGTGTCTTAACCTGTGGGCTCACAAGGGGAGCCCTGAATCTCAGCAAACTAGTTGGACAGGTCAGCCAGCTTGCACTCCTGCTTTTCGAGGTGCCTTTCCACTTGGTGGTGGATGGCCTCGTCTGTGGACCCTTCGATGGAGGCCGTCAAGGATAAAGGGGATGCAGAGTGGAGGAACTCTTGCCTGAGTTCCTAGCCATGCCGGTGCTATCGGTGCGAGCATGCACCATGGTCTGAGGTTGGGGAGTGGCTCTTCTGGCCGATCGGGCCATCATGTTGCTTCTTCCTGACTGTTTGGTGGTCTCCCTGCAGGTTGGAGGTTGCATGTAACAGCCCCTCCTGGAAAAGATCGTAGATTGGTATAGGGATCAGTAGTTTGGGCCACCAGTGTCCCTGGCTGCTGCTTTGTTGCCAGGGATCGGTATCTCTGATAGAGCTGGCACACCGTCGTAGCTAGGGCATGGACCTGCTAGGCCAGTGAAATGATCTGGGGATCTGCTGGAGGCGGTGGTGGTAGAGCGGGGAGCTCCCCCTCAGGGCTTTGTAGGTTGCCATGATGAGGGAAGCCCCTTGCACGGCTGGCGAAAGCCTCCTATGTGGCGTTGTCAGCATGAGGCCGTGGATGTCCACAGGTATTCTTCTTGTGGTGGGGGGACTTATTGTCGAAACTTCCATAGTCAATGGCATTTCTGTGTCCCTCCTACCTGGCGTGCCAATCTATTACCACCTAGATCGTCATGGCCTGTAGCTCTGATGTGTTGCGGACACATCGGGCTCCTGATGGGCATTTGGTTCTTCTTTGGTCAGCTCCAGAACTGCCATGACCTGTAAAAGAGAGGAGACCTAGGTCAGGGATTTCGGTTGGGACACTCTGACGATCAAGTCAGTTTGGATGATAAAGGGGAGTAGAACCTCTGCAATGGAGAGTTTGGGATCTCTCCATGTAGAGGGTGAAAGATGAGATGTAAGAAATAGAAAGATAAGATCGAGTGGAGATCAGAGAGCTAGGAGATTTTCTTGGCTGGTTCCTTGTCCGTTGCTCTCTAAGTCTTATCAGTCACCTCCTCTTCTCCCTCGAGGGTCTTTTCTTCTGTTTTATATTAGAAGATGGCCCAAACCAAGTCTAGGGCTTCATTAGGATGTCCCTTTCCTAGTATCCCTTTTGGGAGGGATTTCCTTTATCCATGGCCTTCCCCTTGTCGGACCGATCCTCAAAAGGAGATCTTTTATTGGAGGCATTCGCCGGTGTAGTACAGATCCTGTCCCTCTAGCAGTACAATTTTTCGCGGGAGGGGCAAGCACCTTGCCATTGAGCCCCGAGCCATGGTCAGGCATTTCTATTCCAGGAGGGACCATTAGAGTATTGCAGGGCCTAAGGCCTTAATAGAATACTCCTCTTAAAGGAGGTACAGGTTTTGTGTCACGAGGCTTGAGTCGACACTTGCACTGCCATGAGTTGACACTTGAACCGTGAGTCGACACCTTGAATCGATACTTGTTGAGATTTCTTCAAAAATCACTAAAACTCTACTGAAACCTTTTTGAGCTAAACTCTTTAAGTCCTTTCAAGCATTTCTCAAGTACTTAAGTCCATTTATAACTGATCTTTCAACCACAGAAATGGCTTCTTCATCATTTGACAGCAATCCAATTTAGCTATTTTGATTAGTACCTTTTTTTATGAAACACACTTCAAGGAATATGTTAGTACTCAACTTATACTTAAGTATTTTGATATGAAATGACTCTAAGAATGCTAGATATGCAGTAAAAGTAGTAAACTAATTTTTTTGTGATTTTTAGATTTAGGTTTGATGGCTAATTTCTCAAAGCAAAGTAAAAACTAGCAGGTATTCATCAATTCTAAGAATCAACCTGTCACAGGCTGAATCATGAAAGATAACTAAACACAGGACCCAGAAATTGAGGAATTCCTAGCTTAAGATAGTTAACTTCAAGCAAATCAGATAATAGAGAAGAAAAGTTTCATACCAGTCAGAGATGATAATATCAGTAGCAGAAGAGATCACTCACAACTCTGATCGGAGCCTAGAAGAAGAAGCCTTGTTTCCCTCAAATTTGATGGCTGATCTGGGCGGACTGGGCAGCAAAGAAGGCCTCCTCAGGGGAGGGGAAGCACCTCAGGGATCCTACAAGCATCAAGGATGAATCAAAACAGCAAGTAAGAAAAAAAGGATTTAGGTTTAGAAGGAATCAGGTTATGGTTTAGAAGCTGGGCTGTTTGAAGCTTGTTGAAGATCTCCCTGCTTGGCGGCCTAGGGTACTCCTCCTTGGATGTGTGGAGGCTTGGATGACAGTGTTTTAGGGTGTGGAAGGATGCTAGGGCAGCAAGGAATTTGTCCAAATACAAAAAATACAACCTAAAGTACCAAAACAAAACACTAACAAATTTCAGCAAGTTGTATTCATAAGAAAGAGATGCTTACAAGAGAAGGAGGGGTGGGGTATTTATCGAGTTTCCATGACTTCACTAACCATGGTTACATTTGGGTTACAAGTTCTCTTCCAAATGGAATACAAGTCTTTCCTAGCTAGGTTAGAATTATAAAGTTTAAAAGGATTAGAAATCCAACTAGGTTAGGAAAAGGCTTGGTCTTCTCTCACTTTTTTCAACCTGGACCTAGTCAAAACTCTTTAGACGACCTCCTTGGGTGTGTGGGCTTTAGGGCAGCAAGGGGGAGGTCAGCCATGGGCTTGGAAGGCTTGGGCTTGGGGCCCTTGGGAGCTGGGATGCCTGGTTCCCTAGGCTGGTATATTCATGGCATCAAAAAGGAATCTTGGTTTGTTGTCTTGGGCTTGCTTCCTGGGCTTGAATTTGGAGGCCTGGAGTGTTGGGATAGCCTGGTAAATATGGGCTCCTGGCATATGGAATATTTCGAAAGCATCTGGAGGGAATCTGGCATCTAAAATGGTACTCGAGAAAAATCAGGGCACCAGGATGTCGATTGAGCTCCCCTAAGCTGGTGTAACTACTTTTGGCTTCAGAATGAGATTTAGTGGGACTCCAAAATAGCATAGCCTCCTCTCTTGTACAAGAAGTGAACTCACACTGGTTACAGGACTCAAAATACTGACTAGGTTGAGGGTTGAGACAAATCAACTAACCTCAACTTATTACAGGACTCAATTCTAGTTGATTACAAAATTTAATACATGGCTAGGTAAACCAAATAGGACCCAGTAATCTATCTGATCTTGGTGCCCCCACCAATTCTCCCGGGATGGGAGGAACTCGACCCCATCGAGTGTGGGATAACTTGGCTCTCATAGTGCTCGAGTAGGTCTGAGTTGAGGCGCTGCAAATCCTCACGGGTGATCCACGAGTCCTCAGATTCTGGCCAACCTTGCCACCGGACCAAATACCTCTGATAGCCTTTATTTCGGGCACATATGGCTTGATCATCCAGGATTCTCTCGATCTTTTCCTCACTATTTGGCCAATTGGTTGGTGGATACTCTAGGGTGGGTTCTCTCTCAAAGGGAGGGATAGGCTCAAGGTGCTCGCTGGTATCGCCGCTGGCTCCCTAGACTCTATAAGATCTGAGATGATGAAGGTGGAGCTAATACCTAAATCAGGTAGTATCTCATGCACATAGGCATTGGGTCCACAGACATTCATTATCTTGGATGGGCCAGCTTCGTGAGCAGAAAATTCTTTACAACTACAAAATCCCTGTAAAATTCTTTATCTCTCTTTTGGGAATTAGTCAAGTTGTTATTTAGTTCATTAGTTTTGTTCAACTTTTGACTAATTTCCATATGCCTATGTTATGCTGAGGTTAGTGCAGGTGTAGACATGTAATTCTGGTTGTGCATTTATTGGACTCAACTAATACCAAATAGACTTGACTAGACGTCCCTACAAAGGACGTTTTATTGGACTCTAAGGGACAAAACCTAATAGGCTATAAACTCTTTGGGTTTGACCTAGCATGCACGCAGGAGATTTACTATGTCTTACTAAATGCTAGAGGGTATGCAAGAAGTAAGATGCAAACCTAATATGCACAATGCATGTATGCAGTATGTTGACTTCTATAAATTGCAATCTAATAATGAGAAAATTAGGAGAAGTTTCAGAAAAAGGTAGAAAATAAGAAGTGGATTCAGGGTAGTATGATTGGGTGGAAAGTAGGAAAAGGGTTCGGGGTTAATCAAATAAACTAAAAGACAAGAAAGTGTTTTCGGGATGAGTCCTATACTAATGAGATTTACCTTATGGGTTTGAGGCATATCTAATGGGTCTACATAATGGAAGAAAGGGTTGTTGATTTCAGGAAAGAGATAAAGTGGAGTCAAAGAGGTGACTTCATCCAGAAGGCATTGATCTAAAGAGCTTAAGTCCCTAATAAACTCTTCTGGTTCATAAATCAAAGGACTGGGCTCTTTAATTGGGCTTTCTTCTAGTGGCTCCTCAAATAAAGCTCTAATAGTGGGATTGGATTCCTCATGGTCTTCTTCTTTTAAAGGTTCTTCTATTATAAGTTGGGTGTGGTTAAAGTAAGCTAACTCTAGGATGGCTTCTACCTGGGTTTCTACTGGATCAATTAATACTGGGTCGACTTCTAATTGGGTTTCTACTGGGTCAACTAATTTGGGTTGACTCTTAACTCTTGGTCACCTATAGGTATCTCTTCTTCTAAATCATCTTGGGGAACCAATGGAGTGGTAAGAGGGGTTTGGCTAATGAAAAATTGACTAGGGTCTGGGGTAACAGGGGTGGGTAAACTAAGGGTTATGGGTTCATAGGTTATGGGTTTAAAGGTTATGGGTTAAAATCTAGGGGTATTAATTCTATAGGGTTCAGGTTGACTGAGGGATAATGGGTTACTACTGGGTTCATATCTAGGAACTATGGGTTCCTGGGGTTCAGCTCTATGGATCTTGCCTAGGGTCCCTACTTGGTTGAATCTTTGGTTCATTTGGTCAAGCTTAGTATCGGATTGGTCAAACCTATGGTTTATTTGGGTAAGCTGATTTTGGGTTTGGGTGTTGGACTGGTTTATTTGGGTAAGCTGGGCTTGGGTTTGGTCAAGCTTGAGGTTCATTTGGGAGATAATCTGATCACTCATGGCCTTCATCATGGCCTCAAAATTGGAATCCATAGTTGGGTTTGGTTGGGGTTTAGACTTTTGATATTTTGTTCCTAATCTAGTGGTCATGCAACAAATCAAACAATCAAAATGAAATGATGCAACCAAGCATGCAAAAGAGAAAGAAAAGGCTAGTATAATCTAGGATTTCCTAGACCTAGA
Source organism: Areca catechu (assembly GCA_021397845.1). Lineage (NCBI taxonomy): Eukaryota > Viridiplantae > Streptophyta > Magnoliopsida > Arecales > Arecaceae > Areca > Areca catechu. The sequence goes on along the minus strand of CM038049.1, from coordinate 77,990,754 downwards.
GTCAAAACTGGGTGGGTCAGCTCAACTTACACCTAACCCAATAGCTAATCCTTTCACTGGCCAGGTAGGGGGTGGGAGTGTGGAGGCCCCCCTTGCTTTTGCAGGGACCCAATTAAAAACTACAACACCACTTAGGTCATTTGACTCTGGACCCCCAGCCTTAGACACCAGCTTTCAATAATAGCTAAGAGGTTAAATGCACTAGTTGGCCCACACAGCTCGTACCCAACCTATTGATGTCTCTTAGCCCACTAGGGCTAATTAGGTCTAATTGACTTTAATTAAGATTGGGTTAGTATGATGTGGTGGTTTTGGGCCCATGACAGGTGATGAAATCCAGCCTTGATGTATATATTGACTGCCCTTAAGATTAGATTAAAGAGATGATGCCATTCAATGGTCCTAGTGCAATCTAAAACAATCAAAAAAATAAAATTTTTTTTTAATTAATTTATGAGATGTCAAGTTAAGTTTAAGTTTACTGGGGTTAGCAAACAAAGTTTGGCTTAGGATTGGGGGGTTTGGAAGTTGATTAGGTTTGAGTTAGTCAAGTGCAAAATCAGCAGAAATCAGAAAATTAGGGTTCAATTGATGTAGAATGTGGCATAGATTCTGATGCATAAAAAAAAATAAAAAAAAATCTTGAATAGAGGATGGACGGTTTGGATGATACCTACCAAATCTCATGCAGAACAAAAATCATATGGTAATGCAAACCTAGGGTTTTCTGGACTGCTACTGAAATTATCAGAATTCTGTAGGGTTCCTATTATGAAAAATTTTAGAGATTTAGGATTTTAGTAAAAATAATTAAAAAATCTGATAATTACTAGGACAGAATAGAGGACACGAAGTATAAATCTCACAGAAAAATAAAATATTATGATGCCAAATCAGATGAAACATAGACACCTAATGCAGTGGATAGAATACAGAATTAGGGTTTGTGAATGCAAAGCAAATAAAAACTATCCTAAACCTGCTCTGATATCAAACTGATGCGGGATGACTCTAAGAATGCTATATATGCAGTAAAAGTAGTAAACTAGTTTTTTTGTGATTTTTAGATTTAGGTTTGATGGCTAATTTTTCAAAGCAAAGTAAAAAACTAGAAAGTATTCAGTAATTCTAAGAATCAACCTGTCGCAGGCTGAATCATGCAAGATAACTAAAAGACAGGACCAAAAATTAAGGAATTCCTGGCTTAGGATAGTTAACTTCAAGCAAATTAGATAATAAGAGAAGGAAGGTTTCATACCAGTCAGAGATGATAATATCAGTAGCAGAAGAGATCACTCACAACTCTAATCAGAGCCTGGAAGAAGAAGCCTTGTTTCCCTCAAATCTGATGGCTGATCTGGGCGGTCCGGGCAGCAAAGAAGGCTCCTCAGGGGAGGGGAAGCGCCTCGAGGATCCTACAAGCATCAAGGATCAATCAAAATAGCAAGTAAGAAAAAAAAAAGGATTTAGGTTTAGAAGGAATCAGGTTATGGTTTAGAAGCTGGGCTGTTTGAAGCTTGTTGAAGATCTCCGTGCTTGGCAGCCTAGGGCACTCCTCCTTGGATGTGTGAAGGCTTGGATGGCAGTGATTTAGGGTGTGGAATGATGCTAGGGTAGCAAGGAATTCGTCCAAACACAAAAACACAACCTAAAGAACCAAAACAAACACTAACACAAGGTAATAACTCAAAATTTCAGCAAGTTGTATTCATAAGAAAGAGATGCTTACAAGAGGGGGAGGGGTGGGGTATTTATAGAGTTCCCATGCCCTTACTAACCATGGTTACATTTGGGTTACAAGTGCTCTTCCAAATTGGAATACAAGTCCTTTCTTAGCTAGGTTAGAATTACAAAGTTTAAAAGGATTAGAAATCCCAACTAGGTTAGGAAAAGGCTTGGTCTTCTCCCACTTTTCTTCAACTTGGACCATGTCAAACCTCTTTGGACGACCCTCCTTGGGTGTGTGGGCTTTAGGGAAGCAAGGGGGAGGTCAGCCATGGGCTTGGAAGGCTTGGGCTTGGGCCCTCTGAGAGCTGGGGTGCCTGGTTCCCTGGGCTGGTATATTCCAGGCATTAAAAGGAATCTTGGTTCTCTTGTCTTGGGCTTGCTTCCTGGGCTTGAATTTGGAGGCCTGGAGTGTTGGGATAGCCTGGTAAACATAGGCTCCTGGCATATGGAATATTTTGAAAGCATCTGGAGGGAATCTGGCATCTAAAATGGTACCCGGGAAAAATTAGGGCACAAACAGGGCACCTGGATATCGATTGAGCTCCCCTAAGCTGGTATAACTACTTCTGGCTTCATAATGAGGTTTAGTGGGACTCCAAAATATCATAGCCTCCTCTTTTGTACAAGAAGTGAACTCACACTGGACTCATACTGGTATACAGTACTCAAAATACTGACTAGGTTGAGGGTTGAGACAAATGAACTAACCTCAACTTATTACTGGACTCAATTCTAGTTGATTACAAAATTTGACACATGGCTTGGTAAACCAAATAGGGCCCATAAATCTATGTCTGATCCTGGTGCCCCCACCAATTTTGTTTATCATCAAAATCAATAACGGAGTCAACAATCTTCCCCTTTTGATGATGACAAAACCTTTAAATATAATTCATATAACAAGCTCTTAAAAGAATTTTCAATTTGCATAAAGCTTATTATATTTGTATTAAATTAAAGAAAGGTAAGAGATAAAGTCTAAAAGCTCATTTGAATTGAATTAGAACTATAAGAGTATTAGAGCTAAATAATTTCTTGTACCATGATACTCTAAATGAGTATCAGAGATAAAACATGCTTTGAGATAAGAAATTCATCATAGAGCAATAGTGAGTTTAATCAAAAAAGAAATTTTTGAATAATAGATTGAAGAGTATAAATATTCCCCTCAAGAGATGATTCGAAAAACTAATTTTCAATGAGTTTTCATAAATCGAAACGCTGAATTTAAAGATTTTGCAAGAAATTTAGCAAAATAGATTACACAATTCAGCAAAGGAAGGATTAGTCCCCCTCACTCATTTGCTCTTTTCTTTTTACTTTCATTTTTCTTTCACATACAAATTGCTTATCATTTTATTCTCATTATTAACTCTTATACATATCTCTTTTACTTATCTCTCCTATCTATCTCTCTTTTTTTTATTTTTTTTATCTCTCTCCCTTATTTCTTACTTAATTCTCCCCCTTTTTGTCATCATTAAAAAAGGTTAGAGAAGAGGGAAGGATGAAAACATCACAAAAATTTAGCAATACATTCTAAAGATAAAACATTGATATAAAAAAGATTTCATTCTTTGAAGTACACTTCATACATTGATACAAGTAAAGATACTGGATAGTAAATAAACGTAAATGCATACAAGAGTATTGAAATATAAACTATCTAAACATAAAGACTGTCCTAAGAAGAGTGCTCCTCATCAGAGGATCCAATCTCAATCGATGTAGTATCAGTAGAAGAATGGGATCGAGGCCACATGGGTCAAAGATTAGCAAGATGGGTCCTGGTCGGTCTCGATATGCCTTGATGCGGAACTAAGATTGCATGCAAGTATATTTTTGTATTTTTTTAAATTAAGTTATGAATCTAAATCCCGAAGAACAAACCTTGAATCTAAGTAAACAAAATTATGCAAAATAAGAACCTAAAGCATGCAAAGTAGAACCTAAAAGCATGAAGAAAGAGGACCGCCGAGGCTGAGAAGTCTCAGTTGGGCTAGTTCATCCTCAATAAAGCATCTGACAGGCAGAGGGGGTGTACCTGATAATGGTTGATGTGCCTGGTGCAGATCGTATGCGAAGGGATCGCTCTCACTCCTGGATGCGGCCTGGAAAAATAAGCCGGAGATGCACGGATTCCTGGCTTTTTGCTCGATGACCCGATTACAGCTCGACTAGAGTCGTTGGATTCGTAGAAATCGAGGGACTTGCAAACAACCATTCTAGGGTTAGAGAACAAAGCACGGGTGGAGAGTTAATTAAAAAACAGCAAACGGAAGAAGGTGTTTGAAGGGGGTGGCTAGGGCTTGGAGAGGCAAATGGAGATTGGAGGCAGGCGCAGGACTCCGGGAAGAAGAAGGGCTCACACAGAATCCCTTTTAGCACACAGCAGGTAGCACACAGCAAGGTTGTAAACTCAATATAATTTTATAAAAATGTACCTTCATACAAAAGATTAGAGTCTCTTAAATAGACTCTTAGACTTGGCCCCCAAGTAAGGTTACATTAGTCTTTACCTAGGAGTTTTAATCCAACCCCAACTCTAGCTAGAATACATGGTAGGCTAGGTAGAAAAATCCCTTACTTCTCTCCCTCTCTCACTGGCCTTGGTCAACCAAGAGGTGACTCTAAGTGGCCGACCAAGAGAAAGTTGACCATAAGCTTGGCACCCCTTGGTTCTCCTCCTGGGCCCTGACTTGACCAATTTGCTTCAGGCTGCGGTCCAGGGCTTCATGGCTTCGAATTTGTCTTCCAGGCTTCTGATTTCATGGTCTTCATAGCTTCTAGTTAGGTTGGTATCCATGCCTTGGTCTTCATGTCTTCAGTTGGGTTGGTCTTCACTTGGACTAGCTTGGTCTTCTCTTATACTTGAGCTGACATGTATAGGACTCAGGAAGAAGACTAGCTCAACATTAGCTGACAATACAGGACTCAAGTGATAAAATAACAACTCGACTGGACTAAAACCTTATTACAAATGGACTCAGATGCTGCTAATTAATCCATAGAGCGTTGAGAAGCCTCTATCTTATTCTGGTGCCTCTGGTGTCCGCACCAATTCTCCCGGGGTGGGAGGAACTCGACCTTGTCGAGTGAAGATCAAGCTGGCTCACATATCTCTTGAGGAGGTCTGGGTTGAGGAGCTGCAAGTCCTCTTGAGAAACCCATGAATCGTCTGACTCTGGTCAGCCTTGCCATCGGACCAGGGGGCATTGATAATCGCTACCCCAGGTCATTATGGCTTAATCATCCAGGATACGCTCAATCCATTCTCCTCTCTCAGGCCAATTTATTGGTGGACACTCTGGGCTAGGGTCACTCTCAATAGAAAAATAGGTCCAAAGGCCTCACTGAGTATCACTGCCGATTCCCTGTACTCAACCAGGTCTGTGATATTGAAGGTAGAACTGATGCCCAAATCCAAAGGCAAATCTAACACATAGGCATTTGGCCCAACCCTTTCTATCACTTTAAAAGGTCCGGCTCCGCAAGCATGAAGCTTCTTAACGATCTCGAGTGGAAATCGCTCAGGCCTAAATCTAATCATGACAGAATTCCCTACATCAAATTCCTTAGCCCTTCTTCGGGAATTAGCCAATTTCTTATATGTTTCATTGCTTAGGTTTATTTTTGGCTAATATCCTTATGCAAGTCTCTAATATGCTGTGCGAATGATTTTGCAGACTCTGAGACTCGTGCATGAACAGGTAAAGGAATCAGATCAGTAGGGTGATTAGGCTTGTACCCATGGACTATCTCAAAAGGACTCTTGCCCATTGTCCTATTCACTGAACTATTGTAGGTGAACTCTACTCTAGGTAGCAACAAATCCCAAGTTCCAATATGTTCACCTACCAGGCATCTAAGGAGGTTTCCTAGACTACGGTTTACCACTTTGGTTTGTCCATCTGTTTGGGGGTGGTAGGATGTAGAAAACTTAAGCTTGGTCCCTAACAGGTGCCAGAGGGTTTTCCGGAAATAACTGGTGAACCTAACATCCCGATCAGATATGATGGTCTTGGGTAGGCTATGGAGTCTAACCACATTGTCTAAGAAAAGCTTGGCTACTCTAGACGCAACAAAGGTTTGGGAACATGGGATGAAGTGAGCCATCTTAGAGAACCTATCGACCACTATAAATATAAAATCGTGTCTCTTCTGGGTCTTAGGTAATCCTAACACGAAGTCCATACTTAGGTCCTGCCAAGGGCGATCAGGCACTGGTAAAGGTATGTAGAGACCAGTGTTTTGTTTCTGTTATTTGGCAATAGCACAAATTCTACACCTGGCTACAATCTGAGCAACATGCCTTTTCAAACCTGGCCAAAAGAACTGGTCTTCTATCACTAAGACGGTCTTATTCCTATCAAAGTGACCAGCTAAACCTCCAGCATGGGTCTCCCAAATCAGGAGTTTTCTAAGAGAAGTTTTAGGTATACAGAGTCTATTATTTTGGAAAATGTAGCCATCCTGAATGGTATACTTACTATGGGTACTGGAGGTCCTAGCCTAAGGGTCTGGTAAATGTCACCAAAGTCTGGGCAGGTTTAATATTCATCCTTTAACCTATCAAACCCTATGACTTGGGTGCTGACTAAGCCTAAAAGCAAAGAACTATGGCTAAGGGCATTTGCTACCTTATTGTCAGCTCCGGCATGGTGTTTCAGGACAAAGGTGTAGGCCTGAATGTACTCGATCCATTTACCATGCCATGGGTTAAGTTTCTTTGACCCCATAAGTGATTTTGATAATAACCAAACATTGGAGCATGTACATTTATTACTAACAACTCTTCAAGTGTTTTACAAGTTTTTGTAGGATGAGTTAATTGTTCAAACTTCAACTCCTACACCTTTATTTCTTGTTTGAGTTGAGTTGTAATTTATTTTTGTAAAGAAGAACCCAATGAAAAGGCTAAGAAAAAATCATGTAAAAAGGATTACTTCTATGTGTGTATGCCTTATAATTAATTTGAGTTGGTATGATTGAAAAGTTGTAAGAGTGTTGGTAAGAGTTTTTTTTTCTTTGAGTTCAATCGTAAAAATCCTGAAGAAGATACTCGAGCCGACCCAGCATGTTGAAGAGATGACTCTACTTCATGGCATGTAGCAAGGATTCTGGTATGTAGCAATCCGAGCTGACTCGAAGTTAACCGAGCCAACTCCAGTGAATCCGAGTTGACTAGAATTTGTCCGAGCCGACTCCTCCAGAGTCTAGTTTTTGAACATTTCTGAGAACAGCCAAGCAAGCTGACCAGAACTAGAAAGAGCCGACTCTACCAGACCTAATTTTGAAGACCTGAGAGAGCGAGCCGACCCGAACTGCATCGAGTGACTCTTCTAGAGTAATGTTTACAGAATCTGAGAAGAAGAGCTGACCTAAGCTGAAAAGAGCCGACTCCTCGAGTTCAAGTTTTTCAAAGATATAAGTTCGAGTCGACCCGAGCTATCAAGAGCCGACTCATCCGGAGTGAAGTTTTGTGCCCTGAGACAAAAAGATGACTGCACTGAAGATTTGGTGACTCGACCTATCGACTCGAAGGATCCGAGCCGACTCGAAGAAATCCGAGCCAACTCGAACATCACTTTCAGGTATCCAACGACTAGTTCCAGAATTTATTTTTGAATGCCAAAAGTGCTCCAACGGTCACAAACCACTTCCCAATGGTCTACAATGGCTAGAATTGCCTTGAAGTGATGGAAGACCATATATTTGAGGGATTTGAACTTCTCTCAAGGAAGTTTGAAGAAAGTTTTAAGTTTTGAGAAAAAGTGCTTAAAAGTTTGAGAGCTACATTGAATATCCAACCTACCAAAAAGAAAGAGAGCACAAGAGCATTCAAGCAAGCCTTCAAGTCTTCACCAACTCAGATCAGAAGCTTGAAGCAATTAAGGAAGAAGCCACTGAAGCATTTATAGCTTATTCAAGTGGAAGTCAAGTGGACTTCTATCAAGCTGCATCGGCAACTATCTGACAAATTGAGTTTGTCATTTATTGTTGTATTTACTTCAATTCTTTTTCTGAATTATTGTTGGGTTATTAGTGAGCCCGGTTGAAAAACCAAATAGGTTCTTGGTGAGCCTTGATAAAAACCAAGTGTTGGGTTCTTAGTGATCCTGGTAAAACCAAGTTAGGTTTCTTTGATGAGCATGTTCAAAACCAAAGGGTGTTGGATTTTCTTTGGTGATCCCGTTGAAACCAAGTGTAGAGGTTTTGGATTATGATCCTATAAAATAATATGACTGTATTCGGGTGTGAATATTGTGGAAATCCCAAGTGGTATCTTGGGTAGTGGATGTAGGAGCTGGGTTGCTCCGAACAACTATAAACCTTGTGTGTTTGTATTATAATTCTCTGATTTCTTTTAGCTTTTGCATTAAACTTTTAACCACAACACACAACACTTGAAAAGGAATTTCAATTGCACATTATCTGCTTTAAATTTTTAAATTCCTAATTCACCCCCCTCTTGGATAGCCACTTGGACAATAGTTTCTTTTGGGAGTTTAGGAATCGGAATGCCTCATGGTCAGACAATAAGACAAACTCCTGTGGTAGTAAGTAATATCTCTAATATCTAAGGGCCTGGACTACCGCATAAAATTTCTTGTCATAGGTAGAGTACTTAAGCTTAACCTCATTCAGCTTCTCACTAAAGAAGGCTACAGGATGGTTTTCTTGACTCAATACTCCACCTATTCCTACTCCCAAGGCATCGCAAGCGACCTCAAACATCTTAGTGAAATCAGGTAATCTAAGAATAGGTGCATGGGTCATCTTATCCTTAAGCTCTAGGAAGGCCTTATCAGCTACTTTGATCCACTCAAATGTACCCTTCATAATGCAATCAATTATAGGTGCGACGACTATACTAAAACCCCTAATAAATCTCCTATAAAGGTTGCTAGGCCATGGAAACTATGCACATCGTGGATACTAGTGGGTAGAGGCCACTCAACAATTGCCCTAACCTTTTCAGGATCTGCAGAAACTTCCTCAGGCATGACAACAAAACCTAGGAAGATAACTCTATTAATGCAGGATGACTCTAAGAATGCTAGATATGCAACAAAAAATAGTAAACTAATTTTTTTGTGATTTTTAGATTTAGGTTTATTGGCTAATTTCTCAAAGCAATTTAAAGAACTAGCAGGTATTCCGTAATTTTAAGAATTAACTTGTCACAGACTGAATCAGGCAAAATAACTAAAAGACAGGATCCAGAAATTGAGAAATTCCTGGCTTAGGATAGTTAACTTCAATCATATCAGATAATAAGAGAAGAGAAGGTTTCTTACCAATCAGAGATTGAAATTCAGTAGCAGAAGGGGTTACTCACACTCTGATTAGAGCCTAGATGAAGAAGCCTCATTTTCCTTGAATCTGAAGGCTGATCTGGGTCATCCTGGAAGCAAAGAAAGCCTCCTCAGGGGAGGTGAAGCACCTCGGGGATCTTGCAAGCCTCAGAGGTCAATCAAAATAGCAATCCAAAAATAAGAAAAGGAACTATGGATTGAAAGGAATCGGGATTAGGGTTAGAAGATGGCAGCAAGCGAAGAAAAAGCTTCTGGGCTTGGATGGTAGCAAGGGCTTCTGTTCCTTGGGCATGGCCGATCTCCAGGGATGCAGGAGGGTGCTAGGGCAGCAGGTTTTCAATCTAGGAACACAAGGAGAGCACACTAAGTAAGAATCAAAACTCAGATACAAGGTAATTAATCCAAATTTTAGCAAGGTTTATTCATAAGAAAAAATGATGCTTACAAGAAGGGAGGGGTGGTATTTATAGATTCATCCCAGGGTACATGACTTGAGGGCTTAGAAATCCTGACTTGTGGGCCAAGAAGGCCTAGTCAGTAGTTGGCCTTTGTCTTGGACCAGAGTTCTCTCTCTTGTGGGCTAGGCGGCATGAAAGGACCCTAGATTCATGAAGGCTAGCTCTGGTTGGGGGGCCTGGTGAATCTCCTGGTCTGCAAACCTCCTCTTGTACAAGACTGGACTAACTCAAAGACTCAACTGGACTCACATGTTCTACTTTATTACATGACTCAATTGGCTCACTTTGACTAAAGTGACACAAGACTAATAGACTCAAATAAAATAAAATAAAATAATAGACTCTCGGTCCCCATCACCTATGTGTCATGAACTCACATTTCTTAAAATTGGTATAGAGGCTATTCATCCAAAGGGTCTGGCAAACTAGTTCAAGATGACTAAGGTAGTCCTTTTTAGTCCTGCTATAAATCAAGATGTCATCAAAATAAACCACAACAAATTTTCCAATATATTCTTTCAAGACTTGGGTCATAATCCTCATAAATGTACTTAGTACATTGAAAAGGCCGAAAAGCATTACAACCCACTCAAACATGCCATCCTTAGTTTTGAAAGCAGTCTTCCACTCATCCCCATGTCTAATCCTAACCTGATGATAGCCGCTCTTAAGGTCTATCTTTGAGAAAATTTTAGCACCGACCATCATGTCTAACATGTCATCCAATCAGGGGATGGGAAACCTATACTTCATAGTTATTTTGTTGATGGCTCTACTGTCTACACACATCCTCCAGGTACCATCTTTCTTAGGGGTCAGTAGAGCAGGGACTGCACATGAACTCAAGCTCTCCCTAATGAAACCCTTCCTAAGTAACTCTCCCACTTATTTATGTAATTCTTGATGCTTACTGGGGTTCATTCTATAGTGAGGAAGGTTTGGTAAAGTGGCTCCTGGAACTAGATCTATTGCATGTTGGATGTCTCTAAGGGGTGGTAATTGATCAGATAAATCATCAGGGAAGACATCCTCAAATTCTTTAAGAGCCTCAATAATTTCTGGAGGGTGTTCCTTTTGGGTCAGCTCATGTATTTCTTTGGTGGTCAAGATCCAAATAGGGTTACCCTCAGTAATCTCTCTCTCTAACTCCTTAGCCTTAATCAGATTAACTCCAGGTTTCTTGTCTTTAAGGCTACTAGAACCTCTCTTAACCGGATCTCTAGGTGGAGTTGGGTGGATAACAAACTTATTCCCATGGTGGCTAAAAGCACAAACATTGGTTCGACCAAACAAGGTTGCATTATGATCAAAAAGCCAAGGTAGACCTAAAATGATATTACTTACTTCGATGGGGATAACATCACACCAAATCATTTTCTCATAGGTTTGTAGTCTAACTAAGGTTTGGTACCTAGACTTGATTTGGATGGAGGTGGAATCTATCCAAGAAACTTTGTAAGGGCTAGGATGGGGAACCATGGTCAATCCTAAAGATTTGATGGTGCTAGAAAAGACGGCATTGGCACAACTCTCACTGTCTATGATGATCTTAAGGACCTTACCCCCTACCTTAACAAAGGTCTGTAGGATGTTAGTCCTACGCCAATCTTCCTTAACTGGGGTTGGGGTCAAGATGCACCTAACCACTCCTAGTAGGTTCTCAGACTCAGGTTCCTCCTCCTCACCTTCATACTCATCCAACAACTGGTCATCAGCCTCATAGATTTCTCCCTCAGGTTCAGCTACGGGTTCAGGCTCTTCTTCCTCTAGCTCACCTAAGTGTAGGGCACCAACTGGGCATTAGCTAGTAAAGTGGCATGGTTTCCGACATTTAAAATAGATCTTCTAGAGATTGGAACTCTTGTGGACCTCTACATATTTACCTCTATCATCTCTATGGGTCAAAGGAGTACTAGGCTAGGGTCAACTCGGGTCAGGGTGACTCAGATTGGGTCAACTCGGATTAGGTCGGTTAGGGCTGGGTCGGCTCTGGTGGGACTGGCTAGCTCCTGGGTACTAACTAGGGTTTCTAGTGGGCTCGGGTTTACGATAAATGGGCCCTATCTAGATACGCTCATAATCCCTAGCAATCTGGTAGGCATGGTCCAGGTCCCTAACCTCTCTCATGTAGAGCTCCCTTTTAATATCATTTCTCAGGCTAGCCCTAAACCTAGATAGGACAACATCCTCGGACTCATTTAAATCACATCGCATGGAATACTCATCAAATTTTGCGATGTACTCATCTACACTCTTGCTATCCTGATTCAATCATTGCCACTGATCTAATAAACCATAACGATATGAGGTAGGAATGTTTTTTTTATGCGAGAAGACTCTAAGAATGCTAAATATACAGAAAAAATAGTAAACTAATTTTTTTGTGATTTTTAGATTTATGTTTGTTGGCTAATTTCTCAAAGCAAAGTAAAGAACTAGCAAGTATTCAACAATTCTAAGAATCAACTTGTCGTAGGCTCAATCATGCAAAATAACTAAAAGACAGGACTCAAAAATTGAGAAACTCCCAGCTTAGGATAGTTAACTTCAATCATATCAAATAATAAGAGAAGGGAAGGTTTCTTACCAGTCAAAGATTGAAATTCAGTAGCAAAAGGGATCAGTCACACTCTAATCGGAGCCTGGATGAAGAAGCCTCATTCCCTTGAATCTGAAGGTTGATATGGGCAGTCCAGGCAACAAAGAAGGCCTCCTCAGGGGAGGGGGAAGCACCTCGGGGATCTTGCAAGCATCAGGGTCAATCAAAATAGCAATCAAAAAATAAGAAAAGGAACTATGGATTGAAAGGAATCGATATTAGGGTTAGAAGATGGCAACCAGGGAAGAAGAAGCTCCTGGACATGGATGGCAGCAAGGGCTTCTGTTCCTTTGGTGTGGCTAATCTCCAGGGATGCAGGAGGGTGCTAGGGCAGTAGATTTTCAATCTAGGAACACAAGAAGAGCACACTAAGTAAGAACCAAAACTCAAACACAAGGCAATTAATCCAAATTTCAGCAAGGTTTATTCATAAGAAAAAGATGATTACAAGAGGGGGAGGGGTGGGGTATTTATAGAGTTCCCTTGCCCTTTCTTCAAGGGATTACAAGTCTTCTCCTAGTTAGAATATGTTTACATAATTTAAGTGGGAGAAAGACTATAAAATAGACCTAGAACTAGGAGTATACAAGTTGAATGAAATAAAAACTCAAACTCCTTCTTGTATTTGAACTCTTCCACCATGTTGGACTTGGTTAACTCATGGAGGACACCTATGCTAGATGTGTTGGGCTTCAAGGGGCAGCAAGGGGTCGTCCTCCTTTGGATTGGTGCATGGGCTTTGGGCCTTGGAAGCTGGGGATCAGCATATTCCTTAGAATCTTGGTTCTTCTTGCTTGGGCTTGCTTCCTGGGCTTGAATTTGAAGGCTTGGAGTGCTAGGATAACCTGAGAAACATGGGCTCCTAGAATATGGAATATTCTGGAAGCATCTGGAGGGAATCTGGCATATGAAATGGTATTTAGAGGGAATCAGGGCACGTAGAGGGTATCTGGAGGGCATTTAGGGCTCCTGGGTGTCAATTGAGCTCCTATAAGCTGATGTAATTACCTCTGGCTTCTGAATGAGACCTGGTGGAACTTCAAAATGGGGTAACCTCTTCTCTTGTACAAAGTTTGGACTCATACTGATATATAGGACTCAATATACTGGACTAGGTCGAGACAAATCAACTAGTCTCACCTTATTACAACTCAATCATACTGTCTTACAAAATTATGATACATGACTAATTAAACAAAATAGGGCCCAGTAATCTGTGTCTGATCCTAGTGCCCCCACCAACTCTCCCGGGGTGGGAGGAACTCGACCTCGTCGAGTGTGGGATAACTTGGCTCTCATAATGCTTGAGTAGGTCTGGGTTGAGGTACTGCAGATCCTCATGGGTGATCCACGAGTCCTCAGATTCTGGCCAACCTTGCCACCGAACCTAATACCTCTGATAGCCTCTATCTTGGGTAACAATAGCTTGATCATGCAAGATTCTCTCAATCTTTTCCTCACTAAAAGGCTAAATTGTCTGTGGACATTCTGGGGTGGGTTCACTCATAAAGAAAGGGAATGGCTCAAAGGGCTCACTGGGTATCTCTGCTGGGTCCCTATACTCTACAAGATCTGAGATGTTGAAGGTGGAACTAATGCTTAAGTCGGGTGGTAACTCAAGCATATAGGCATTGGGTCTAACTCTCTTTATTATCTTAAATGGGCCAGCTCTGCGAACAGAAAATTCTTTGCAATTACAAAATCCCCTACAAAATTCTTTATCTCTCTTTTGGGAATTAGCCAAGTTGTTATTTAGTTCATTAGTTATGTTCAGCTTTTGACTAATTTCCATATGCATATGCTGTGCAGAGGGTAGTGCAGGTGCAGACATGTAGTTCAAGCTGTGTATTTATTGGACTCAAAACTAATACCTAATAGACTCGACTAAACATCCCTATCATAGGACATTTTATTAGACTCTAAGGGACAAAACCTAACAGATTATAGACTCTTTAGGTTTGACCCTAGCATGGCATGCACATGAGAACTTACTATGTACTCCTACTAGGTTCCATAGGGTTCTCCTAAAGTAAGATGCAAACATGATATGAACAATGAACAAATGCAACATGCAAACTCCTATAAAATGAAACCTAATAGTAAAGAAAACAGAAGAAATTTCCAAAAAAGGTAGAAAATAAGAGGTGGGTTCAGGGTTAGTCTGATTGGATGGAAAGTAAGAAAATGGTTCGGGGTTAATTGGATAGACTAGGATATAAGAAGGGGTGTCAGAGATTAATCCTAAATTAATAAGGTTGACCTTAAGGGTTGGTGTCTATCTACTAGGTCTACCTTATGGAAGAATGGGTCACTAATTTTAGAAAAAAGATCTTCAATTGGGATCAAGGAAGTGACCTCATCTTGAGGAAACTGGGTGAGATAAGCCAAGTCTTCAATAAACTCTTTTGGCTCAAGAAATTCAGGACTCTGCTCTACAATTGGATCTTCTTCTAAAGTCTCCTTTAATTGCTCTTCCATTATAGCTTGGGTGTGATCTAGGTTATCTAATTCTGGGTCGGCCACTAACTGATTATAGTCAAGGTTAGCTAAATCTAGATTGGCTACTACTTGGGTATGGTCAGGATCAACTGATTCTAGGGTGACTTCTACCTGGGTATCTATTGATTCAACTAATCCTAAGTCTTCTATGGGGAACTCCTCTTCTTCCTCCTCATACTCGTCTACTAAGCTTGGGTCAGCCTCATATATCTCTTCTTTAAAGTCATTTGGGTGAACCAATGAGGTGGTAAGAAGGGTTTGGCTACTGGAAAATTGACTAGAGTCTGGGGTAACAGGGGTGGGTAAACTAAGGGTTATGGGTTCATAGGTTTTGGGTTTAAAGGTTATGGGTTCAAAGGTTATAGGCTCAAATCTAGGGTTATCAATCCTATAGGTTGCCTGGTTATTGGTTTAGGTTATTTGGTCAAATCTTTGGTCTATTTGGTCGAATCTATGGTTCAATTGGTTTTGGGATTGGATCAATTGGGTCATCTGGGTATTGGTTTGGTCAAGTTTATGGTTCAATTGTTCATTCATGGTTCTTATGAGTGCTTCAAGACTGGACTCCATGGTAGAACTGGGTTGTGGTTTAAACTTCTGGTATTGGGTTCCAAATCTAGTGGTCATGCAACCAATCAACAATCAAAATGAAATGATACAACCAAGCATGCAAAAGAGAGAGAAAAAACTAGTATAATCTAGGGTTTCCTAGACCTAGAGCCAGAAACTGGATGGGTCAGCTCAACTTATACCAACCCAATAGCTAATCCTTCCACTGTCTAGGTAGGGGGTGGGAGTGTGGGAGGCCCCCCTGCTTTCGTAGGGAACTAATTAAAAACCACAGCACCACTTGGGTCGTTTGACTTTGGACCCCCAGCCTTAGACACCAGCTTTCAGTAATAGCTAAAGGATTAAATGCACTAGTTGGCCCACATAGCTCGGACCCGAGCTGTTGATATCTCCTAGCCCTCTAGGGAAAATTAGGTCTAATTGATTTTAATTAGGCTTGGGTTAGTATGATGATGGTTGTTTTGGGCTTAAGACAAGTGATGAAATCTTATCCTGATCTGAGATAGAGAGTTGCCCTTAAGATTAGGTTAAGAATGATGGGAATCGATGGCCCTGATGCGATCTAAAACAATCAATATATATATATATATATATATTAATGATTTATGATGTGTCAGGTTAGGTTTAAGTTAACCGGGGTTATCAAACAAAGTTTGGCTTGAGATTGGGGGTTTAGTAGTTGATTAGGTTAGGTTGAGTCAATATGCAGAATGTAGCAGAAACCAAAGAATTAGGATTTCAGTCGATGCAGAATTTGACACAGATCTTGATGCATAAAAAAATCAAGAAAACTTGGTACAGAGGACGGACGGTGTTGATGAAACCTATTAAATTTCATACAGAATAAAAATCATATGATGATGCAAACATAAGGTTTTGACCCCAGTTCCTCACCCCAACCCTTATAAGGTCTCATGAATAGATTCGACTTCCATACCTATCAAGTCTAGATGCCAAGTTTTGATCAAATTGCGATCATATGAGGAAGAGATTTGGTGTGATGTCCTTCCCATGGGAGTCAGTAGTATTATCCTAGGTCAACCTTGGCTTTACGATCATGATGTCATTCTTTATGGTCGGACCAATACTTGTGCCTTTAGTCACCATGGGAAGAAATTTGTAATCAAACCAATTCAGCCTAAGGACCAGGTTAAAAGAGAATCAAGTAGCCTTAAGGAAGAGAAGCCTAGAGTCACCCTGATCAAGTCTAAGGAGTTAGAGAAAGAGGTTACTAAGAAAGAATCCTTTAACGAATTTCAGGAAAAAAAGGTTGAACATTCTGAGAATTTAAATGAGAAAAACCCTGAGCCCATTGAAGTCTTTAAGTATGAAAGGGTTGAACCCATTGAAAATATAAGGAAAGAAACTCCAGAGCCCATCAAAGAATCCAACGAAAACATGTATGAGCCAAGTTTAGTAGAGGAGTATGGTGAAGATGGGCCCAAGGTTGAAATCATTGAGGAATCAAAGGAAAAAGATCCTGGACCCACTAAAGAACTTGAAGAAGAAATGACCGAGCCAGGATCACATTTAGTAAATGAACATGAGGTTCGCCAGTCTTGTCCACAGAAGGAGTTCAGAAACAAACCCTTAATGAACCGACCCAAAGATAACATCCTCAAGAGATAATTGAAGCTCTGAAGGGATTTGAGGATGTGCTTCTCGATGAGTTACCTGATCAACTTCCATCCCTGAGAGACATCCAGCATACTATAGACTTGGTTCCAAGATCCTCTTTAACAGACCTTCCTTACTATGGGATTGACCCTAGCGAGCCCCAAGATCTATTGGAACAAGTGGACCATATGACACCTATAGAACAATATCTAAATTTGAAGGTCATCCTGAATAACCAAGGTATGTTTCATGTTTCCCATAAGCCACCCCAAGACTCCGATTCTTATTTCCTACCCTTCCCTGAGCCTTCTCATGTTTCTAGAGCCATGGGGTTGCATTTTGTTGAAATTGCTAGGCTGCATGACTCCTTAGAACCCATCCCTTTTGCTATTTACTTCTGGTACACTTTATGGCATTTGTTAGGGATCCTTGATAATTTTTCTTGTACATACCAGACCAGGGTCAAACCTAGAGAGTCCATAATCTATTAGGTTTAGGCTCTAGAGAGTCTAATAAAGTTTTTCTCAATAGGAATAGTCTGCATTTTGCATCATGATAGAATTCTGCATCAAATATAAATTTTAAAATAATTTGGCTGATTCCCAGAAATGAGCCAAGAGTTTGAAATTATGGATTCTATAATGGTTAGGCTTAGGCCTGAACGATTTCCACCAGGAACCGTTAAGAAACTTCATGCTCGTGGAGCTGGCCCCTTTAGGGTGATAAGAAGAGTCGGCCCTAATGCCTACGTTCTTGAGCTACCCCTGAATTATGGCATTAGCTCGACTTTCAATATCTTAGACTTAGTCGAGTACAGGGAACCAGCAAACATACCTAGCGAGCCATTTGGGCCTGACCTTTCTTTTGAGAGTGAACTCGAACCTGAGTGTCCACCTCCAATTATACCTGAGAGAGGAGAGCGGATCAAGCGTGTTTTGGATGACCAAGCTATCACTACCCGGGGCAAAGGTTATCAACGTTTCTTAGTCCGATGGCAAGGCCATCCTTAGTCCGATGACTCGTGGATTACCCGGGAGGACTTGCAGTGCCTCGATCCCGATCTTCTGGAGGAGTACCTAAGCCAACTCAACTCTTACTCGACAGGGTCGAATTCCTCCCACCCCGGGAAAACTGGTGTGGGCACCAGAATCCAACAGTGGCTCCTCAACCCTCTATGGATATCCAATTAGGATTCCAACTTTTCAGGTCTTGTAATAAGGCTTCAAGCCTCAACCTTGTAATTTTCCTTTTGCTTTGAATTGAGTCTATACTTTGACCAATTGGGTCAAATTGTGTCCTGTACTGAGTCCAGTCACAAATCGAGTCCAGTCTGAGTCTGTTGGAGGTATGGGTCCATGCAAGAATTGGTCTTAAAATTTAGTCTCCTTGGAGCCATGTCAGGAAGGAATCCAAGTCAGCTCAGGGCCCACCTTTTCATCCTATGTGGCGCCATGACAACTTGCCATGTGAGCAGCACACTTTTCATCCTTGGGCACCCAAAGGGGAGGAACACATCACTTCACACTATCCCTTTTTCCCTCCCCCTATCAAGTTCTTTTCCAAGTAAGGGTGGTCGGCCAAAGGGAAGGTTAAAGGGGAGTTGAAGTTGGGAATTCAAATCCCTTGCTTCAAGCTCTCCAATCAAGTCTTCTTCCCAAATTGTTTGGAAGGAAGGGACAAGATCCATGGGCGCCTCCACTTCCCACTCCCCATGTCATGCTTTGTACCAAAAAGGGATGCATAACCAAGGAAGGAAGAAAAACACATGCCTTGCTCCAAGCCTCACTTCATGCTTTCTTCCAAAACAAAGGAGCTACTTTCCAAGTTCAAGGCACCAAGATCTCTCCTCCAAGCCTTGCATCATGCCACGCCCATTCAAAGTCTAGCTCTTGGTCGGCCAAGGAGAGAAGAAAGTCAAAAGTTTTGGATGCCCATTCAAGAAATCTTGTAATTTTTCATTTGAATTTCAAAAGGGACCTAAGGTGCCTATTTAAAGGACCTAACCCCTCCTTTGTAAGGTTAATGTTGATGAATGAAAAAAAAACTACATTTCTTGAGTTCCAATTTCTCTTAGTTGCCTTCGTTCACTAGGACGATCTCCGTGAGGGAGCACCTTCACCTTCGGGCGTCGAGAGGTGTGAGGCCTCAAGTTACCATCACTTCCGCAACTCCATCATCCAACTCCGAATCGAGAAGAACTCCACCTTCACTACAACAACTCTCTTTCCTCCTTCTATTGCTTTATTTCGATTGAAACCTAATCCTTCTTTGAATGTTCGCAGGTCCTCCAGGTGACACGAGTACAGAGATGGTTGCCCTTGCCATCGAGATCTTTGGACAGTCAACCGGCATACTCGCAGGGTTGATGGCTCGATCATCCAGGTCGCATCCGTCAGAGTGAGTGACCTCTGCATCGGGCGCTTCAGATCTTTGAGGTTTGCCCCTGACTCCTGAGTAGGTATTGATCGGAGAGATAAGTCCTATGGGGTTTCTCAATCCCGGGGTCCTCTTTATCATTGCTTAGGGACTAATTCACCTGCTCGTAGTTCTTGTTATTATTGAATTCCTAGATCTACTATTGTCTTGTCTTCGGGAATCCAAAATAAACAAAATCTTTAAAACTTAAAAACCACAAAACCAACAAATCACTTGCATCATTTTTTTCATATTCGCATCTAGTTAGTCCCCCATCAAAATTAAGTCTAGTTAATTTTAGATCAGGCTTGGGACTGAATGCAAGGGATGTGGTTTTGGGCTAAGGAGTGGTTATCAACTCCTCCCCTTATCCAACATATAGAAAGTGCCCTTAAGGTATTTTATGCAATGATGGCAGGTAGATAAAATACAAATTAGGGTTTAGTTTTTTTTTGGTGTTTTTTAGTATATGTATTTTTTTTTTGTTTTGGTATTTTCTTAAATAGAAAAATAACTTGTAGATTATGACCTAATATGTAGGGAACATGCCAAAATTAAAGATATGCAAAAATTATACTAAAAGAACCCTAAACTTTCTAAAATCGGCTTTGCTGTCAAAATAGAGCATAACTTTTCTCAGGTAGTTTTTTGGCTGGGAGAAAATCCATAGACCGAAATAATTCTTGAGAAAATTCTGAGAATTAATTTCAATTATGAGGAATTCAGAAAAATAAATTTTAAAACTTTCTGAGTTCTATGAAGGCAAAAATAATTAAAATAATAGAAGATATACTAAGAAGGTCGAAAATGCAAAAACCCTAATGGAACTCTTTGTGTTCTTCTTCAAGGGTCGATTCATAACGGCACCCCTACCACCATAGGAGATCCCGTAGATTAGAAAGAGAGGGTCTTGTAGCCCTACTAGTCCCCTATGACTGGACAGCCATGGTAAAACACACGATCTGAATATCCAAAAAGAACTGAGCCCAAAACAGGCTCTGATATCAAATGATGCAGAACTAAGATTGCATGCAAGTATATTTTTGGATTTTTTTAGGTTAAGTTGTGAATCAAATTCTCGAAGAACAAGCCATGAATCTAGGTAAAGAAAAATATGTAAAATAAGAAGCTAAAGCATGCAAAGTAGAACCTAAAAGCAAGAGGAAAGAGGACCGCCGAGGCTGAGAAGTCTCGGTTGGGCTAGTTCATCCTCAATAAAGCATCTGGCAGGCAGAGGGGGTGTACCTGACAATAGTTGATGCACCTAGTACAGATCGTATGAGAAGGGGTCACTCTCACTCTCAGATGTGGCCTGGAAAATCAAGCTGGAGACCCGTGGATTCCCGGCTTTCTGCTCGATGATCCGATTATGGCCCGGCTGGAGTCGTTGGATTCATAGAAACTGAGGAACCTGCAAACAGCCATTCTGGGATTAGAGAACAAAGCACAGGTGGAGAGTTAATTAAAAAAATAGTAAAGGAAAGAAGGTGTTTGAAGGGGGCGGCTAGGGCTTGGAGAGGCAGATGGAGACTGAAGGTAGAAGCAGGACTTCGGGAAGAAGAAGGGCTCACATAGAATTCCTTTTTAGCACACAGCAGGTAGCACACAGCAAGGTTGTAAACTCAATATATTTTATGAAAAAGTACCTTCATATAATAGATTAGAGTCTCTTAAATAGACTCTTAGAATTGGCCCCAAGTAAGGTTACATTAGTCTTTACCTAGGAGTTTTAATCCAACTCCAACTCTAGCTAGAATACATGGTAGGCTAGGTAGAAAAATCCCTTACTTCTCTCCCTCTCTTACTTGCGTTGGTCGGCCAAGAGGGGTGAATCTAAGTGGCTGACCAAGGGGAAGGTGACCATAAGCTTGGCACCCCTTGGTTCTCCTCCTGGGCCCTGACTGGCCCAATTTGCTTCAGGCTGCGGTCCAGGGCTTCATGGCTTCGGATTTGTCTTCTAGGCTTCTGATTTCATGGTCTTCATAGCTTCTAGTTGGGTTGGTCTCCATGTCTTGGTCTTCATGTCTTCAGCTGGGTTGGTCTTCACTTGGACTAGCTTGGTCTTCTCTTGTACTTTGGTTGACATGTATAGGACTCAGGAAGAAGACTAGCTCAATATGAGCTGACTAGTATAGGACTCAAGTGATAAAATAACAACTCGATTGGACTAAGCCCTTATTACAAATGGACTCAGATGCTACTAATTAATCCATAGAGGGTTGAGAAGCTTCTGTCTTATTCTGGTGCCTCTGGTGTCCGCACCATGCCACGACATCCTCATCCTCTATGTCTAACATAAGTCATGCCTCTAGCTAGTGTGAAAAAGGTAGAAGCTATGTCAGCAGCAGGAACAGCATTGGCCAGAATGGCAGTATCAAAATCAGTATGAAGGGGGGTATGATCAAAGATAGGTCATGAGTCAAGACGGTGGAAACCAGGGGTATAGAATCCTAGTTCCTCGATAAGAGAGGATGTATGCAAAGATAGAGAATGTAAGATAGGTGTATCAAAAGATGATGGAATGACAGGAGTAGGTGCAAGAATGGAAGTAGGATGTGGATCAGATCTGGAAGGTGAGGATGATAGGATCGGAGTCTGAAAGGATGATCTAGATGGATCAGGAATAGGACTCATAGGAAAGTTAGCTGCTGCCTCTGGTACTGGCTCTATCATCAGATCAGCAATATTAAACTCAGCAGAGTCAGTCTCATCATCATCCAAATCAGGTCCTGGAGCTGAAGGTGCTGGAGGTAAATCAGTTGGAGCTAAAGGTGCAGGAGCTCTACCTAATGAAGATCTAGCCAATGCAGACAAAATGACAGAGATGCCATCACTCAATCCTCGATGGCTCTCCCTCATCTCCATATGAATCTTGTCAACTTGCTGACAAATGATCATCACCTCAGTCTCAATGCGAGCGATCCTATCCTCTAAACTATCTATATCACTAGGAATATTTGTCTGTGCTGGCTTAGGCTGAGGAGTGGGCTCTGGCTGTGCCGAAGGCTTGGGCTAAACCTCAGGAATGTCACTAAGTGGCTCTGAGGGCCCTGCTTCACCTGAAAAGATACGCTCCTCCTCTGCCACATCATCATACCAGTCAGTGACCTAACCAGATATGCATCATCTTCACTGGCCTCTGACAAGCTGATCCCCATTTGGTGAAGTGATCTGATATCATAAACGTCTGTATGAAGTAGCTGCCTGTAGGGCTCATCATTTACGATCACTCCATAAGTTCTAAACAGTAATGTCAACCCCATCCCATAGGGCAGACACAGTCTCTAGCTAATCGATGCCTCAGTCAACTGATATACCATGAGCACCGGGAGACATACCAGAGTGCGCTGTACTAAAGAAACCATGACCAGAAGCTCATGCTCTATGATGAAGTCAAATCGACCGGTCTTCGATAGAAGGATCCGGGCAACAATATAGTGCAGCAACCTCATCTCAGGTGATAACCTCGAAGCTACAACAGTGGCTCCCTCAGGTAGATCGTCTATCTCAAAAATGTGTTAGAGACCATTGAATCTATCAACTAAAGCATCTACAATAGATCCTCTCATGGAAATGTCCCATACTCTGCTCAGAATCTCTGTTGATACTGGAACATCTCTTCCTCGGGCCTGAGCAATCCAGCCATCACTATCTCGGGCAAGCGAGCCATAAAACTCTTTAATCATTCCCGGGTAGAATTTCTCTGACAATGAGTAGAATGGTGCCAAACTTGCATCCCTCAGCCACTAGCCTATCTTGAAGTGCTGCTAGTCTATGAAATTGAAGTCCACTCGGTGATTATCAATGATAGTCTTCGATCCCATTCTGTTTGCTATAGAAATTGGAGGTCTAGCAGGGATATCATGCTCAACCGCTGCACTAGCTTCATGTCTTACTTTAGTCCTTCTTTCTTCCTCCTGAATGGATGGTCTTGGATGCCAGACAACTTTTTTCCTAGGCTCCATTGTAGTGAATCAAGGAAGAAAAACAAAAAAGGGGGGGAAATAGGGTTTCTACGGTGCAAAACAATGAAAACAAGGTGAAGAGCAGCAAAAATCAAAAAGAAACCATCCCAATCAAAGATTTGAGTATTTAGGAGTTGAAGTTTGGAGGGAAGAAGATGTTGGAACACAGTTTGGGAATGAGTCGATTTGGAATGAAAATAATGAAGAAAACACTTCATTTTCCTATTTTTATCTCGGTCTGTCATCGTTCAAGTGTCGACTCATGACACAGAGTCAAGTGTCGACACTTCCAGGTGTCAACACTTCCAAGTATCAACACTTCAACTTAAAACTGAAAGAAAAATGGGAAAACAAACCATTGATCAAAAGGAATAGAATTTCAAGGAATTCTGAAGGATTAAGCATGATTATCAAGCAACTTTGATCAATTAAGAGTTCAAGATTGTGAAAAGATAGAAATTTCAGTTAAAAGGGTTGATGACCCCAAGTTCTCTTCTAATCATATTGAATCGATCTTCTTGGAGTGGCTTAGTCAATATGTCAGCAAGTTGTATTTTAGTACTAACAAATTCAAGCATAATATCATTATTTTCAACATGATTTCTAATAAAATGATGCCTTATTCAATATGCTTACTTCTAGAGTATTGAACAAAATTTTTAGTTAAGTTTATAGCACTAGTGTTATCACATCTTATAGGTATTTTAATTAGTTTGATTCCAAAATCTTCAAGTTGTTGCTTAATCCACAAGATTTGAGCATAACAACTTCATGCTGCAATATACTCAGCCTCAGATGTGGATAGTGCAACTGAAGTTTGTTCCTTGATAAATCAGGAGATTAAGTTAACTCCAAGAAATTGGCAAGTTCTACTTGTAATTTTTCTATCTAATTTACATCCAAAAAGTTAGTATCAGAATATCTAATCAAATCAATAGATGAATCTCTAGAATACCATAAGCCAATATCAATTGTACTAGATAAATATTTAAATATGCACTTACAGCCAACATATGAGATTTTTTAGGATCAGACTGATATCTAGCATACATACAAACACTAAACATGATATCTAGTCTACTAGCAGTCAAATATAATAAAGAGCCAATCATTCCTCTATATAATTTCTAATCAATTGATTTACCTTGTTCATCTTTATCAAGTTCACAAGAGGGGCTCATAGGTGTACCTATTGATCTAATAGTCTCCTTCCCAAACTTCTTTAAGATTTTTCTTATATACTTAGCTTGGTTGATGAAGATTCCATCTTTGGTTTGCTTGATTTGGAGTCCAAGAAAAAAGTTGAGTTCTCCCATCATGTTCATTTCGAACTCTCCTTGCATAAGCTTGGCAAACTCTTGACAATGAAGCTCATTAGTAGCATCGAATATAATATCATCAATATAAATTTGTACTACTAATAAATCATCATTTTTCTTCTTTAAAAATAATGTAGTGTCAACATGGCCTCTAGAGAAATCATTTTCAATTAAAAACTTGCTTAGTTTTTCATACCAGGCTCTGGGTGCTTGCTTCAAACCATAAAGTGCTTTATATAGTTTAAAAACATGATCAGGATGTGAATGATTTTCAAATCCAAGTAGTTGTTCAACAAACACTTCTTCGATAATAAAATAATTTAGAAAAGCACTTTTAACATCCATTTGAAATAATTTGAAGTTCATAAAATATGCAAATGCTAAAAGTAATCTAATTATCTCAAGTCTAGCAACAGGAGCACAGGTTTCATCAAAATCAATCCCTTCTTCTTGATTGTAGCCTTTGACAACTAGCCTAGCTTTATTTCTAGTTACAATACCATTTTCAACCAATTTATTCTCAAATATCCATTTTGTGCCAATAATAGAAACATTATATGGTCTTTCTATTAGTGTCCAAACATTATTTCTTTCAAACTGATTTAATTCTTCATGCTTTGTATTAATCCAATTAGGATTTTTTTCAGCATCTTCAAAATATTTTGGTTCAACTTGAGAAACAAAAGCAATATAGTCACATTCATTTCTAATTAAAGATCTTGTTCTTACCCCTTTTGATGGATCACCTAAGATTAACTCCTTAGGATGTCCATGAGCATACCTTCACTCCTTGGATAGATCTTGATACTTTGGTATGAATTGTATGGCTTCCATTCTTGTCTTGATCTTCTTCATTTTATTGAGAGGGTTGATCATCCAATGTTAGCATCTTTAACTTTTCAGCACCTGCACATGCATCAGAAGTATCCTCTTTTTTAGAGGATTTGTTAGCAGATTCTTCAAAGACTACATGACAGACTCCTCTACTATTAAAGTTCTCTTATTAAAAACTCTATATGCCCTGCTTGATGTAGAGTATCCTAAGAAGATACCTTCATCAAACTTGGCATCAAGTTTTTCTAAATTATCTTTACCATTATTCATGATAAAACATTTACAACCAAAAATACAAAAATATTTTAAAGTTGGTTTTCTTTGTTTCTAAAGCTCATATAGAGTTTTCTTTAAAATCGAACAAATTAAAATATAATTTAAAATATAACAAGTGGTATTTACTGCTTCAGCCCAAAAATATCTTAGCAAATCATTTTCACAAAGTATAGTGCGTGCCATTTCTTCTAAAGTATGATTTTTCCTCTCTACAACCCCATTCTGTTGAGGTGTCCTAGGTGTAGAAAAATTATGTTCAATTCCTTTTTCATTGCAAAAGTTTTCAAAATCCTAATTTTCAAATTCAGAACTATGATCACTACGAATGCAAATAACTGAAGTACTTTTTTCATTAGAAACTTTTTGGTAAAACTTCATAAATGCTGAAAATGATTCGTCTTTGTGAGCAAGAAATAAAATCAATGTAAACCATAAAAAATCATCCACTATAACTAATCCATATCTCTTACCTCGTAGGCTAGATATCCTAGTTGGTCCAAAGATATATATATGGAGTAGTTCTAATGGCCTAGAAGTTTTAACAAAATCTTTAGGTTTGAAAGATGTTTTTACTTGTTTTCCAAATTGGCATGCTTCATAAATTTTATCTTTCTCAAAACTATGTTTTGGTAAGTCTCTTACTAAATCCTTTTTGCAAAATTTTGACAGTAAATACATACTTGCATGAGCTAATCAACGATGCCAAAGCCAACTAGTCTCATTAATAGTAGAAATTATTGCAACCAGGCATTCTTCATTAGGCAAAGATAGATTATCCAAGTCAATAAGATAGATATTACCATGCCTTTTTTCCAATAAATCTCACTCCAATTTTATCAGGGCTAGCAATCATGCAAAAGATGATTCAAAAATAACTTAAAAACCTTTATCATAAAATTAGCTAATACTAAAAAGATTATGCTTTAAGCCTTCAGCTAAAAAAACATTATCAATCCAAGTAGAAGGGGAGATGTGAACCTTTTCAATACCAATGATTTTTCCTTTACCATTATCACCAAAGGTTACACTCCCTCCATTTATTGCTTCAAGAGAGGTAAATTGCTTCACATCTCCTATCATATGTCTTGAGCAACCACTATCGAGATACCACAATCTTTTATTTTCATTGGTTGCAAAACACGCATGCAAAACAAATTAAGTTTTATTTTTAGGTACCCAAGCCAACTTGGATCCTTTAGGGTTAGTATTAAAAGTGGTTCCTTTTGGAATCCAAATCTTTCTAGAATCATTAATTTTTCTTAAATTGCATTGAAAAGCTTTATGACCTACTCTTTTGCAAGAAAAGCATGTAATGCTAGATGATGCAGTTACAAAATTTTTTTTGAAATACTTTTGCCATTTTTGAGGTCTATAACATAATCCAGCTTTATTAAAAATAGCTCTTTGATTGTTTAAAAGAAGATTTAACTTTTCATAACTATATGTGAGTTTTTTAACAAAAGGTTTTATCTTATCAAGCTCATCTTTATATTTCTTATTTTTATTTCAAGATCTTTACTTTTCTTCAAAAATTCATTATTTGAAACAAATGCTTTAAATCTTTTTAAAACTTCATTTTTCATAGATAAAGCTTTGTTTTTCTTTTCTAAATTATCAATTTTATTTTTCAAATCATTGACTTCATTTAAAAGAGTAGTGTTTTCATGTGAAAAAGTGTTTGCATGCTTTTTCAACTTTCTATTTTTAGAAATCATCACCATATAGTCATGCATTAATTCATCAAATGCAATTCTTAATTTATCAAAAGTATAGTCTACTTCAAGATCAGAATATACCTCTTCTTCTTTATGTTGTAGTGCCATTAAACATAGATTGATGACTTTAGTTGGTTCTTCATCTAAACTAGAGTCCTCACTGTCACTCCAAGTCACCATCATTGCCATCTTTCTAAGCTTCTTTCTTGATTTCTTAAGGAGAGGGCAGTCATACTTGTAGTGTCTAGGCTTCTTGCATTCGAAGCAGATAGGTAGTTCCTTCTCCTTTTCTTTTTCTTTCTCCTTTTCTTTTTCCTTTTCTTTGGTTAGTTGAAACTTTTCTTGTAAGAAAATTTCTTTCTCCTCATGAATTTTTTGAATTTTCTTGCTAGAAGAGCTTCCTCACTTTCATCTTCTTCTTCTTCTGATTCTTCATTTAAGGATTGTTCTTGTATTGTAGACTTGAAAGCTATCCCCTTTTTCTTCTTGTCCAAATCCATAGACTTTTGTTTCAAATTTAGCTCATAAATCATGAGCGATCCTACTAGCTGCTCCAATGGTAGTTTGTCAACATCTTTGGCTTCTTGTATGGCTGTCACCTTTGGATCCCAAGATGTTGGAAGTGACCTGAGAATTTTGTTAACAAGATCGGCATTAGACATAATTTTATCTAAACTTCTCATGCCATTTACAATGTTTGTGAATCTAGTGTATATGTCAGTGATAGATTCATTTGGTTCAATGCGGAACATCTTATAAGTGTGCACTAACATGTTAACTTTAGTATTCTTCACTTGATCAGTACCCTTATGGATAACCTCATGTGTGTCCCATATTTTTTTGACTGATGTGCATATAGAAATCCTATTGAACTCACTATGATCCAATGCACAATAAAAAAGATTCATTACTTTTGCATTGATCTCGGATTATTTAATGTCATTTTCATCCCAATCCTCTTCAAGCTTTGGGATGGAAATACCATTAACCACAACCGAAGGAATATGAAGACCTTTTTAACTACTTTCCATAAATTATAATCTATAGAATGCATGTAAATTATCATTATAGTTTTTCAATAAGTATAATTTGTTTCATTAAAGTATGGAGGTTTATTTGGGACTTGTCCCTCAACTATACTAGTACCAAGGGGGTTTTCATAGATCTTTACTCAAGGTGGTTAGATCTATATACTAAGAACGTGGCTCTGATACCACTTGTTGCCAGTAAGCAACCCAAGAGGGAGGTGAATTGGGTCTCTAAAAATTACTTGTAAGAATGTATGCCAATTCAAATATCTAATCAAGTACTAGTGTGAGGTGTAAGTATATGCTCTTGAAGAGTATGCAGCGAAAATATAAATGCAACAAATATAAGAGCAAGTAAAGAGAGCAATAGACAATCACAAACACAAGCCAAGTATAGTGGTTCAGTACTTTTCAATGCACCTACATCCACTCCCCAAGGTCCATTTAGAAATTCACTATAATTTCTTATGATTATAGCCAATTAGTTTTTTGGACTCACTAATTAAAACTCCATTTGGTTTTTACAAGGCTCACCAAAAGAAACCTCTTGGTTTTCAAAGGCTAACCAATAACCTTATTGGTTTTCAACTAGGCTTACCAAAAACCTCGGTTTTCAAGTAGGCTAACCAAAAACCTCCTTGGTTTTGTTCTTAGGCTTACCAAAATCCTTTATAACAAAGATATAAGATAAAGTAAAGCAACAAGAAAAGCTTTCTAATATAAAACTGATATCTCTTTGAAGCTTGGAGAAGTTGTTTGTCTTGAACTTGATGAAGCCTCAATCAATGCTCAAAAGAGTTGGACTTGAATGTTTCTTGATAGCTTTGAATGCTCGGAGACTTCTTTTTGTTTGAAGGTAGTTGCTCTCAATGAATGGAAGTGAATGCACTTGCTTCTCGCTCCATTTTTTTTATTTTCTCTTGTTATCTTCTTTCTTGTATTTCTTGTTATAACTTTCTTGAATTCAAATCATTTAAATACCATCCCAAGACCTTAAAGATGGTTTATGACCATTAGACACAAAAAACTAGCCGTTGGGAGCCAAGAGGGCTAAATTCTGCGTTTGAAAAACTATCCGTTACTGTTTCCAGAACTCCAAGTATCGATACTTCAAGCTATGAGTCGATACTTAGGTTCGACATTTAAGTCCCATGAGTCAACACCTAGTTCAAAATTCTTTATTGAAGCTCTCTGGAATTCTTAGGTGAGTCGACACTTGACATCCATGAGTCGATACTTCAGGCAAGTCTTCAACTTCAACATGTTCTGTACGAAATTTTTCTCAGGCCTTAAGTCGATCCTTGAGTCGATACTTGAGTAGCATGAGTTGATACTTCAGCCATGCCATCTAAAACTCTTTCTGCGTGCCGGTTTAAGTCAATACTTGCATTGCCATGAGTCGACACTTGAACTGTGAGTCGACACCTTGAGTCAATACTTGCTGAGATTTTTTCAAAAATCACTGAAACTCTGCTGAAACCTTTTTGAATTGAACTCTTTAAGTCCTTTCAAGCATTTCTCAAGTTTTTAAGTCCATTTATAACTGATCTTTCATCCATAGAAATGGCTTCTTCATTATTTGAAAAGCAATCCAATTTAGCTATTTTGATGAATACCTTTTTTTATTAAACACACTTCAAGGAACATGTTAGTACTTAAATTATACTTAAGTATTTTGTTTATCATCAAAAATAATAACGGAGTCAACACAAGGCAACATAGCAAAAGGTAAAGCTAGTTTAGCTATTTTGAAATATAGGGATGCATTGACAGCATTGGAAAGATCTGAACTTGCACACCATTGGATTTTGGATTTGGGAGCATCTTTTCACATGACTCCTTTCAAGAAGTGGTTTCATATATACAAACCATAGGATGGTGGAGTTGTTTATTTGGATAATAATACATGTCTTGTGGTTGGACTAGGAGATGTTCAGATTAAGATGTTTGATGATATAATTCAAACCGTTTCTAATGTTTGGCATGTTCTAGCACTTCATAAGAGTCTATTATCACTCGAAAAGTTTTGTAAGCAAGACTTGAAGTTTGTAGGAGATAAAAATCAACTGAAGGTGTGCCAAGATGTTTGGTGGTGATGAAGGGACACCCTATAGATAGTCTTTATAAATTGGTGGGCAAGGCACAGGTAGAAGAGGTAGTAGCAAGTGCGAAGATGGTGTCTTCGATAATTTGGCATCATCGTTTCGGATATGAGTGAGCATGGGCTACAGGTATTATCAAATATGGAGCTTCTTGTGAGTATAAGTTAGCACCACTGGAATTTTATGAAGATTGTAACTATAATAAGCAAAGAGGGCTTTCTTTCCCTTCATGCAGTAGTGAAGTAAGGTATTTTTTGAGTTGATTCACTCAGATACTTGAGAGTTAACTGATATGTCATTAGACGGGTATTCTTACTTAGTATCCTTCATTGATGACTATTCTCAAAAGGCTTAGATATATATTCTAAAGCAAAAATCCAATATTTTTGAGACCTTTAAGAAATTCAAAGTTCTAATAGAAAATGAAAAGTGTTTGAAAATCAAGTACCTACATTCTAATAATGGAGAAGAATATTGTTCCAAGAAATTTGAGAAGTTTTGTGGTGAGCATGGAATTCAATGGTACCACACGATTTTTGATACACCACAATAAAATTTTATGACTGAGAGGTTAAATTAAACACTCATAGAGATGGTCTAAAGTATGTTAAGTTCTACAAAACTTGATAAGAGATTTTAGGCAGAGGATGTGAGTATGGTCTATTACTTAATCAATCAAGCACCGACAAAATCACTTGGATTAAAAATTATAGAGAAAATCTAGAGTGGCAAGCTAGTAAATTATTCCTATCTCTATGTCTTTAGATGTGATGCATATGCATGGATCCTAAAATAGAAGAAAATAAAATTGGACAAAAACTCTCGAAAATACATCTTTCTTGGCTATGCTAAAGGAGAGAATGGCTATCGATTTTGGAACCCTACTACCCACTAAATTATTGTTAGCCAAGATGTCATTTTCAATGAAGAATCCTTTCAAAGCACTAAGGAGAAGCAAGATGATGAAACCGTTATTCCTATTGAGTTCTTTGATGCACGTGATGAGATGCAAATAGAGAAGCACATGTTGATGATCAGGTAGTTGATGATGAATCAAACGTAGAGTCTCCACAATCACCTGAAGATGTTATTTCATAGAAAGAGCCACCAATAGAGTCCAAGAGGCCTATGAGGGTCATTAGACCTCCTGTGAGGTATGATGATTATGTTACTTCTTTCATTCCTTTTACTAACCATGTTTGTACTTATATTGTTTTGGTAGAGGAGGATATGCCAACTTTATATAGGTAGGGTTGTGAGTCCACTAATGCTGGAAAGTAGCATTATGCTATGGAGGAGGAGATGGAGTCACTTCGGAAGAACAATATATAAGATCTTGCGGTTCTACCGAAGGGGAGGAGTCCGATCAGATGTCGGTGGATCTATAAAGTGAAGAAAGATATAGATGGAGATGTGGAGAGGTTTAAAGCATGTTTGTTGGTGAAGGGTTATGCTAAGAAGCCAAGAACTGACTTTGATGAGATCTCACCAGTGATTCGTTTAACTACAATTTGAATTATTTTGGCGATCACGATAGTCATGGATTTGAAGCTTGAGTAAATGGATGTAAAGATGGCATTCTTACATGGTGACTTGGAGTAGAAAATCTTATGGCACAACCTAAAAAATTTATCAAAAAAGGTAAGAGGAATTGGTTTGTCAGCTGAACAAATCATTGTATGATCTCAAACAGATATGGATGTGTTAGTACAAGTGATTTGATTCCTTCATTATGAATTTGGAATTTGATCGATTGGAGACAGATCATTGTGCATATTTCTGAGGTTATGATGACTGGAGCTTCTATATCTTATTATTGTATATCGATAATATGATGGTTTCGGGGAATAGTAAGTATTGGATATCAAATCTAAAAACTCAGTTAGCCAAAGAGTTTGAAAGGAAAGTCTTAAGAGCTATAAACCAAATACTTATGATGAAAGTGCTACGAGAGAGAAAGAATAGGAAGGTCTAGCTTTTACAGAAAAGATATGTGGAGAGTTCTATGTGCTTCAAGATAAAGAATGCAAAGCTAGTTTCTATCCTATTTTTTATTCATTTAAAATTGTCGATCGAGCAATCACCTAGCATGGAAGCAAAAAAGGGCTGACATGGTCTGGATACCATATTCATCAATAATAGAGAGCCATATGTTTATCATGATATGCACAAGACCGGATATTGTGCAAGCAGTGAGAGTTATGAGCCAGTATATAGCAAATCTAGATAGCGACCATTAGAAAGTAGTGAAGCAGATCCTCCAATATTTGAGAGGGATGTCAAATTTTCACCCTATTATGGTCTACAGGTTTGGAGTGCATTAGGTATATGGACTCTGATTTAGCAGCATATTGGGATAGGAGGAGATCTACTATAGGTTATGTGTTCTCCATAAACGATGGTGCTATTAGCTAGGAATCTAAATTTCAATTAATGATAGCACTATCAATGACAGAGGCTGAGTAATTACATTGGCACATGCATGTAAAGAAGCTATTTGGCTCAAGAAATTTCTTGAAGACTTGAAGGTGAAGTAGGATGTGATGAGTGTGAATTGTGATAGTCAAAGCGCATTGCACTTGGTAAAAAATATAGCATTTCACTCTTGGACGAAGCTTATTACATTCGCTATCACTTTATGAGAGATGTGGTGGATGATGGTCTAGTCTCACTATTAAAGATTCATACCGATGTAACCCAGTCGATGTATTAACAAAGTTGGTAACTCGAGAGAAGTTAAATTAAAGCTTTCTTGGTCTTCGAGCTATATGAGGAGTGGAAGTTGAAAAGGCTTTCAGGGATGACATTCTTTGAAGTTCGGCACATGTCTTCAAGTAGAGGAATTGTTGATGGTTGAATTCCATGTGCCCAGTAGAATAAAAGGAAATGCATGAGCACGCATATAAGGCCCAAGCCCAAGCAGTGACGTGGCATAAGGTGGTTTTCCATGAGCCGCGGTTCATGAGAAGGCTGCACTCTGAGCATGCGATCAGATGTCCCACATTACACGCGATCAAGATCCAATGGTGGGGAAGTGATCCGGTGTCGTTTTGGACTATTCCAGTATTTTTTCAACGAGTTTTGGGATGTTTGATATTGATCAAAAGGGTGTGATCATCTGGAGGACCAATTGCTATGCTATATAGACTGGGAGATGGGTTTGACACTGCTTTGGACTCTACTTTACCTTTTTTTTTAATAGAAAGACATAAGCAATCATTGGTGACGCTCCGAGCAAAATATAAAGAGATCCTGAGAATTTTGTTTTGAGGAAGAAATCTTGCAGAGAGAGTTTCTTATATTTTTTTCTCCAATTTTGTACCTTTTACATCGTAGATTGAAGAAAAGAATGTCGAAGAGATCTTGTTCATGGACGTAGGCCAAAGATTGATAGGTCAAACTATGTATATCTGGTATGCTTTCTTTTTCTCATATTTTTATATTATTTAATTATCTCTTTTTTATGTTCTATGATTTATTTATATTTATTTTTTTTATAAAATGATTCTATTTTTGTTGTGCTTGCATGCCATGTAGGTTGAGATACGCGGTTACTCCTTAACCGGTCATTTCAACTTGATACATATCCCCCCAAAAATAGGAAAAGACAGATGGCTCCGTGAGAAAAATAATAGGCCCTATAACTAATTTGATTTTGGGTTCGCCTCATCACTTGACCACTAGTGGAGTCACTTTGCTCGTCTTCTTAATTCACATATCCAAGCTGTAGAAAAAACTAAATAACAAAAAAATGATAAGCATTATTTATGCAAAACACCTCGCTAAAAAAGCACCATTTTAATAGCTGTGTAGTTAGAGCTCCATTTAGCGCACATCATGAAGCTGCTAACATGGTATGTCTGCAATGGTCCCTCCATCATGGGCCCACCCTAGTGGCATTAGTATCACTACTTGAACACCAATAGAGATGCATGTGGGTTGTCAAAATTTGAGCCCACATAGCACAATCATGTGTATACTGGTCTCAAAGTGGGCAATGCTTCTGTATGAGATGTGAAGAGTATCCAAAGGTAATGGTCGCAAACCTTTATTCATAGTGAACCCTACAACCTGTTATCAAACATGATTATGCTGAAGATGTATTGCTGTCAATGTTGTATACTGATTACTGTTGATGGGTTTCAAAGCATACACTGCCGTATTCTTTTCAGGCTCATGAATGAGCAATGGTCCCAACTAATCATAAAACATTGACTTTTTTTAGTTCCAATCTCATAAATAGTCTAGATGTTATACAATATCTGGACTTTCAGCCGTAAACAAAAGGCATATTCTCAAAATGCCTACTCCGTTAGCTGATCACATAAGGTTCTTATCATAAAAAGTGGACAAGTCGGTAAGATTTATGTGACAGGACTGGAACCGGACCGATGAAAAATAAAATTTTTATTATTAAATAAATTATAAAATCTTTTCACCAAATAATTTTAATGGAGAAGGAAAATAGAATTTTTATTATTATATAATTAATATATTAAATTAAAATATTAAACAAATATTGATTTTACCAAATTACATTAAAAATTTAAAAAATTATTAAAATTTATTTAAAATTAGTAAAAAATTATTAATTTTTTATAAAATAATATAATGAGAAATCATGGTTGTATACGTGATTTCACCAAATAATATTTTTCTTTCATTAAAATTTAATAAAAGATTTTTAAAATTAATAAATTTTTTTAAAAAAAAATAACGAAAAATCGTGGATTGTAACTGCGATTTCACGTTGAAATCGATCCACAATTTTCTTACATAAACCATTTTCTATATCAAAATTTAATAAAAAAATATAAAAAATTAATAAAAAAATTTTAAAATGTTGCAAGATCGGTAGA
This sequence comes from Areca catechu, assembly GCA_021397845.1. NCBI lineage: Eukaryota > Viridiplantae > Streptophyta > Magnoliopsida > Arecales > Arecaceae > Areca > Areca catechu. The sequence goes on along the minus strand of CM038049.1, from coordinate 77,955,451 downwards.
TGGACCGATGGTCGGACTCTGATGGCTGGACCGGCAGTTGGACTGGGGGCCGGATCCTGATGGCTAGACCGGCGGTCGGGACGGTGGCAGGACTAGGGGCGGATAGGTGGCAGGATCGACGATCGAACCGATGTCCATACCTTAATGACCGGACCCTGGTGACCGGACCTTGGACCCATTATATTTTTTTAAGAAAAATTATTAATGTTAAATTTTGGAATTTAAAAAATTATTAATTTTAATACAAGATAAATTTTAAAGATATTTAAAATTAGAGTTTTGTTATTAAATAATTAATATATTAAATAAAAATAATTTATTATTGTAATAATTCTTCCAAGTTTGGCCAACTTGCGATCGGTACCGTAAACCCTAAAAATCCTAAAATAATTTATTATTTTCATAATTTTAATTTTATTATTTATATTTTTTTGAATTTATTTAAATAAATAAATGATTCTCTAAAGCACTAACAGGACCGGAACAATTTATTATCTTTCATAAACACATATATAAATAAAAACTCAGAATTTGGTTTTATTACATACAATGCAGTAATGTAAGAAAAATATACTAGGTTCCACATGGTGGCCGTCTCCTCCTACATGCAGGCTGCGTACGACAAGGGATCGGAGGTGGCTCATGCTGCTCTGTCTCATGCTCTATGTCGTGTGATGCCTGATGTGCAGCATTCTTTACATCGTGTGATGCCTGCTATATAGATACATGATGTGACGATCCTTCATCAAAGAAGTGTCCTCCAAGTCCAAAATAATCATGTTGTCAGCCCATGGAATCTGGTGCAGTAGTTAATCAAAGTGTGCTGCCACATCCTCAATAGATGCGAACTCAGGCATCGGATATGGAGAGGTACTACGTCGTCGAGTTCCTCATCTATACTGAGCTGGCGGAGGTGCTCCCGATGAAGATGCATATGGATAAGGTGAAGAAGTCTCATCCTCCCTGTCGACCTCCTGATAAAACTCACATAGTGGAACCCGTGCATGCTTGCCAATAATATGGATGGCATAATGACATACATCCTGTATTGTCTAGGAGGATGTCGCGATGGAACCTGGCTGGGCAAGGTGAAGCATCGTCGCAATGCTAGTGCCCTGTAAATAAAAAAATAATTCGTTTGACAAAATTTAAACTTAGATTTTATTAAATAGTAAAATTTAAATTACTTACCATGTGATCATACACTACACCATTGCGACTAATGGATCGACGAGTGATCCTGTAGTACCACTGCATATAAGGATCGCGATAATCCATGGTACCATCGAATGGATCATCATGTATAATATAATCATGTCGACTCATCCATAATTGAATGTACTCCTGATGAGTGGCGGATCAATCCTAATCGAATCGTCCCCTCATATCAATACGATGTAGTGCAGACATCGTATCAAACCGATCTGGCATGACATGTCGCATCCCAAACTGGCGCATCACTCAATCAGGAAAATGCCACTCTATTATATAAAAATAAATTAGTGGCACTCGAGTATACCAGATCTCCTAATCCTGTAGACAGTAATCTGGTAACTTTGCAAGTATAGCGGTAGTATATGGCTGCCATATCATATGTTTATAAATAATTTAAAGCATAATTCATTAAACAAGAACAAATAAAACTAGTCAATCATTATGAAAAAATCAATATTCATTACCTCGTCGGGTCGCAGGCGATCAAGTAAATAATGATATGAAGAGACCACGTGTGTAGGTATTTGTGTCACAAAAAAAAGATCTCTCCATTTACAAAACAAATTAATTAAATTAATTAAATAAAATAGTATATATCATACACTGCATAAAATATTATGTAAATTTTAAACTCATCTCATCCCTAATGGTCCTTGTGGTAAACCGGCTCCACCATCATCCAAATCAATATTGGATCGGGAGCCTATTGAAGTAATCTGTGAGGTGCAAGAAGCGGAACTCTATCCCATGCCCATAGCTGTAGTAGCAACAAAGGACCAGCAATATCATTAGCATCTCTGTGGCTCGCCTTACACATCTCTCTATACAACTAAGCGAGTCCAGTGCTATCCCAACTATACTGTCTAGCCATCTCAAAATTCGCTAGTAGAGGTAGAAACAAGAGATGCATGTTGTTCCCAGATTTATCCATAAAAAGGCACCCACCCATCAACTGTAAAATATATGCTCGAGCATAGCGCTATATGACTATCTCGTCGGCATCGAATGCTAAATCCTGAAAATGCTCGTTAAGCCAGACCAAACTCAATCATGATCCATGCAGTCTATCGTGTGGTGGGACGACCCCTAATAACTCATGACAAAGCTATCCCCAGTCTACCCGTGTAGTACCCATCATCGGTAGACCATTGACCGGCAAACATAGCTGAACGACAACATCCTGTAGGTGATGGTGACCTCTCCATGGGGAAAATGAAAAGTATGCATCTCTGGATGTCACCGCTCGATAAAAGCAATGATCAAATGCCAGTCCAATCTAATAAATCCAACACGTGCGAGACCATAGAATCCGGACTGCATCAACAAAGGCATAATACGACGATCGAGCGGTATCGATATATGCATAACCATCTCTCGACGTCAACAGTGCAAAATAGCAGTATCCTATCCCTCCCATACCAAAGATGATCTATGTGAAGGCTGATCGTGTAGACACTACTGTCAAAAGGACTAGGATCCATAACTGTGACATTCAATAACCCAAAGAAAATGAAATTAGCAATCACAAAGACCATTTAATATAAAATTATATGTAAACAGTAATGACATCAATCCATATACAAGGTATTAACATAAGACAATAAAACATCACAAACCATATCCATACATTACAATCCATCAAATAAAATACAAAGCAATGACATGAATTGTGAATATGGTCTGGGACTCCAGGAGCAACAAGCAATTCCTGTAATGAGACATTAATAAAATTTAAACAGTAGAAACAACACAGGTATAAGTTTGATAATAATCAATAAATAAACATCGCATAAATAACAGAAATAACTGATATACCTTAAAAATCTGTAAAAGCCTTGGACATGACCGTCTATCATGCCCTTCTTCTTTATAGATTATATACTTGTGTCTGTTGCCGGCTTCTTTGATATCCATATCATTTCTAATCCTCGTGGATCATGGCCTACTTTTCTATTGTAGCCTATTTATATCAGGTATAATGATACCATGTTCACTTTGCTGGGCCCAATATTCTTCATGAGGAATTGGTTGAAATTATGGTACATAAGTTTGATGATAATCGTGTAATGTATAGCACCGATTAATGTATCTATAAAAATCAATGGCAACATGTGCACAAGCAGCCATGACGTGAGAACAAGGTAAATGAAAATATTGCCATTTCTGACACATATATGTCTGCTGGGAAAGATGAACAACCTACAGCATCAAAAATCATAATTCGGTATATACACAACATAATAATATATTTTCATTGATACATAAAGATAGTAAGTACCTATGTATTGTTACCCTTGTTCATGTTCGGTCCACATCTAGCAGTTTGGACTTGGAACAAGCCACTTGCTCTATCGAATCGTGTAATGGTATGCAATGTCGCCTGGCCTGCTTGGAGATGACATGTCCCATGACAAAAGGAGTAAACCTTTCATTTCTGTCCATTGCCTCTATTGCTTGGGCATGTTGACCTTCAAAGCATGACACAAACCGAAAGAAAGTCAACTGTACCAATGCTATTATGGAAAGAAATCGAGCATTTTTCAAAACTCCATTGAAATACTCAGATATATTAGTTGTCATCATCCCATACCATCGTCCATTATCATGTGAACGTATCCATTTTGCTAAAGGAATTTCATTCAACCACTGAATGGCTTCTGGGTTAAATTTCTCAATATTCCTCATATATTTCTGGAATTTTCTGGGCTGCGTTTGCATTCTAGCTCTTTTTACCACATCTCTTAGTTTGGGATCACAAAATCTTGAGTTGAACTTACTTGTCACGTGATGCAGGCAATATACATGATAAGCATTCGGTGGCTGCCAACCCAGATACTCATTCTGTACTGTAGTAAATATACCAGCATGTCAATCAGAAATTAGACAAATTTCCTAACGTGATGTAACAAAACTTTTGATGCAAGCTAAGAACCAATCTCAGGTGTCCACTGACTCTTCATCGACAATACCAAATGCAAGTGGGAAGATCTAATTATTTCCATCTATAGGAGTTGCAATCAACAACTTCTCCTCATACTTTCCATACATGAAAGTAGCATTGACACTTATGACCGGACGACAGTGCTTAACCCTGTAATCGAGGGTGCAAAGACCCAGAATACATGATCAAACTGGACACAATTTGGTATACCAATTGGAGTGCTGATAAATTTCATCCAGGAACCCGGATTAAATGTTTGTATAGCATGCAACCATTTCAGAAGTAATTGATATGACATATCCCAATTTCCGAACAACATCGCTATCGCCTTTTATTTGGCATCCTATAATTTTCTATTACTTGGTGTATAGTTTTATTTGTTCTTTATGACTATACCAAGTCCAGTAACAGCAATGGTAGGAATTTCCTTAACCAGGTCTCGAATTTCATTAGCAAGTAAAGTGGAGTCCAGACCATAATGATCCTGAGACATCATTGCAGATGGCATGTATGAGGACCGGTATATCGTGAGATCTCAAAAAAATCATGATGTTTAATAGCTCTCACCATCCACTGACAGCCAGAATCTCTGCTCTTATATTTCACATGCCATAGATTTGGATTTGACTCAATAACCTTGAAATCTTGATGTCTTTCAACAGAATATTGCTTTACTGCAGTCTGTAATTCTGCCTTATCTATAAAGTGGATTCCTTTATGTAATTCCTCATCCCTTTGCTATATAACATGTTGTTCCTGCATTGAAGAATACATTGGCATATTTGCAGCATTCCAATCAACCTAAATGAATGTTCTAGATGGAGCTTCAAATATAGAATAGTTTGGAGCAGTGGTATCCTTTGGACTTTGTACTGGATGTGAAGTATCGGCTTCGTTACCTTCGTCAGCCAAATCATGTTCACTTTCATCATCATTCTCACTAAAAAGTTGATTATCGACATGCACCCTATCATCAGCAGCTATATATACTGATGATTCTCTAATATTACTTTCTAGTATAGTACTGTCTACCGTACATCACGGATCTATAGTAAAAATCGAACCAATATTTTTGACATCATTATCTACAATGTTCGGAGTACTATATGATAGAACATATTCAGTTGTACGAGTTGTTGCTATATTTCGAATAGCTTCTTCATAATCATCCTATTCGCAATCAGGTTCAGAAGCTTCAATGATTTGGATATCTATATACAACTCTGTACCCGATATACATGGATATAAATTGATAGTTGAAAACATTAATTCTATGTCTTCATCATCGGTTAGTAGAATAGGTTTATACTTTTAAAATGTCGGTTGGACAACTTGTGGATATCTATAGATAATCAATATTTTTTTTCTAGTTCTATTAATATAGAGAACTCTACAGATTTTATTCTCCAACTCTTGAAATGTCATACTAGAATTAATTCTTATTGCCTTTTTCGGTCCCTGGTTATACTCAATCCCATTTGAACCATTAATCATAGAACCATTAATGTAACATAATGTTGTGATTATTTCTCCCATTATACCCTACATGTTCAATTAATAAAATACATGTAGATATAACCTTCCCAAAATTTATATCGACATCATCAAAAAACCAACGAAATTAAATAAATTATGTGACAATGAAATTCAATAAATATTTATTTTATTAAACACAAACATATAAATTATAATATATTTTCAATTTATTATCAATGTACGGATATTATTATGACTTAAAAGATAGATGCATGCATCCTATCACCAACTACTAGGTCATATATCCTATCCCATTCAGGAATTGCATTAATTTTGCAGATCAACTTACAGTAATCAAACGGTGTGCAAAGAAGATTGAACAAAATCTCGGCAGCATTTTTCCTTAGTTCTTTGCATACAAATATTTATGTATGTGAAGAACAAAAGGAAAATGATGATCGAAACTTTCTTTGGTCTTTGTTGTACAATGTTTGATTACTGTAAGCTAACCTGCAAAATTATTTACAATTTCTAAACTATCCAAATTGGATAATCAATTGATTAATGTGCATAATTCTCAGATCCATACAAATTTATAAAAATATGCATATTAAGTAATTGACGGGTCTATGGTTCAATGCAATACAAATTTTATACAAATATATACAGAAAATCGAATGATTAACAAACAAAAAAAAATTTCCAAACATAATTACATCAATGATACCAATTTCTACATATTACATGCTATAAATATTCATATTACGATCGCCTATTTTATATTATTTAACTATTAATATATTAATATATTATTCTTATATATTTATATATTCATAATCAACTATCATTTCAATTCTATAAAAATGATATATTTAATACATTATGTATATTAAAATTTTTTATGGTAAATTATTAATTTATTTATAAAGCATAACAAACTTATTTTTCTTTATTTCATTATTTATGTGCTATAAAAATTATTATTTGAAAAAGTTTATTATTAACATCATATTTAATTTATATTAAACAAATCAAATAATTGTAAAGTATACTTATTTGATTATTACTATATAACTATATTACTTCCATTTCAATAAATAATCATTTATAATTATATATTAAATTAATTTCATGCTACAATATAAAAATTAATTTAACTATTAATTCATAACAAAATAATTTTAATAATTATTTATATTAATAAAATAACTTACTGAATTTTAAATACCTTAAAATTTTCTTATACATTTATTAGTTATAACAATTTCATATTTTATATAAATTATATAACCTATCTTTTTTAATTTTATTTACTACATAATTTAATTATCCTAATCATCCCTGAAATTTTAATACTATTTCATCAATTTTTTTAATTAAAATATTAATTTAAATGTATATAAAATCAATTTTTTAAGATTAATTCATAAAATAAATAGTAATAATATAAATTATCAAATAATAAATACAAACTAAATTTATCACAAAATATTTAAAACACCAGCATACTTGAATATTAAATTTTTAAAATAAAATTAAGATATACAAAATTAAATTTAAACATTCATAATTAACATTCATAAATTAAATTAAATTCTTAAAAATTATTAAAGTTATGATAGTTTTTTATAGTATTATTTAACTATTAATATATTGTTTTTATATATTTATATATTCATGATTAACTATCATTTCAATTTTATAAAAATGATATATTTGATACATTATATATGTTAAAAACTTTTATGATAAATTATTAATTTATTTATTGAGCATAACAAACTTATTTTTTTTTTATTCCATTATTTACATGCTATAAAAATTATTTTTTATAAAAATTTATTATTAACATCATATTTAATTTATATTAAATAAATCAAATAATTATAAATTATAATTAACTACTTATTACTATATTACTTCCATTTCATTAAATAATCATTTGTAATTAAATATTTAATTAATTTCATACTACAATACAAAAATTAATATAACTTTTAACTCATAACAAAATAATTTTAATAATTAT
>CM038049.1:77595290-77942790 GCA_021397845.1 Areca catechu | reverse complement strand
TGGTGCAAGATACATCAGTCAAAGACTATCACTAAGCATTACCATGCAATGCATATCTACACAAAAGACTTTTCTATTTTTTGTAGTATTTACGTGTAACAGTTCTAGCTCATTTGAGTAAGCAACAAATTAGACAAACAATATAATGTATTCATTTCACCACCCACTTTTGGTTATCTGAAAAGTGCAATACATTCATTTTCTATAATTCTTAAATATAGCGTATGCAAACCAAGTATATATGTTCAAATGCACGCACAACTGCCAACCACCCTTTGCTTTAGACCTTTCATTTAAAAGCTTAAAGGGGGAAAAGAACATTTACATACATTCCCGTTAATGTCAAAAAAATGTCAAAAAGTGGAGCATGGAACCGCATCACATTAACTTCAATGAATTACTGCCTTTTCAGTTTGCTCTTCAGTTTGCTCATGGTGCCACCAAAACCCTGCTGATCGGATGGAGCGATCTGCCTGTCGGTTCATCGTCGAAGGAGGCCTGCAAAACAAATCCCCTGATCAGAATTTCTCCGGTGGGGGACACTCCGATGCCAAAGTTAGCTGGAATTTAAGCAATAGACTGGAGAACTTGAAAGGAGAAAGAAGTGGAAAAGAATGGAAAGAGAGAAGATAGTGAGGTGGCTTAGACAGAGCTAGTTGCAGACTGGCTCTAACTTGCCTGGAATTGGCTTACCTCGAGTATCCCCTCTTACCGATAGTTATAGGCGTGAGTGCAACTACTTACGGTTATGGAAATTAATTAATATAACTTCTTCATAACAGTGAGTAGTGGCGGTCGAAAATTAGTTACACCATGGTTGCTTAAGCCGGAGCTATCGACCATGTGGGTGGTTATAACAACCAGAACAGTCTTTAACTGTTTCGGGTTAAAAGGTTGTTCACATGTTTCAAATACACTCTCTTTAGGAGGGATTTGAAATAAGCCTAACTACCTCTTCGGATTGTCTTCTTTGGAATGGTACGAAGAGGTGTTAGCTATTTGCTGCGAATTTATCTCCTTCGGAGCGAACTAAAAAATAAAGAATTATTTACCCTGGGGGCCGAAGGGATGAACAATACCTCCAAAAAAATATCCTCTTCGGACCATGCTGAAGACATAGAGCCAATCGAAATAATAAGGTATCTTCTTCAGATCAGACTCTCCGGATTAGACTGATGACATAAGCTGAATGAGATAATAAGATAGCATCTTCGGATGAGGCTGATGACATAAGCTGAATGAGACAATAAGGTAGCCTCTTCGGATCAAACTGATGACATAAGCTGAATGAGATAATAAGGTAACCTTTTCGGATTAAGCTGATGACCTCAACTGAATGAGACAATAAGGTAGGCTCTTCAGATCAGGCTGATGACATAAACTGAATGAGACAATAAGGTATATATTAATGAAATAATAATATATTATTTTTGTTGAGATGGACTATGGTCCCTGTTAAATATCATCTTCAAGTGCACTGATCTGTTTAATGGGCCAGAAATAAAATTGACCCAACCGATGGATTGGAATTATTTTATATTAAAACTAAATTACCAAAATAGCTGCCCCCCACTCCCAATTTCGAAATAACTTTATTTCAAAAAATGGGAGTAATTAGAGTTTGTCATTTATGAATGAAAAGAAAGTAACCAATGATGGCGGGTCTCCAATTTTGATGCTTATAATAACCAATATACGGTTTGGAGATCGTGCCAAGGACAGGTGTCAGCCCCTCATTGATGCTTCAAAAAGATGGCACAGATTTAAAAATCTAATCGATATTTTCATTAAAGAAACTTTTATGGGATTTTTATTTGATCAAGAAAGCATACTTGGCGGCATCATGAGCCTTAGTTATCATACTGGAAACTCATCCTGGCCATTGATGGCATTTCTCACGGATCATAACTGACAACTCATTTATTGACATTCCTTAGTAATTCGTACCCACGATCAACACCGTCGATACACTGCACGATCGAGAAGACTATCTATTTTCTCAGAGAGAGAAGGAAAAAAAACCCTATCATCCCCGTTCATAAAAAAGGGGACGTCTCCATAGAACGAACTTCCGCGTTCTTTGAAACCTTCTTCTTCCTCCTCTGGTCTTGCTCCATTAATCTCTTTTAGCAAGCTATCTTATTTTTACTTAGAGGTAGGGGTCTGAATCGTTAGATCGCCCAACCATTAGTAAAGGTCCCGCAAGAGGTCAACCATCTGGGAGTGGGGGTCCCGTCAAAAGAAAGGGTTCCAAACATTCTCCAGGAACTGTTGTTGGTTCCTTGTCTTTCACTAAGGTAGAGAGTCTTATGAATTGTTATAATATTCCCATGACCTTTAAATCATTTGTTCCCAGTCCAGATGAGAGGATTACTCATCCTCCTCCTGAGGCAATTGCCATATGTGAAGACCACCTGAAAGCTGGGCTGAGATTTCCTCTCCATCCTTTTTTTGTAAAGATTTTTAATCTTTACCAAGTAGTCCCAGCACAATTGACTACAAATAGCTTTAGAAATATTTATGGGTTCCTGGTCCTTTGCAAACTCCAAAATGTAGAGCCTAAAACTTCCTTGTTTACCTCTCTTCGTATTGAAAAAAGACTTTTATGGTGAAGGATGGTGGGTCATCGGTCCTCATCTAGGCCATAGACTGATTGAGGGAACTCCCAGTACTATACATGGATGGAAACCCTGTTTCTTCTTTACCTATTATCCTTTCTGGGGTTTTAACATTGACTAGAAGACTCCACGTTGATGGGAACATCAATAATAAGATTATATACTTTGATTAACTAACATTGTTTTTGTAGCTATAGTTAATAAAATCTTGAGCCATGAAACAAGTTCCAAATTTTCTTGAAGCATACTCATGAGTCAACACATAGAAGAAGACAATTTTTCATGAGTCTACTCAAGCTCAAAGCATGATGGAAAACTACCTCTTCAAAGCCTAATTCAAGCTATTCAAGCCCAATTCAAGCCAAGACTTGAAGCCAAAATTTTTACATGGGGGGACACCTCATCAAGAAACCTTGGGAGAGAAAAAATTACACTACATCAAGACTTTTATGGAGAACATAAAGGTACCTTCCAACAAGTGACATGTCGGGCACCACCTCAAATGACACCTAGGCCTCCACATCAGCATTTGACAACCATATGAAGACCTTCTAGAATGCCATATGTCAAGTGGTTGTAATTTTCTACCAATAATTTATTTTTAGTTAAAACCACTTACCTAAAAATTGTTGGAGCCAACTAAGCCATCCTTATCCCCTCCTCTCCACCCTTGGATGAAACTCCTAGCATTGGAGCCTATAAATAGGGCCCCTAGGCTCTCATTGTATTCATTCTATGCTATGATTTGAATTAATGAAAGAATTGTTTCCTTGTGTTCTAGTTTTCTTGAGTTCTTATTTGGAGAAAGTTTTTTAACTAGTTTGAGTGTGTAGATCCTTATCCAAGGAAAAGATGAGAGTTTTCTAAGTTTGAGTTTGAGAGTGAAGAGTACTTTTGCAAGGAGTAAAGGATGGGATGCCCATTGATGGATCTATGATCAAGCTCCAAGTCCCAAGCCGCCGGCCACTTTCTTCTTCTTCCTTTTTTTTCTTTGTTTCCATTCCAACTCCAATTCTTCTTCCATGTCTAATCCCAAATTTCTTTGCAGGTTCTCTCAGGTTCTTAGATCAAGGATGAAGGTCTCTACACCGTGGATCAAGGCCAAGGTGAGTCTTAAAGTAGAGATTGCCAATCTTGACGTCTAGGCCTCAATCCTTGAGTGATGAGACCTCCTTCTTTCACCAAATAATTAGCCATCATTATTGATAGGAAAACTCTTCCTAAGATTCATTAGATCTGATTATTTGAAAGTTAACTTGCCCTAGTAGTGATGGTTTCCTTGCCATGAAGATCCTAATCCTTCTTTGAACTAGATCTACATTGCGGGACTTAAAAATTAGATCAACTAGTCTCCTTATGAAAATTATTTTTTTGGATTAATTTAGCCTATTTATTTGATAATTAATTGCTCAAGTTTGCTTGCTAGTTATCTTGCTAAAACTCTCCATTCATCATTTTATTTTTGTCCCCCATCAATTTTTTTTGGTATCAGAGCTTATGGTTTACTAGGTCAAGTATTTGATTGTTGAAATTTCTATTCTAGTATTCATCCAAATTTTTCACAGATTTTAGTAATTTTTTTACATTGCAAAAAAATCCTAAAAAAAACTTTTCTAGTACCTTAGTGTGTTAGGATTCAAAATATAAAATTCAAAAAATATTTTCCATTGATTTCTGGATTTAAAAATATGAGTTCATAGATCATTTCTAAAGTTCTGTCCAAAATTCTGTTTCTACATTCCATTTCATTTAATTTTCAAAAAAATAAAAAAATATTTTTTCTAAATTCTTGATTTTTATATCTGAGATCCAGACTTCGATTTTTGCTATTTTCCACTAGAATTTTGAATTTTATAAGGATTTAGAATTCAGAATTCGAAATTTGAATTCAAGTTGTTAAGAGTTAGCTAAACTGCTACAACCTTCTAGCAACTGTTTTCAAACTATCTTCTCAACCAAAATTCGAGTTAATCCGAAGTCAAGACTTTAAAATCAAAGAATTCTTATCTGAGAGTTAACCAAATAAGTTTTATTTTAAATTTTTGGATTTTTAAAAAGATTAAATTTTGAATTTTTAAAACTAGCTAGTTGAAAGTTGTTCCTTGCTGAAATTTTCTTTTACAACAAGCTTTCAAAATGAATTTCTTAACCAAGTTCCAGGAATTAAATTTCAAAATTTAGAATCTAGAATATTCACTGAGAGATTTAACAATTAAAATTTTAATTTTAATTTTTAAAATCTTAAAATTTTAATTTCGAGTTTTTTAAAACTAGTTGACTAGAAGTTGTTAGGGCTGAAACTATCTTGCAACAACTCTAACTTTTAGAACAAATTTTTAATCCTAATTTGAGATTTAAATTTTAAAATTTGATTTTTGATTCAAAATATAAATTTGTTAATTTAATTTTTGTTTTGAATTTTAATTTTTTTTAAAATTCAGGTTTGAATCACATGTTTGTACTAATACTAGTTGTTGTTATCTAGTTGGTGAATTGTTTGTGCATCCATTCCTAAATCTAATTAAGGGCATTCAATCGTAACATAAGGGAAGGAGGCCATTACCTTTCCTTGGCCCAAAACAATCATCCACATTTGTATTAACCTAAATCATAATTGAAATCGAGTAGGAACCTAAAACTAAAGACACCCACAAGTTGGGTTCAAGTACAAGATGAGACCAAATATTAGTTGAGTTTGTACTTACTTCTTGAAATTGGTGTCTAAGGCAAGAGGTCCAATGATAAATGCCTTAAGTGGACTTGCAGTTTTTAATTAGGATCTCGTGAAAGTGAGGGGAGCCTCCCGCAACCCCACCTCTTACCTGGCCAATGGAAAAGGTAATTACGACTTTAACTAGTACTTAGTCAATTCCTGTATTTTGAACTTTTAGGTCTAGGAGCCCTAGAAGTTAGATTTGTACTGTTTGCCCATTTGATCTGAAGCCCTATACCAACAGTCCTACACATATCCATGGATCCCAATCTTAAATTCTTTATGAGGACCCTGACTGAAAAATTTGATACCCTAACTAAATAATTAGGACAAGTGAACAAAGAGTTAGGACAAGTAAATAATTAAATCAGGAACCTCGAAAAAGATCGCTTGACTTGTACTAATCCTAAATCACCTCCCATCAGTCCAAGAGCCCATTATCATGTCTCACCCCTGAGTATAAACTTAGATACCCTTGCCAAGGATTTGTAGATCAGGAGGAGAGAGTCTTTGGGAGCAATCGACCCTATGTACCCACTTTTGATGGAAACCCTGAGGTGTACGTCGATTGGGAGAAGAAAATGGATCAGTACTTTGAATTTGATGAAATGTCGGAAGTACAGAAATGTCAATTTGTTAAAATAAAGCTAGTCTGACATGCTAAGTCATATTGGGAACATGTTGAGCATAAAAGTTCTTATAGTGGGGATAAAATAATTACTTGGAGAGATATGAAGAGTAAGTTGAGGGAAAAGTATCTAGGCAAATCTTATAAGCAAAATCTTCCAACCCAATGGTACAAATTGAGACAATATGATGAAACTGCATTTAAATATATTGCTAAATTCAATAAGTATGAGGGAGATGAAGAAGAGACTAAATCCATGGAAGAATTAGAGGAAAAATCTCCTGAACCTATTGAAGAATTTAAGGATGAAATAGAATTAAAGTCTTGTCCAAATGAAGGACTAGAAAGAGAAAATCCAAAACTCATTGAAGAACTTAAGGAAGAAGTTTATGAAGTTGGGTCTAACCTTATGGACGAATATGATCAAGAACAATTACTTGAAGATAAAATAATTATCCAGCCTAAAGAAATCAACAACGGGGATGATCTGAATGAAATCCAAGGACAAAACCATTGATATCAATCTGAGGATAACATAGAAGATCCAGAATTAATTAATGTTGAAGGTTTAGAGATCTAGAGATCGATGAAGGATCACATATTGGGGTATTGACCGCCAAAGAACAAAACCCTACGGATCAGCCCCAAGAAGCTATAGAGCCTTTGAAAACCCTACAAAATATTTTTCCTAACAATTCTTCTATCCCTAATTCTCCATTTCTGAACATCCACCATCCCGATCCACTATTACGTTTCATTCACTCTTCTATCCTATCCGGCTGGGACATCTACCATACCATTGATCTGGTCCCAGTGATTTTCAACAGTTACTTTATTAAGACTCTTTGGCATATGTTGGGAGCCAAATTAAGATTCACTGCACCTACCTGAAGTTTTGTACCAGAGTCTTCAAAGCCATTTAAGGAATATTGAAAATTAGAAACCTTGTTTCCTAGCCCAACAATAAAGTTTAGTCCATAGATAATAAAGTCCATTCAAGCTTGTTTTATTTTTGTTTGTCTTTTACCATTTAATATCATTTGCATTTGTCTCTTGTCATTTGGTGTCCCATGCATAAGTATCCATGATTATGAGAGTCATATGCATAGCATGATTAGTAAAACAAATTTTGAGCAATGAAATTAACAAGTATATGGCTAAATTTTGTAAAAATAGCCAAAGAATTTCAAGAAGGAGACTGTCTTGATTAAGCTCAAAATGATTATATGCCCGTGGTATAGGTCCTTTTCAAAATAGTAAGGAAAATTAGATCTAACATGTGCTAGATATACCATCCAACTTCGGTATCAGTTCTACTTTCAACATTTCAAATCTAGTAAAGTATAAGGAACCAACAATGTCACTAGTGAACTATTCAGGCCTGATTCCACCTTTGAGAGTGAACCAACCCTTGAGTGTCCACCAGCCATATTACCAAAGTGTCAAGATAGGATTGAGCGAATCTTAGATGACAAGATTGTCACTACTCAAAACAAAAACTATCAACGCTACTTGGTTTACTGGCAAGGATGACCTGATTTCAAAGATTCATGGATCACTCGAGAGGACTTACAAAGAATTGACCCTGACCTCTTAGAGTATCACTAAAGCCAGATGAATTCCTACTCGACGGAGTCGAGCCTTTTTTCCATCCTGGGAGAATTGATGGGGACATCAATAATAAGAATATATATTTTGATTAACTAACTTTGTTTTTGTAGCTATAGTTAATAAAATCTTGAGCCATGAAACAAGTCCCAAATTTTCTTGAAGCATACTCATGAGTCAACACATGGAAGAAGACAATTTTTCATGAGTTGACTCAAGCTCAAAGCGTGATGGAAAGCCACCTCTTCAAATCCCAATTCAAGCCATTCAAGCCCAATTCAAGCCAAGACTTGAAGCCAAAATTTTTACATTGAAGGACACCTCATCAAGAAACCTGGTGGAAGAAGAAATTATACTACATCAAGACTTTTATGGGAAACATAAAGATACCTTCCAACAAGTGACATGTGGGGCGCCACCTCTAATGACACCTAGGCCTCCATATCAGCATTTGACAACCACATGAAGACTTTCTAGAATGTCACATGTCAAGTGGTTGTAATTTTCTACAAATAATTTGTTTTTAGTTAAAACCACTTACCTAAAAATTGTTGGAGCCAACTAAGCCATCTTTATCCCATCCTCTCCACCCTTGGATGAAATTCCTAGCATTGGAGCCTATAAATGGGGTCCCTAAGCTCTCATTGTATTCATTATATGCTATGATTTGAATTAATGAAAGGATTGTTTTCTTGTGTTCTAGTTTTCTTGAGTTCTTGTTTGGAGTGAAAGTTTTCTAGCTAGTTTGAGTATGTAGATCCTTATCCAAGGAGAGAATGAAAGTTTTTTAAGTTTGAGTTTGAGAGTGAAGAGTACTTTTGCAAGGAGTAAAGGATGGGATGTCCATTGATGGATCTATGATCAAGCTCCAAGTCCCCAAGCCACCGACCACTTTCTTCTTCTTCCTTTTTTTTCTTGTTTCCATTCCAACTCCAGTTCTTCTTCCATGTCTAATCTCAAATTTCTTTGCAGGTTCTTTCAGGTTCCTAGGTCAAGAATGAAGGTCTCCATGCCATGGATCAAGGCCAAGGTGAGTCTCAAAGTAGAGAGTGTCAATCTTGACTTCTAGGCCTCAATCCTTGAGTGATGAGAGCTCCTTCCACCAAATAATTAGCCATCATTGTTGGTAGGAAAATTCTTCCTAAGCTTCATTAGATCTGATCATTTGAAGGTTAACTTGTCCTAGTAGTAATGGTTTCCTTTCCATGAAGATCCTAATCCTTATTTTGAACTAAATCTACATTGCGGGACTTAAAAATTAGATCAACTTGTCTCCTTATAAAAATTATTTTCTTTGATTAATTTATCCCATTTATTTGATAATTAATTGCTCAAGTTTGCTTGCTGGTTAGCTTGCTAAAACTCTCCATCCATCATTTTATTTTCGTCCCCCATCACACGTTTAGATGCAAATGCTGGAAAGTAAGTCTTAAAGGCCGATCAAAAGGACTTCGAGATTTTATCAAGTCCAGGAGTTCCTCTAGCTAAGGAACTGTTGAGGGAACAGAACCTTTACCTCGCTCATATCAGCAAGCTTCCAACATTAGGTATAGAAGTGGTTGGCTTTAGCTCTTTTTCCAAAATTCATTAGGTTCTTCTGATAATTGTTCTGAGAATTCTTCTTCTTTGATTGCAGCTGAGCCGATGAAGCCTAATCTGAAAGACTTCATCAAGCATCTAGAAAAAGACCAGTGCCAGCTCAACAAAAAGAAATCAAAGCCCGGAAGAAGGCTACGGCTGAAGAGGTTTCTAATAGAACTATAACAAGGGTTACATCTGACGAAGATGATATGCCCTCAATAGAACCTCCTCCAAGGAACTCACCTCCTCCAAGGAGCTCACCTCCTGCAAGGAGCTCACCCCTATCATCTTCTCTGGAATGATCCATTCCAACTCTGTGGTGCGGGCACCAGACTCAGAAGAAGACTTCAGGGCTCTATCTGGATCTCTGATTGACCTTGCCCGAAGAATTAGGGTTTTCTGGTTTTGTAATAAGGGTTGACCTGATCAACTCAATTTTGAGTCTGTAATTTTGTCATTTCAATTTTTGTTGGGTCATGTTGACTCAGTCCAAGTCCAAGGCCCAGGTAGGTGTCATTCCCTTTGCCATAGGGCACCACATTTTCCTGCTACAAGTGGGTGCCACACTCCCTGCCACATCTCCATCCAGTGTACCTTGGTCCCCAAGCCTCAAGTAAGCAGGTTCTTTTTTCTTGCACCACTTGGGGGAGAAATCCATCAAGATACCTCAATCCAAGGAGGAGCCAACTTCTATCCAGATAAACCCAAGCCAAGATGGCAAGAGTTTTTCTTAAAGAGAGGATCAAGGAGGTGCCCCACAATGTTTCATAAAAATCCAAGTTATAAAAGGGAAGAGAGCATGTCTTGGGGAGAAAATCAAGGAGGCACCCAAAAGTTTCCAAAAGTGCCAAAGCCATGAAAGGAAGAAGCCTAAACTTGTGGAGCAAGACTAGGAGGTGTCCAAATAAGCCAAACCATGAAGGGAAAATCCTTGATTCATGGAGAGATACTAGGAGACACCCCATAACCTGCCATTTGGAGCTGATTTTCAAGTTTTCTTGGAGTTTTTGGGCTGCCCACTCATGGAAGGAGTCTTGGGAAGAGAATTTGATGCCTAAAGTGTGGGTTAGTCCTATTAGTCCCACATGGGAAATGTATAAAATTTTATTTCTTTGTTATGTCTATATATTCAACTCTATGTAACTCTTGAATTTAATTGATGAATGAATTCAATTTATGTGTGAGCAAACTTTGTGTTTCTCTCTTCTGCACTTGTATTCAGGTGTTGAGCTCCGTGAGGGAGTAAATCCGGGTTCCCTAGGAACCTTGAGGAGGTGTGAGATCTCCAACCCCAAAACCCTAGGTTAGCCACTTCACTTCCAAACCCTAGCCGCCCATCATCCTCTTCTTTCCATCAAACCCTAGCCTGCCCCCATCTCTCATGGCCCCTCTCTCCAAGTAGTGGCCGACCACAAGCATCCAGGTCCAGTTCGGCTGCTTCGAATACGAGGCAAATCCCAGAGGAAGCCAGATCAGCATCCAGGAGAATCAGGACTTCAGCAACATCAACTTTCAAGTTCTTCTATCTGGTAAATCCTTCCTTGAGTATCTGGTTCCATAAATTATTCTTCTTCTTTCCCAGATCTTGAGTTCAGGAGAAGCCAACTCTGCCAAAGGACCAGTATTGGAGGATCCATTGCGAAGATATCTGAATCTGGGGATCCAACAATCTGCTCAAGAGAGTCCTTCCACTAAACTCTGTGAAGATCACTGCCTGGTCTGTAACCCTTCTCTTCTCTTTACTTCTGTCCTGTTGAAAGTTCAGAGCGAAACCCTAGGTCTGGGAGTTTCTCAACCCCCAGCGATCCTTTACTTCTGAACTACTCTGATAACCTAGTTTCTTTAAATTGTACTTTCAATTATTACATAGTTTCTTTCAATTTAGTTTAACTTTCCTTTGAGTCAAAGCCGACTTCTTAAAATATAAAAAAAAATATTAATTTTAATTTACTTCCGCATCGCATCATCTCTTTTGTTCTGCATCATTTTTGGTATCAGAGCTTTTTTCGTCCTGCATCATTTTTGGTATCAGAGCCCTGTCTAGGGTTTCTGACTTGCTTGCATGTTTTGAGTGTCTCTCTTTTTTTCTTTGTCTGCTCGAAGTAGACTCCCCAGGATGTCCGGTCCTAAAAACGAAGTGAGGTGCAAGCCTCCTCTTCCCATTCCATGGGGTGTTCCTAGGGCGTGTAGGGGATCCGCTGGGTTACAACTTCGTAGCAGGAATTGTAAACGGGGGAAGCACTCTGTTTTCAGTCTGTAACTACCTTGTTGTAGAAATTGTTTCTCATTATAGGTAACTCCAAATTATATGATTTTTGTTTTTCTGGAACTATATAATTGAAGCTATTTTACATAATTTCCCTGTGATTTATTGGTTTCCGTGAAATTTCTGAGAGTTAAATTACTGCAACTCTGTTTCTATGTTTCTACAATTCAATTTTTTGAGTGATCATCTCCTAATTCATCTTAAGGGCATTTGAGCATCTAAGATAAGGGGAGGAGTTGATAACCTCTCCTTAGCCCAAAACCACCACCCACTCATTCGATCCTAAGCCTAATTTTAAAATTTATTAGACTTAATTTGCCCTAGTGGGCTAGGGACATCAACAAGTCGGGTCAAGGCTAGTGTTGAGTTAGTTTGTCTAGTTACTCTGTGTGTGCTTTGTACTCAGTGTCTAGAATGGTGGTTTAGGGATTCTATCCCGAAGGGCTTGTGTGCTGGTCCGCCTACCTGGCCAATCACTGATTGGTGTCTAGGATTGGCATCTAGGGACCTAACACTCCACTTACACCTGCCTGGCTGAGTCCCGAGTTACTACAGGCTAGCTTGCCACTCTGATTGGGCATCTAGTTTGGGCTCTAGGTCTAGTTAGCCCGTAGTCGTTTCAGTTGAGTCTCATTTCGTGTGTTTGCTTGCATCATCATGTCTACCCGGAATGGAGTACCCTACCAACCTGGTCAAATCCAACCTGATTTAGAGGTCATGGTTAGAGCTCTTACTGAAAGTATGAACAAATTAAGTCAGGATATGAATGAAAATTTTAACCAGTTTAGAGATCGAGTCCAAGTACTTGAGAAACGTAGACATCAAAATTGGACCCCTGATCCAAAATTTAATAGGCCCCAACCTCATCCATGCCAGGAGCCTAGGAGGACCTTATACCGTGATCTCGAGCATAACCTTAGAAAGTCTAACCATGATATCTATAGTGTGGATCGTGTGATGCGGAACTAATATGCATGCAATTTTTTTTATATATTTTATATGTGGGGTTGGGTGATTAATTCCCGAATTTCAGATTAAAATAAGTTATAGGGAATTTTATATGAATTTTAGAAGATCAGCATGCAGATTAGGACCTAGAAAAGTAGAAAAGAAGGATCGCCGGGGCTGAGAAGCCTCGGTTAGGGCAAGTTCTCCTACAATAAAACTACTGGAGGTAGAGGGTGTATAGGATCTATGATCATGGGATCTAGAGTCATAGGATCTAGGTTCATAGGTTATGGATTCATAAGTTCTAGGTTCATAGGATTTAGAGTCATAAGATCTATAGGTTGTGGGTATACTAGGCTTATAGGGAGAGGGTAAATAGGATCTATCTTCTTGGTCTATAAAATCCTGATTGGGTCTTCTAGGACTAACCTTAGGGATTGGGTCAGGATGATGGGCTCTCCTAGGTTCAGCCTCAAGGTATGGATCAGGGTTTGGGGTCCTCCTAGGTTGAGGATTGTAGTACGGGTCAGGATAAGGGGCTCTCCTAGGTTCGACCTCATGGTATAGATCAGGGTTTGGGGTCCTCCTAGGTTGAGGGGAGTCAGGATCTGGCTCAGACTGTGACCCATGGGTTTTTCTTGGGGTCCCTACCCGGACTTTTAACTGATCAAACCTATTGGCACGATAGTCAATTCTATCATTGGTTTGAATACGAGACTGAGTTAACTGGGTCATCTGGATAGTTATCTGGGCAATTTGATCAGCTAGGGCTTTTATTTGGGCTTGTAAATTTTCCATGGGTTCAGACATTTATGAAGGAGGTGGGTGATATGAAACTCCTGATCTAGTGCTCATGCAAGACTCGATCAGACCGACTATAGCTGACTAAACCTAAAGTCCAAACTAGATGCTCAATCAGGGTGGCAAACTAGCCTATAGTAACCCTGTACTCAGCCAGGCAGGTGTAAGGGGAGTGTTAGGTCCCTGATTGCCAATCCTAGACACCAATCAGAGATTGGCCAGGTAGGCGGACCAGCACACAAGCCCTTCGGGATTGAATCCCTAAACCACCGTTCTAGACACTAAGCACAAGGCACACACAGGTTAACTTGACACAGTGATCTAACACTAGCCCGGACCCGACCAGTTGGTGTCCCTAGCCCACTAGGGCAAATTAAGTCTAATTAATTTTAGGTTAAGGCTTGGGACTGAATGCAAGGGATGTGGTTTTGGGCTAAGGAGAGGTGATCAAATCCTCCCCCCATCTGATATAGCAAGAGTGCCCTTAAAAGTAAATTATGCAATGATGGCAGGCAGATGAGGATGCAAATTAGGGTTTAGATATTTATTTTTTTTTTTGGTATTTTTGGAAAATATGTATATATATATATTTTTTTTTGGTATTTTTTTAAATAGAAGAAAACTTGCAAATCATGACCTAATATACTGGAAATATACTAAAATTAAGAAATATGCAAAAACTCCTAAACAAAACCCTAAAACTTCCAAACATGTCTTGCTAAAAAAAACAGAGCCGAAAATTTGCAGGCCCTATTTCGGCTTTCAGAAAATTCACAGGCCATAATAAAATCTGAAAAAAGTTTTAAAATTACTGTGAATTATGATAAATCCAGGAAAATAAATTTCAGAATTTTTGGAGTTTTTAACAGGGAGAAATAATTAAAATAACAGAGTATATACGGACTGAAAAATTACAGAAAACAAGCCCTAATCTAAGCTCTGATACCAAATGATGGGGAACTAATATGCATGCAATTTTTTTATATGTTTTATATGTGGGGTTGGGTGATTGATTCCCGAATTTCAGATTAAAATAAGTTATAGGGAATTTTATATGAATTTTAGAAGATCAGCATGCAGATTAGGACCTAGAAAAGTAGAAAAGAAGGATCGCCGGGGCTGAGAAGCCTCGGTTAGGGCAAGTTCTCCTACAATAAAACTACTGGAGGTAGAGGGGTGTACCTGACAACGTCTGTGAAGATCGCAGTAAAAGGGTCTCTCATTCCTCGATGGATGCGGCCTGAAAAATCGAGCCAAAGACCCGCGGATACCCGGCTTTCTGCTCGGTGATCCTATTGAGGCTTGGCTGGAGTCGTTGGATTCGTAGGAACTCGGGGACCTGCAAACGACCTGTCAGGGGTTAGAAAACTCACAAAGGAACAAGAAAACAAAGGAAAAATAGCAAGGGAAGGCTTCTTTTGGAGTGGGCGTCCAGGGATCTGAGATGCTTGTTGGTAGCAGGAAGGTGATTGCAGCACTGGGAAGAAGAACTCTCGCAAACCCCTTTATGCACACAGCAGGGTATCACACAACTCAATAGAAGAACTCAAGGTTTTCATTCATCAAAAAAATTTCCTCATACAAGAGGCTAGGGTCCCTTAAATAGACCCTTAACCTTGGGCTCCAAGTAAGGGTACATAAGTCTTTACATAAGAATCCTTTTCCCTCTCAAACCCTAGCTAGAAAATAAGGAAATATTAGATAGAAAAATCCCTAAAATTTTTCTTGACTTGGTCAAGACTCCAAGGACGCCTAGGGGGGCGTGTTGGGCTTCTAGGAGCAGCAAAAGGCCGGCCCAAAGGGGCCCGGGTGCATAGGTTTGGGCCTCTGGAAGCTGGGGTGGCCTGGTAGCCAGGTAGCAGGAATATTCCCTGGTATCTTGCTTCTTAGGGGCTTGGGCTTGGCACCTGGGCTTGATTTCATTGGGCTAGGATGCAGATGGACCTCTGGAATCATGGATGCCCTTATTTATGAATATACTTTGGCATCTGGAAGGGAATCTGGGCATCTGGAGGGCATCTGCAAGGAATCAGGGTTTCTGATTTTTCTCCTGGGGTCTTCAAATCTTCAAGCTGGGTTGGACTTGGGCTAAACTTCCATGTCTTCAATCTGGCTGGACTTGGTCTTCACTTGTATAATATAGTCTTGAGTCTTCAGTATGCTTGGACAGGACTCAAAAAAATAAAATTAGCTCAACATGAGCTAACTAGCATTGGACTGAACTAGCTCAACATGAGCTGACTAGTACAGAAGTGAAATAACAACTAAAAATACTCAAATAACAACTAAAATGGACTCAGATGAGCTAAGCCCTTATTACAGATGGACTCATAAATTATTGATCAATTACAGAGGGTTGAGAAGCCTCTGCCTTATTCTGGTGCCTTTGGTGTCCGCACCAATTCTCCCGGGGTGGGAGGAACTCGACCCTGTCGAGTGAAGATCAGACTGGCTCACATATCTCTCGAGAAGGTCTGGGTTGAGGCATTGCAAGTCCTCTCGAGAAATCTACGAATCGTCCGACTCTGGCTGGCCTTGCCATCGGATCAGGAAGCATTGATAGTCACGGCCCCGGGTCGTGATGGCTTGATCGTCCAGGATACGCTCGATCCGTTCTCCTCTCTCAGGCCAATTTGTTAGTGGACACTCTGGGTTAGGGTCACTCACAATGAAAAGGAATAGGTCCAAAGGCCTTACTAGGTATCGCTGCCGGTTCCCTATACTCAACCAGGTCTGTAATATTGAAGGTAGAACTAATGCCCAAATCCGAAGGCAAGTCTAACACCTAGGCATTTGATCCAATCCTTCTCTATCACTTTAAAAGGTCCGGCTCTGCGAGCATGAAGCTTCTTTTAGGCCTAAGCCTAACCAAGCTAGAATCCACTACATCAAATTCTTTGACCCTTCTTCGGGAATTAGCCAGTTGTTTTAAGATTAGTGCGGGTGGTGAACATGCTAGGCACATGCAGACAAATGATGCAAAGGACTCATACTGACACCTAACAGACTCGACTATGCATTCCTATCGAAGGAAATTTTATTGAACTCTTTGGATCTAAACCTAATAGATTATAGGTTCTCTAGGTTTGATCCTAGCTTGACATGCACATGAAAATTTACAGTGAACTCCTAGCAAATTCCAAAGAGTATGCCAAAAGTAAGATGCAAACCTAACATGCGTGATGAATGCATGCAGTATGCTAATCTCAGCTAAATGCAATCTAATGATCCTAGAAATGCTGGAGGTGTCAGGAAAGGGCAGAAAATAGGAAGTGGGTTCAGAATTAGTTTGGTAAGGTAGAGAAAAAGGTTCATGGTTAGTTGGATAAAATAGGATAAAAGACGGGGTGTCAGGAACTAATCCTATACTAATGAGGTTAACCTTATGAGGTTGAGCTATATCTACAGGATTTGCATAATGGAAGGATGGGTCACTAATTTCGGGGAAGAGGTCCTTAATGGGAACTATAGGAGGGGACTCATCTTGAAGGTATTGATTCAAAGAGATCAGGTCCTTAATAAATTCTTCTGGTTCTTGTATTTTTGGACTAGACTCTATAATTTGGCTCTCCTCTATGGTTTCCTCAGGTAAGGCTCTAGCAGCAGTACCTAGGTTCTCTTCCTCTATTTGTTCTTCCATTATAGCTTTAGGTTGGATGTGGTCAAGGTCAACTAGCTCTGGGTTGGAATCTACCTGGGTATCTACTGGGTCAGCTAATTCTAGGTCTACTAAAGGTGTCTCCTCTTCTCCCTCATACTCATCCACTAGGCTCACATCAGCTTCATACACTTCCACGTTAATGTAAGCCTTGCGAATCTCAGGAATGGTTGGAGAAGGTCGGCTAGCAGGAAATTGGTTAGGTTCTGGTCTCTGATTATGGGTACCACTCCTAGTAGGTTCAGGTTGTATAAGAGGTAGTGGCTCACTATTGGGTTCATATTTAGGGATACTCATCCTATAGGGTTCAAGTTGACTAGGGGAAGCATGACTAGTACTAGGCTGATACTTAGGGGTTATGGGTTCTCTAAGCTCATAGGACAAGGGTGCAGATCTATGGGTCATGGGATTATAGGATCTGGGGTCATAGGATTTTGGGTCAGCTCTATGATCAGGTTCTAAGGTTGGATCAAGGTATGGGGTCCTCCTAAGGTTGGGAGTCAAACCCCAGATCCTATAATCCCATGACCCATAGATCTGCACCCTTGTCCTATGAGCTTAGAGAACCCATAACCCCTAAGTATCAGCCTAGTACTAGTCATGCTTCCCCTAGTCAACTTGAACCCTATAGGATGAGTATCCCTAAATATGAACCCAATAGTGAGCCACTACCTCTTATACAACCTGAACCTACTAGGAGTGGTACCCATAATCAGAGACCAGAACCTAACCAATTTCCTGCTAGCCGACCTTCTCCAACCATTCCTGAGATTCGCAAGGCTTACATTAACGTGGAAGTGTATGAAGCTGATGTGAGCCTAGTGGATGAGTATGAGGGAGAAGAGGAGACACCTTTAGTAGACCTAGAATTAGCTGACCCAGTAGATACCCAGGTAGATTCCAACCCAGAGCTAGTTGACCTTGACCACATCCAACCTAAAGCTATAATGGAAGAACAAATAGAGGAAGAGAACCTAGGTACTGCTGCTAGAGCCTAACCTGAGGAAACCATAGAGGAGAGCCAAATTATAGAGTCTAGTCCAAAAATACAAGAACCAGAAGAATTTATTAAGGACCTGATCTCTTTGAATCAATACCTTCAAGATGAGTCCCCTCCTATAGTTCCCATTAAGGACCTCTTCCCCAAAATTAGTGACCCATCCTTCCATTATGCAAATCCTGTAGATATAGCTCAACCTCATAAGGTTAACCTCATTAGTATAGGATTAGTTCCTGACACCCCGTCTTTTATCCTATTTTATCCAACTAACCATGAACCTTTTTCTCTACCTTACCAAACTAATTCTGAACCCACTTCCTATTTTCTGCCCTTTCCTGACACCTCCAGCATTTCTAGGATCATTAGATTGCATTTAGCTGAGATTAGCATACTGCATGCATTCATCACGCATGTTAGGTTTGCATCTTACTTTTGGCATACTCTTTGGAATTTGCTAGGAGTTCACTGTAAATTTTCATGTGCATGTCAAGCTAGGATCAAACCTAGAGAACCTATAATCTATTAGGTTTAGATCCAAAGAGTTCAATAAAATTTCCTTCGATAGGAATGCATAGTCGAGTCTGTTAGGTGTCAGTATGAGTCCTTTGCATCATTTGTCTGCATGTGCCTAGCATGTTCACCACTCGCACTAATCTTAAAATAACTGGCTAATTCCCGAAGAAGGGTCAAAGAATTTGATGTAGTGGATTCTAGCTTGGTTAGGCTTAGGCCTAAAAGAAGCTTCATGCTCGCAGAGCCGGACCTTTTAAAGTGATAGAGAAGGATTGGATCAAATGCCTAGGTGTTAGACTTGCCTTCGGATTTGGGCATTAGTTCTACCTTCAATATTACAGACCTGGTTGAGTATAGGGAACCGGCAGCGATACCTAGTAAGGCCTTTGGACCTATTCCTTTCATTGTGAGTGACCCTAACCCAGAGTGTCCACTAACAAATTGGCCTGAGAGAGGAGAACGGATCGAGCGTATCCTGGACGATCAAGCCATCACGACCCGGGGCCGTGACTATCAATGCTTCCTGATCCGATGGCAAGGCCAGCCAGAGTCGGACGATTCGTAGATTTCTCGAGAGGACTTGCAATGCCTCAACCCAGACCTTCTCGAGAGATATGTGAGCCAGTCTGATCTTCACTCGACAGGGTCGAGTTCCTCCCACCCCGGGAGAATTGGTGCGGACACCAAAGGCACCAGAATAAGGCAGAGGCTTCTCAACCCTCTGTAATTGATCAATAATTTATGAGTCCATCTGTAATAAGGGCTTAGCTCATCTGAGTCCATTTTAGTTGTTATTTGAGTATTTTTAGTTGTTATTTCACTTCTGTACTAGTCAGCTCATGTTGAGCTAGTTCAGTCCAATGCTAGTTAGCTCATGTTGAGCTAATTTTATTTTTTTGAGTCCTGTCCAAGCATACTGAAGACTCAAGACTATATTATACAAGTGAAGACCAAGTCCAGCCAGATTGAAGACATGGAAGTTTAGCCCAAGTCCAACCCAGCTTGAAGATTTGAAGACCCCAGGAGAAAAATCAGAAACCCTGATTCCTTGCAGATGCCCTCCAGATGCCCAGATTCCCTTCCAGATGCCAAAGTATATTCATAAATAAGGGCATCCATGATTCCAGAGGTCCATCTGCATCCTAGCCCAATGAAATCAAGCCCGGGTGCCAAGCCCAAGCCCCTAAGAAGCAAGATACCAGGGAATATTCCTGCTACTTGGCTACCAGGCCACCCCAGCTTCCAGAGGCCCAAACCTATGCACCCGGGCCCCTTTGGGCCGGCCTTTTGCTGCTCCTAGAAGCCCAACACGCCCCCCTAGGCATCCTTGGAGTCTTGACCAAGTCAAGAAAAATTTTAGGGATTTTTCTACCTAATATTTCCTTATTTTCTAGCTAGGGTTTGAGAGGGAAAGGATTCTTATGTAAAGACTTATGTACCCTTACTTGGAGCCCAAGGTTAAGGGTCTATTTAAGGGACCCTAGCCTCTTGTATGAGGAAATTTTTTGATGAATGAAAACCTTGAGTTCTTCTATTGAGTTGTGTGATACCCTGCTGTGTGCATAAAGGGGTTTGCGAGAGTTCTTCTTCCCAGTGCTGCAATCATCTTCCTGCTACCAACAAGCATCTCAGATCCCTGGACGCCCACTCCAAAAGAAGCCTTCCCTTGCTATTTTTCCTTTGTTTTCTTGTTCCTTTATGAGTTTTCTAACCCCTGACAGGTCGTTTGCAGGTCCCCGAGTTCCTACGAATCCAACGACT
Organism: Areca catechu; assembly: GCA_021397845.1. Lineage (NCBI taxonomy): Eukaryota > Viridiplantae > Streptophyta > Magnoliopsida > Arecales > Arecaceae > Areca > Areca catechu. Next base: position 77,922,695 of record CM038049.1, on the reverse strand, counting down.
CCAGCCAAGCCTCAATCGGATCACCGAGCAGAAAGCCGGGTATCCGCGGGTCTTTGGCTCGATTTTCCAGGCCGCATCCGTCGAGGAATGAGAGACCCTTTTGCTGCGATCTTCACAGACGTTGTCAGGTACACCCCTCTACCTCCAGTAGTTTTATTGTAGGAGAACTTGCCCTAACGAGGCTTCTCAGCCCCGGCGATCCTTCTTTTCTACTTTTCTAGGTCCTAATCTGCATGCTGATCTTCTAAAATTCATATAAAATTCCCTATAACTTATTTTAATCTGAAATTCGGGAATTAATCATCCAACCCCACATATAAAATATATAAAAAAAATTGCATGCATATTAGTTCCCCATCATCGTGTCTATGAGAGATCCTTACAATATTCTAGACCAGTCACTCAACAACCCAAGTCTTCTAGATCAAATCATTTATATCCACACCCATGCCCAAGTAAGGTCTCTACTAGCTTGAAACCCAGTGTGACCCAGGTTCCTATATCGCAAGAATGTTGGTTTTGTGGAGAAAGAGGCCATAAATCTAGTCAGTGCCCATGCATAGGACTGGCTTATGTACAGCTAAGTGGTAAGAATCCTAAGGATGACATTAATGAGGGAGAACCCAAGTCTACCAATGAGGAAGAAAGGTTAGGTATGACAGACCCAGAATCAGTTGACCCGATTACCACTGACCCAAATCCCATTAAAGATGGCATCAAGGAAGTATATGATGCTGGCTTGATTCTAGTTGATGAATATGAGGGGGAAGAACTTGAAGAATATGACATCGATACTATTGGTTCCTTACCTGAGGAGACCTTGGAGAGCAACCAAGTGGTAGGACCTAGTTCAGAAATTCAAGAGATTTGTGAGAATCAGGTTCCTTTAGTCAAATACCCCTAGGAGGAACTCATAGTGTTAGCCCGAGCTATCAGTTCGTACCCTCTAATGACAGTCATTCCCCTAGTACCAATTGAAGATCTTTGCACTGAACTGTTTAAGTTTGCCCACCCTATGGTAGATCCTCTCCTTAGGATGACTGAATCAAGCCTCTTACAATTGGACCTTGTCCCATGCCCAGCCACTAAGGTCTCTCCCGTAATCTCAGTTGAACATCTTTGTCTTGAGCGGATTGATTCACCCAGTCCTGTAGAAGTCCTCCTTATAACCCCAGACCCCTTCCTTCGCATGACCGACCTACCCTTCTATAGAGTATACCTTTCCTCACCCATAGGTCAAATTTCAAGTCTTGAAGTCATCATCCATAGACCCTCCCATGAATCATTCTCTAATCCATTTCTTGAGAAAGTGGATCATTGTTTGCTTAGAGAACAAACCTTAACTATTGCAATCACATGTCCTAGGCTACTCCCGAACCATCTCTTGATCCATTCTTAGGAGTAGCAAACTTTTCCTTTCGTAAGGATGACCAGTTGACACTCATAGATCTCATAGATCACCATTCAAACCTTCAGGTCACCACCCTTAGTCAGCAGGTAATTCGAGACTCCACCTCATATTTCCTCCCTTTCTCTAGGACTTCCAATGCTTCTTACACCATCCAAGTATACTTTGTCAAAGTCTTTAGAGTGAACCACGTGTCAGAACCTATTAGGTTTGCCACCTACTTCTGGAAGACCTTATGGCACCTACTAGGCACCCATGATAAGTTTTCATGCTTTGCATGCCCTCCTCCGACCCAAGGTCAAACCTAGAGAGCCTTAGTTTGTTAGATTTAGACCTAGGGTTCCTTTGTAATAAAGTCCATTCTTTAGGAATGCGTCGTTAGTCTAGTTTAGTTTTTCTTGACCCTTTACTAAGCTTTGGCTCAGATTTTGGTTTGATTGAGAGCACCAGGAATTGGGATTTGTATTTTATCCAGGGCTGAAATTGCATTCAATGTTTCGATCAATAGGTCTATAGGATAGAGTCCCTTCGAATTGTTCATGGATACAAGCCTCACACACCACTTGATCTGATTTCACTATTAGCCCACACACACAAGTCTCTTGATGCACTTGCATAGCATGTAAAGGACTTGCATAAAGAAATTCATGCCAAAATAACTTTAAGTAATAAAACTTATAAGAAGTTGGCTGATTCTCAAAGACGAGTCAAAACTTTTGTTGAGAGAGACTATGTAATGATTAGGTTAAGGCCTGAGCGGTTTTCTCCTGGAACCATTAGAAAGTTACATGCTAGAGGAGCTGGACCATTTAGAGTAGTGAAGAGAGTAGGATCCAATGCCTATGTGCTCGAGTTGCCTCCAGAACTAGGCAATAGCTCTACTTTCAACATTACAGACCTAGTAGAGTACAGGGAGCCAGCTGTGATTCCCAATGAGCCTTTTGAACCTAATCCTGTTATTGAGAGTGATCCCGATCCTGTGTGTCCACCAACAAACTGGCCCGTGAGGAAAGAGCAGATTGAAAAGATCTTGGATGATCAGGTTATCTCTACTCGTAATCGAGGATACCAAAGATACCTGGTCCGCTGGCAAGGAAGGCCAGACTCTGATGACTCTTGAATCTCCCGAGAAGAATTACAAGATTTGGATCCAGACCTCTTGGAGAGATACCAGAGCTAACTTTAGCCTTACTCGACAAGGTCGAGTTCCTCCCACCCCGGGAGAATTGGTGCGGGCACCAGACTCAGAAGAAGACTTCAGGGCTCCATCTGGATCTCTGATTGACCTTGCCCGAAGAATTAGGATTTTCTGGTTTTGTAATAAGGGTTGACCTGATCAACTCAATTTTGAGTCTGTAATTTTGTCATTTCAATTTTTGTTGGGTCATGTTGACTCAGTCCAAGTCCAAGGCCCAGGTAGGTGTCATTCCCTTTGCCATAGGGCACCAAATTTTCCAGCTACAAGTGGGTGCCACACTCCCTGCCACATCTCCATCCAGTGTACCTTGGTCCCCAAGCCTCAAGTAAGCAGGTTCTTTTTTCTTGCACCACTTGGGAGAGAAATCCATCAAGATACCTCAATCTAAGGAGGAGCCAACTTCTTTCCAGATAAACCCAAGCCAGGATGGCAAGAATTTTTCTTGAAGAGAGGATCAAGGAGGTGCCCCACAATGTTCCATAAAAATCCAAGTTATAAAAGGGAAGAGAGCATGTCTTGGGGAGAAAATCAAGGAGGCACCCAAAAGTTTCCAAAAGTGCCAAAGCCATGAAAGGAAGAAGCCTAAACTTGTGGAGCAAGACTAGGAGGTGTCCAAATAAGCCAAACCATGAAGGGAAAATCCTTGATTCATGGAGAGATACTAGGAGACCCCCTATAACCTACCATTTGGAACTGATTTTCAAGTTTTCTTGGAGTTTTTGGGCTGCCCACTCATGGAAGGAGTCTTGGGAAGAGAATTGATGCCTAAAGTATGGGTTAGTCCTATTAGTCCCACATGGGAAATGTATAAAATTTTATTTCTTTGTTATGTCTATATATTCAACTCTATGTAACTCTTGAATTTAACTGATGAATGAATTCAATTTATGTGTGAGCAAACTTTGTGTTTCTCTCTTCCGTACTTGTATTCAGGTGTTGAGCTCCGTGAGGGAGTAAATCCGGGTTCCTTAGGAACGTTGAGGAGGTGTGAGATCTCCAACCCCAAAACCCTAGGTTAGCCACTTCACTTCCAAACCCTAGCCGCCCATCATCCTCTTCTTTCCATCAAACCCTAGCCTACCCCCATCTCTCACAGCCCCTCTCTCCAAGTAGTGGCCGACCACAAGCATCCAGGTCCAGTTCGGCTGCTTCGAATACGAGGCAAATCCCAGAGGAAGCCAGATCAGCATCCAGGAGAATCAGGACTTCAGCAACATCAACTTTCAAGTTCTTCTATCTGGTAAATCCTTCCTTGAGTATCTGGTTCCATAAATTGTTCTTCTTCTTTCCCAGATCTTGAGTTCAGGAGAAGCCAACTCTGCCAAAGGACCAGTATTGGAAGATCCATTGCGAAGATATCTGAATCTGGGGATCCAACAATCTGCTCAAGAGAGTCCTTCCACTAAACTCTGTGAAGATCACTGCCTGGTCTGTAACCCTTCTCTTCTCTTTACTTCTGTCCTGTTGAAAGTTCAGAGCGAAACCCTAGGTCTAGGAGTTTCTCAACCCCCAGCGATCCTTTACGTCTGAACTACTCTGATAACCTAGTTTCTTTAAATTGTGCTTTCAATTATTACATAGTTTCTTTCAATTTAGTTTAACTTTCCTTTGAGTCAAAGCCGACTTCTTAAAATATATTAAAAAAAACATTAATTTTAATTTGCTTCCGCATTCCACATATTCGTTCTGCATCACTCTGTCTATGGAGAGCCGCTCCTTGCTTCTCCGAAGGACAGGAGAAAAGCAAAAGGGAAGGCTCCTCAAACCAAAGAGGATTCATGGAGGAACACTCCAACGGATCAAGAATATCATGTAGACTTTTCAACCTTCTGCGATGGATGGGATTTGGTACACCCTAAATTGGCTAGGAAATATTAAAGCATGCTTCCTTCCTTGAGATTGGAAAGTCAGCAAAACCCAATGCATCGAGGATATATCTAATTCAACTTTTTCATCCATGCGAAGGTGAAAATATTTTCTTTTCTTCTTCCTTTTCATATAATGTTCAATTTTGCTAACTTTATACTTCATATGATCAATGCAGTTGGTTCATGACATCCCTTTTGGAAGAAAGCATCATCGAATTCAGAGACTGCCATAAGGGTATGAAAGAAAAATTCCAAACGGCCAAGGCCGAAAAAGAAGTGGCTGAAGAGCTGAAGCAGGCCATGGAAGAAAAGCTTGCCCAAAGCGATGCTACAATTCAGAATTTGAAAGCCGAACTATAGAAGGTTCAATTGAAGAATTCTGAACAAGAAACAAAGCTTAAGATGAAAAAAAATAGATTCATTCCTTGGAACATTCAGCTAGAGAAGCTCAGCAGAAGACTGAAGAGGCGATCAAAAAGGCCGATGAAGCTGTCAAAAGGGCCGATGAAGCGGTCAGAAGAGCTGAAGTATCGGCTGAAAAAATAAAAGGCTTGAAAGATCAAGTAAATAAGGTGATTGAGGACTATAAGAAGTCTTCGGCGTTTGATGAAGAACTAACTGAAGTTGGGACCTTCAGCTACTGAGCAGGTTTTTAATGACGGGGTAAAAGAAGTGCAAAATCTTTATCCAAATCTTGATATCTCTAGTGTTCAGCTTTTTAATCTTGAAGAAATAGAAGAGCCTAGATCACCAAAAGGTCCTTCTGAAGAGATACACGTCGCAACCAAAAAGGTAGCTGAAGAGGAAATAACAATGGTTGTTGACCCGATCGACCTCACTCAAGCTAAAGCCGACCCGTAGGATTTTTTTTTTTTTTTTTTTGAAAGGCAATGTATATGTGTTACCTTTATGAATAGAACTTTTAATGAATTATGCTTCAATGAAATACTCACAAGTATAAAGTCATCGGAGGTAAAATGCCGAATGATTACCTTGTTGATCATAAAGAATTTATGAACAAATACTCTTTTTGGTAAATGCATTAACTTTTAGCTTAAATCTTTGAATGAAAATTCATCCAAGGATAAAGTTTTCGAATTTGAAAATAGCTCTAAGACTTCAAATTCAAAATAATACCAAGTCTTCGGACTTGAAATAGTACCAATGCTTCAAACTTTGAATCATACCGAATCTTCGAATTTGAAGATAATGCTGAATCTTCGGACTCAAAATGATACCAAGTCTTCGGACTTGAAATAATACCAAGACTTCAAATTTTGAATAATACCAAGTCTTCAGACTTGAAGATAATGCTGAATCTTCGGACTCCAAATAATACCAAGTCTTCGGACTTGAAATAATACTAAGACTTCAAATTTTGAATAATACCAAGTTTTCGGACTTGAAATAATACTAAGACTTCAAATTTGAATAATGACATTAATATTCCGAATAAGAGAATTTAATATATATATATAACCATTCTCATTTTTCCAGAGGATCATTGTTGATAAATGACAACATACATACTGAGGGGATATACTTTGGCGTGTTGTCGAATTTACTTTGTACTTCATCGAATTTGTTGTAGAATAGACCGTGTAGGTCATCTATATTCTTTACAGAGAATGAAACAGGCTGGTTGAGCCTTCCTTGGCATTTCATTAGATAGATCACATGGATCATCCTTATATCTTTTAATAAAGATTAAGATAGGCTGATCAAGCCCACTCGGCACTTCGTAGGGTAGATCACGTAGATCATTCTTACACCTTTTAATAAAGATTAAGATAGGCTGATCAAGCCCACTCGGCACTTCGAAGGATAGATCACGTAGATCATCCTTATACCTTTTAGTAAAGATTAAGATAGGCTGATCAAGCCTACTCGGTAATTTGTAGGATAGATCACGTAGATCATCCTTATGCCTTTTAATAAAGATTAAGATAGATTGATCAAGCCCACTCGGTACTTCGTAGGGTAGATCATGTAGATCATCCTTATGCTTTTAATAAAGATTAAGATAGGCTAATCAAGTCCACTCGGCATTTCGTAAGGTAGATCACGTAGATCATCCTTATGCCTTTTAATAAAGATTGAGATAGGCTGATCAAGTCTATCTTGATACATCAAATAAGCTTGAATAGAAATTTTTATTGATAATATTTGCGAAGATCTTCTACATTCCATGAGTGAGGCAACATAGTACTTTCTAAGGTTTCGAGCTGATAAGTTCTAGGATGGATGACTTCTTTGATCCGATAGGGGCCTTCACATGTAGGAGAAAGTTTTCCTTGTTCGGCTGGCCTGGATACTTCAGATCTTCACAAAACCAAATCCTCAGGATGAAAAACTCGTTCTTTCACATGAGAGTTATAATACTTGGCAATATTTTGGTGATATGTGGCCATCTTCAGCTGAGCATGGAGCCGAGTACCTTGTAATAAATCTAAATCAACTCTTCAACATTCTGAGTTTTCAGGTTCTTTGTAATGGTCAATCCATAGAGATTGTAAAGAAACTTCTATAGGAAGGACTGCCTTAGTACCATAAGCTAAGTGAAATGGAGATTCACCAGTGGCTGCTCTGGGAGTAGTTCAGTATGCCTAAAGAACTAAATTCAACTCATCAGCCTATAGTCCCTTTGCATCATTTAATCTGGTTTTAAGGTTATGAAGTATAGTTCTGTTGTCACTTCAGCTTCTCCATTAGATTGAGGATGAGCAATGGAAGTTAGCTTCTGGAGTATATGATATTGTGCATAAAAGCTTTTGAACTTCGGGTTGTCAAATTGCCTTCCGTTATCTATAATGATGGCATAAGTAATCCCAAATGGAAAATAATAAAGTTCTTATGAAATTTTAACCTTTGCCTCGGTAATTTATGCTAATGGTTCAGCTTCAACACACTTAGTGAAGTAGTCAATTGCTACTATAAGGAATTTTCATTGTCCGGAAGCTGGAGAAAATAGACCAAGAATATCCATTGCCCATTGAGCAAAAGGCCAAGGAGCTGTCAACGGGGTCAATTGATTTGCAGGTCATCTTTGTACAATAGAATATCTCTGATACTGATCATATTTTCGTACAAATTCTACAGAATCGTTTTAAATGGTCGGTCAATAATAGCCTTGGCGAATTATTTTGTAAGCTAGGATCTGCCCCCCAAGATGATCTCCACATATATCTCATGCACTTCCTTGAGAGCATAATCGGCATCTGAGGGTCCCAAATATTTCAATAAAGGTTGTGTAAAAGATCTTTATATAGAGTCCCATCTAAGATCACATACTGGGAAGCAATCAACGAAGCCGTTTAGCTTCAAGCTTGTTTTTCGGTAACGTGCTTTCATTTAAAATTTAAGAATGGGGTCCATCCATGAAGACTCACATTCAATTGAATATACTTCCACTATGGATTCGGATATGTTAGGGTCTTCAAGATATTCCATATATGTACGGTCGAGGGAGTCTGGAGCAGTGGTTGCAAATCTTGAAAGAGCATTGGCTCGAGAATTTCTGTTTGGGGCATATGAACAATCTCAAAATATTCCAGCTGGGATATTAGACTTTGCACCTTCTCAAATACTAAACATGATGGGATTCCGAGCTTCGAATTCAGCTTTACTTGATTTACTACCAACTACGAATATGAAAATACTTTAATCTTTTTAATCTCTAACTTCTGAGCGATTCTGAGTCCAGCAATGAGAGTTTCATATTCTGCTTGATTATTTAAAGCTTGGAAAGAAAAAGGAAGAGCATACTCTATAACTTGCCCATTCGGATTAGCCAAGATGAGACTAGCTCCACATCCATTGGCATGGAAGCGCCATCCACATGAAGCATCCATATATGCTCCAGATTCTCTTCGGTGGTTTCTTCTTCTTTAGTCCTTGATTGATTTTCATCTGATCTCCAAGTGCATTCGATTATAAAATCAGCCAAGACTTATGCTTTAATTGCTGATCTAGATTGGAAGTCAATGTCAAATTCTTCCAGTTTAATAGCCCATTTAGCTATCTTTCTTGAAGTGTCAGGGCAGCAAAATGGCCTTGAAGGGCTGATCCGACAAAACCACAATGGTATGAGCTTGGAAATAGGGTCGCAAATGCTTTGCTGCGACCACAAAGGAGAAAATGAGTTTTGCATTCTAGGATATCGTATTTCCATCTCATGCAGTACTTTACTTATGTAGTAGATTGGCTTCTGTGAGTGGTTGGCATCTTTTCAAACAAGTACTGAACTAATTGCTTCATCCGTGGCAGAAAGATACAAATAAAGAGTTTCTCCTTCATAAGTTTAGAAAGTAAAGAAGGGTTTTCCAAATATTCCTTCAACTTATCAAAAGCAATCCTGCAGTCTTCTGACCATTCGAAACTTTAAGTTTGACGAAGAACTTTGAAAAAAGGAAGACATCTTTCCATTGATTGAGAAATAAATCGACTTAAAGAAGCAATTCTTCCTGTCAGTCGCTGCACTTCTTTTTACAAGAGGGATGTCTCATGGTCCGAATGGCTTGAATCTTTTATAGGTTAACCTCAATTCCTCACTTGGTAACTAAGAATCCTAAGAACTTTCCTGAAATTATACCAAAGGGCACTTGTGGATTCATTCAGCTTCATTTGATGACGTCTAAGGACGTCAAAGGTCTCCCTCAAGTCTTCAATGTGGTTGGACCTATGAAGACTCTTTATAATCATATCTCAACAAGCTTCCATATTCTTCCTATCTGATTCTTGAACACTTTGTTGATCAATCTTTGAAAAGTTGCCCATCATTCTTTAATCCAAATGGCATCACCTTATAATAGTAAAGCCCTTCTCTGTGTTTTAAAGTAGTTTCTCTTCACCTTCAAAATCCATTCGAATTTGGTTATATCATGAGAAAGCATCCATGAAGCTCAACGACTGATGACCGGCAGTGGCATCAACTAACTGATTTATTTTGGCAAAGGAAAACTGTCTTTTAGCCAAGCCTTGTTAAGATTGTGTAATCAATACAGATCCTTCACTTGCCATTAGACTTCTTCACCATCACAATATTAGCTAACTAATTTAGATATTGTACTTCCATTATAAATTGACTTCAAGGAGTTTGTTGACTTCTTCATCAATGATCCTCTGCCTTTTAGTTGCAAAGTTTCTCTTCTTCAGCCGAACTGGTTTGTAGTTTGAGGCAACTTCCAGCCAATGTGTAATTACTTCGGATGAAATTCCAGGCATATTCGAAGCTACCCAGGCAAAAACATCGGCATTACTTCGGAGGAAACTAATCAGCTTTGCTTTGTCTCTCCATCTAGTAAACTATCAATTTGTACAAACTTTGTTGGGTCATCTTCAGACAAGGGCACAGAAAGGGTCCTTTCTATTGGTTCTCCATAGTCTTCAGCTCTGTCCCTTGGATCTAATTGATAAGTATTAAGGGATTAGCTGATTGTTTATCCTAGATCATTAGGCATTGATGAGCAAACCTTTGATCTCCTCTCACTTTTCGATACCATGCCTGGTGGGAAATCGTACCAAGAGATGGTAGGTCGATACTATAGCTCAGAATTTATTTAGAGCTGGACATCCCAAAATTACATTATACACTGATGGTGTTTGCACTATTATGAAGTTAATGGAAAGCATTTTTGGCATGGTTCGATGCCAAGAGTTACGGGCAAAGCTATTTCTCCTTCAATCCCAACTTGATTTCCTCCGAACCCAGTCAAAGAGATATGAGACCTTTGCAATTCACTTCCAGATAAAACCGATTCTAAAAAATGCATCATACAGCAAAACATCGACAGAACTTCCATTATCTATCAGAATTCTCTTTACATCATATTTTGCATTACATCTGAGACTACAACAGGGTCATCATATGGAAGTTGAATTCCTTGGAGATCCTCATCTTAAAAGCTGATGGAATTTTTGCCTTTGAATCCCTAGGGTAATCTTCTTCAGCTTCATTCCTCCAGCCGATCGATCGATGAAGCATACCAACCCTCCCATTAGTCAGCCTTTGGTGAGGCAGTACAGCTTCATCAGTAGCTTTTTAAGGGTAGTTGCTTTGGCTTGAAGTTCCGAACGGCTAACATACTTCCCCAGGTAACCTCTTTAATTAAGTCTTCAATAGCATCTCGAAGCTGGAAACATCCTTCGTATTGTGGCCATGGTCCCGATGGAACTGACAGTATTTGTTTTTGTCTCTTGCTTTAGCAGAGGTCTTCAAGGGACGTGGCCTTTGCAAATAATTTTCTTTTTCTATTTCTAACATAATTTTTCTCTTGGGAGGTTGAGGGGAGTGCAAGAGTCGAACTGATTGATCTATTGCTTAGACTTGGACTACGTTTAGGAACCGACGCATTAATGGAAGATGTGGATACATTTGACCCCTTGATAGTCTTTTTCTTGGAAGGGTGCCTTCCTTCAATGAGTCTATGACTCGTAGCTTGCCCTTCAACAGCAGCATACTTCTAAGCTCTTGCTAGTAGTTCGGCATAGCTTGTAGGGAATCTCTTATCCAGGAATAAAGTAAACATGGATGATCTAAAACCTTTCTTTAAAGCTGACATGGCCACATGCTCATTGAGATCTGGAATCTCCAGAGTGGTCGAATTGAATCGGATAACAAATTCCTTCAGACTTTCTCCTTCATTCTGTTGAAGGAGAAACAAACTGTCTATGTTGCGCGGCATCTTTTTGCATGTTCTAAAATGTGAAATAAATAGCCACTCCAACTGAGCAAAAGAATGGATTGTGCTAGGCAATAAGCTCGAATACTATATTCAAGTAGCTTTCCTTAAAGTAGCAGGAAAAGCAAGGCAATACAATGCATCAGATGCCCCTTGTACCATCATGTGAGCCTTGTAACTTTCCAAATGATCAGGGGATCGGAAGTTTGTCATAAGCCTTCAACTGTAGAATCTTAAAATGCCGAGGGATGACTTCGGCCATGATTCGATCGGAGAAAAAGAGGTTAAGAATTAAAACTCAAGATTTCATCACCTCTCCTTTGATCAATAAGCCTGGCTATTTGTGACTCCAACTATTTGAATTTTTCTTCAAAATCAAAGCTCATCTCTCTTTGTCTGACTCCTCCAGGTATAGAATCCCTAGAAGAAACAATAAGGGAATGTCTAGTTCATTTCTTGCCACAATGACCCTCCATATGCCTGCTTGGTTGGGAGCTGTAATGCTCACGAGAAGACCGGATTTGTGAAGAACTTAGTGTGGATTCCCGGCATCGATCTTCCCTTCCCCTAGCTTGATGACTAGGCTAAGAGGTGGCTAGACGGCACTGCTTTTGAACTACAATTTCTTGAAGAGTTGAAACTAGAGCCATCAGGGCATCAACTCGATTTAAAAGAGCGTCGAATTGTTGTTGCCCCATCATCATCATAGGAGGTGGCATATCATTTTCCGCTGGAGGATTGCTCGCTTGAGGGGTAGGGTGGTCCCTGCTGTAGAATTATTTTGAATCTTTCCTTTCACCATTCTTGCCTTTTCTAAAGTTCTCCTTTACTAGAGGAAATTCTTCCCCTTCCTGGTGCGCTAATCTGTTGACGCCAAAATCTACCGACCGGATGAAGTGTTCTACCTGCGGTTCACTGCCGAAGGAGGCCTGCAAAATAAATTCCCTGACCGGAATTTCTCCGGTGGGGGACACTCCGATGCCAATTTAGCCAGAATTTAGGCAACAGAATGGAGAACTTGAAAGGAGAAAGAAGTGGAAAAGAATGGAAAGAGAAAAGATAGTGGGGTGGCTTTAACAGGGCTAATTGCAGACTGGCTCTAACTTGCTTGGAATTGGCTTACCTCGAGTGTCCCCTCTTGTTGATATTTATAGGCGTGAGTGCAACTACTTACGGCTATGAAAATTAGTTAATATAACTTCCTCATAATAGTGAGTATTGACAGTCGGAAATTAGCTACACCATGGTTACTTAAGCCGGAGCTATCGACCATGTGGGTGGTTATAACAACTAGAACAGTCTTTAACTATCTCGGGTTAAAAGGTTGTTTACATGTTTCAAATACACTCTCTTTAGGAGGGATCCGAAATGAGCCTAATTACCTCTTTGGACTATCTTCTTTGGAATGATACGAAGAGGTGTTAGCTATTTGCTTCGGATTATCTCCTTCGGAGCGAACTAGAAAATAAAGAATTACTTACCGTGAGGGCCGAAGGGATGAACAATACCTCCAAAAAATATCCTCTTCGGACCATGCTGAAGACATAGAGCCGATCGAAATAATAAGGTATCTTCTTCGGATCAGACTCTCCTGATTAGGCTGATGACATAAGCTGAATGAGATAATAAGGTAGCCTCTTCGGATTAGGCTGATGACATAAACTGAATGAGACAATAAGGTAACCTCTTCGGATCAGATGATGATATAAGCTGAATGAGATAATAAGGTAGCCTTTTCGGATTAGGTTGATGACATAAACTGAATGAGACAATAAGGTAGCCTCTTCGGATTAGGCTGATGACATAAACTGAATGAGACAATAAGGTATATATTAATGAAATAATAATATATTATTTTGCTGAGATGGACTGTGGTCCTTGTTAAATATCATCTTCAGGTGCACTAATCTGTTTAATGGGTCAGATATAAAAACGACCCAATCGATGGACAGGCAATTATTTTATATTAAAACTGGATTACCACAATAGCTCAATATAGTACCATTCATTAAACATGACTGTTTCGAGGAAATTATCTTACAGGACATGCTTCTAAGAGCCAGATATTTATAGTGATGTTATATAGCCTAAATTAAAGATTACGAAAAAAATCATGAGTTCACGTCCATAAAACTATTAGATATGATTTTAAGTTCATTTGGAAGAGATATTCGATACCATGAACAAATCTTAACCATCCATATAAAGCAGTCAATTTTTTTCCACTTACCATTGGATAATGAGATATATATAGACTCTAATACATGATTAAATTCCAAAATATAAGTATGAAGATTCCCACAAGTTCTTGTGAATATCATGAGATTTAAAGAGTACAAATCAAACAAAACATAGAAACACCACATGGCCCCCTAAAATCCCCAAAGCATACTAAAATTCTCCTAATAACCTATAACCTCATTTCCCCCTTTGTTTCATGTACTAATATACTGGACTGCATGGATTAGATTTATAGCATAATAGACATAGCATGACAAAATAAAATAGAGAAGAATAACAAAAGGAGAAAGTAGGGTCGGAAATGGATTAAAAGGCGAGATGATGTAGACCAAAATTAAAAGGACAAAGTAGAATAGATAATAACAAACTAGCAGCACCAAAGCACCATGTGCTGATCGAGTGCTATATACAGTAGCAATCCTTATTCAGGAGTGAAGAGTGTGCAACTAGGTTCTCCACACCCCATATTGATAAATTTAGGCAGAGATGGGGGTACAGCACATTATGTACTGTGTAGTATGTGCTCTTGTACCATGGTATTTCAAACATTGTTACAGATTCTCATGTCTTGCATCAAGATTTTCACTTAAATGGGTTCACATGTACCATTGGCGAGTGGTGCAGTTGGTTGTGAGACTTTTCTCATAATCAATTGGCAGGGATTCGAGTATTGGTTTAGATATATTTCGATGGAAAAGTCCGGGAGTAAAATAAAAAAAAAAAAATAGTCCAAAAATAAATCAAAAAAAAAGAAAAATAATAAAAAACCCTGGAATCCCTATTAGTTGGTGGTAGTGAAAAAATTAGGGATATATAATAAATCCCGTTCATTCGGCTGATGCCAGTGGTAGTCAGGTTGACGTACTCACCTCGGATGGGAAACGGCTACAGAAAAAATTAATATGCGCCGTGCATCGAACATTTCCTGGCTGGGATTGGGGGACCGTCTGGGGGTGGCCACGCTCGGGGTCTAACTCCTCCCCCCCTTTTTTTCTATAAAAAAAAAAAAAAAAAAGGTTCACATGTTGATCAAACTTTGCTCAGATTTCAAGATCTAGCAACCACCCCATTCTTCTCTCATGTAACCATGTTCCCATAGTGCAAAAAAGAAAAGTTGTAGCCAACAATGGAGCTTCTATCAACCTAAGACTCAAACCGATCAAGTTCTTATGCTAACTCATATTGTGGATTTATACGTGACAATGTCAAAGTATATTTCAGATACTGCAACATGCAAAACATTGCATCCTGATCATATAGTTTGGAAGAATACGTAACCATGCAAACAAAGCATCCCCTATCAGGAGAGTAGCGATTCTCCAACTTGCTACTGAAACAAAGAGGTCCAGTTCTCCATCACCAGTTGTCCATTTAATGCTGAATTGCCCATGCTTGAGTGGAGCTCCCGCTGTACTGCAGAACATCTACATAATCTCTATCATTCTAGAAGACATGGATGGTTAGTGATGGGACTTGGATCCCTTCAGTTCATATATGAACTAGAGAGGATCTCGACCTCTGTTAGGCCTTGACAAAGTGACAGTTTTACGAAATAACCTACTCTATGCTTCATCAACTGGGGCTTGGCCTAACAATTTGTGCTTGGAAACTTGCTCCTCTTTCAAGGAGGCTGGGAGTTTGAGGCATGTTATGCATGACTTCAGGTGATTTAAAGATGAAATTTGAGAAACATAAAGTCAAAAATGAGTTGTGGATAGATAAACAGAGACTTGTCGGTGTAAATGACTGGTTATAAACTGCATGCCCATTGGCCCTTTGGGCACAGTTAGGGGATGACTCCTCATTTGAAGCCCACTGCTAGTCTATAGATTTGATCCATAATTATTAAAGAAACCATGACTCTATGCTTGCAGATCTTCAAGAACCTTTCCAAGATGCACAACTAATTATGAATCAGATTCAGTCAGAATACTCCAACATGTTGCAAGCACCATAGTTTCTACAAGAAGATCAATCAATCCCTGTGTCAAGCTCATATGACATTCTTGAGACTTACAATTTGTGTGTCCCCACTAGAATAACCATAGGAAGCGCACAATTTATATTTCAAAGATCTGTACGCATGACTACTACAACCATATAATTTCAGTCCACTGAACAATTGTAGTTGTCAAACTAGGATTAGGAACTTAGGTTTTGACCTTTAATCCATTTTACATGCTCTACACAAGATTCCAAGTAACCAAAAACTAGTCACTATATAAGACTCTTGTTGTAAGTTAACATAAGAACATATTTGACATCTAACCGTAACAAAAATTATATTAATAGTATTACAAATATGATCATTCTACAGAGTCCAGCTTGTGCACTAAAGAAAAATTGACATATATCCTATATATTCTATCAAGAAGGCACTTCACAATGCAACCTTGTTAGGGCCCGGTACATGGCTCTGCCAAGTCCTGAATGAGACTGCAACCTCAGTCAGTCAATGGTCAGATTTAATATAATTAATTTTTGCCAAAGCACATACTTACCAATTTAAACCTTAAGACACATAATTATGAAATAAATGGCCACTGATTGATCGAATTTACAATGCATAACCTTGTAATAAAACCAAGGTTTTCCTCGCTGCATTGTCACATAGCAAACAAATAATTCATCTTAGCGACAACCATACATCCTTTAATATAACTATGTCACAAAATCCTCTCATTGCTTTACTAATACAGTCACTTATCTAACTCTTTCTTTTGTAGCAGTAGCTTCACTTCTTATATGAAAAGCATTTTAAGCTTTCTAGTAACCTATTTCCTATCGGCTTTCACTATAAAATGTCATAATTAAAAGATAAGCTAAACAGCTCAACAATCATCTGAATATATTGAACAATATTATGATGAAAAATTGAACAATGGGAATAATTGGATACAAACTTATTAAAATTTTGAATAGTTAATAGACAACATCATATAATACATATCTAATAAGTACACTTACCAATGTAACTTTATTTGAAACACTAGAATGCTTTCGAAACAACTAGTATCATCAAGATGGTTGCCTTTATGCAAAATTATTGAAAACACTCATTTAAGAAAACACCGAAAACTACTTAGAAATACTTGCAATGCGTTAGAGTACACTTAAAACACTTGAATATACTGAAAACTTCAAAATTCCTTTCGATCATTTTAATACCAATTGGTCAATAACCAACTATTATACCCGCTAGTCAGGGTTCACTGAAGCCAACTATTTTGCCCACTAAGCTCATTAGCTACAGGTTCATTGAGTTAACTATCATACCCATTGGTTAAGGGTTCACCAATGCCAACTATTGAACCCGCTAGCTAGAGTTTATTACATTGTGTCTTTTCTAAGCATGCAAAGGCCAGTAACTTGTCCTTTGTTGGCTAAAGTCACTTATCACAATATCTTTTTCTTGAATGTAAGTAGGAGGAAGCAAAGGCTTGCCCCCTCAACTTTATTAGAAGAGAAGATTATATAAAAAGAACTAGGACAAAAAAAGAGGGAGTGAAAAGAAAAACTTAGCAAACATCAAAGAGTTAAATGACCAATGAAGTGGCCAAAGTAATACAAGTCATGAACTCATGAATGAGGACAGGGAAACTCGGCAATGACTCTACAAACCAAATTCAGAGTGGTCTCATTACATCGTTGGAGTATAGGCAAGAATGGAAAGCCTCTCCCGAAGTCACTGGTGGCATTCCTTCACTTTTGTTGAAAAGAGGTGTACCCACATCTAGAGCACATGAAGGATTCTTTATAGTGTTGAATACAATGTACTTTTCTTCTTCAAGAAAATATGATGATTCCTTTCATGCCATACCCACCAGCAAATAGCGGCAAGTAGTCAATCACCAGCTTTCTTTTCCAATTTTGTCTGGTTCTTCTCCTCCGCCTGATCCACATATCATAAATATTACAAGGATAGTTTCTTAATTTCAACTAAATTTTAATTGCCAACCATATGCTTTGAACAAAGAAATATCTCATAAGTAAATGAATAATTGTTTTAGAACAAGAGCTATAGTGAACACACCTTATCCTTCAATGCAAGCCAAAGGAACATCTTTACTTTTTTTTAGAATTGCCTCCTTCCATATAGTGCTCTAATAAGGGCATCTCTATCCTCCATTTTTGATGAAGTTGTAATAGGAAGCAATAGTGAATATACTGAAGGAATAGCCTGACGATATCCAGGTTGCATGCAAGATTTTTTTTTAAAATTAATAATTAAATTAAATGTAGCAGAAATAAAAAATTCTAATCTAAGTATGCATATCAGGAATCAATCATGAAACATATAACATAGATCTGCAAATAAATCCAAAAGTACAAAATAGAACAAATCTATTAATCTGTTGGCTACTCTATCATCATTGGAATGAATCTAAGAAAAAATCCTAGATTTCGCTAGAGACATGCATGTGCCTCATTTTTGCTGGTATCCACACAAAGATGGCCTGATCGAAGCTCCAAAACTACCGGAGTGCTAACACCATGTAAGCATTGACCGTTGGATCAAATATCCCTTCTTTCTTTTTTTTTTCTCTGCACTAGAGATCAAGGGAGAAGAAAGTTCTCTTCTAAATCAAGGAAGAACAATTTTTCTCTTTTTGAACTGAACATTTCATTCAAAATGAGAAGAGGAGGAGAAAAAGAGAGTGATCATAATTTTTTTCTCTTCATTATTTTGTGTGTGGTGGAGAATAATAAGAAGTATAGGGCGGTAGAAAATATGAGATACATCTCACATGAAATCCTAAAAGAACTCTATGCTAAAAAATATTTTGCACCCTCTCATTATTCTTCTTTTCTCACACCACACCTCATCTAATCTCCCTAGAGTCCCTTTCCATCTAAAATTAGGACAAACATGGACAAACATCTGAATCAAATTCAAATGCCTAAGTCTAGATAAATTACGATAACAACACAAGGAAGAAACCTATTGCACTCCAACTCTTTGGAGAGCTCCTTATTTTCTCCATGCTAAAACCATTTTAATGTCATGGAGAGGCGTGGCTTTTCTTTCTTACACATTCAAGAGGGAGAGAGAGGTGCGGGGAGGGAGAGAAAATTAGTTAGGATTAGTTAGAAATTAGTTCAACCAACTAACTAATTCTAACTAACTATAAAACTAACTTATTTAATTTCTAATCAATTCATATTTAGGTTTAAATCTATAACTAATTAGAAATTAAATTTAATCTAATTATGACCAGTAAATCCAAATAGAATAGATTAAATCTAATTGAATTATATCATATTTAATTCACCTAGGATTAAGCAACCAATTAGGTCAAACTGAATTGGCTCACAATAATTGTAATTAGGTTAGTCCAAACTCTAATTGGATTAGGGCATCACCCAAACTCAACTAAATCAAATCCAATTCAATTTGTATCAAGCTTAGTCATAATTAAATGATCAAATTATCTAATTAAATTATAACTTTTATAATAAAGTCCTTCTTGCTGAAATTAATAGGCATCAAAATTAGTAATTTCAAATTTGTAATCCTTACAAATTTAGAATTTCTAAATATATAACTTTTATATTTCGATCCAATCGTGTGATCATGTCAAGTTCTTATTGTGTATGACCCCTTAGATTCCATTTTGTTTGGTAATGTGACATACCATAATCTTCATCATAATATCATTGAACTCTTTTGATGGACAAGAACAATTCCAGCTACCTCATCAAGGATTGTTAATCCGAAATAATCATAGTAGGTTCTCACAATCTACTAGTGATATCTAGTGACATGTAGTGGCAACTCAGTAGAATAGAAAAAATTTCTAGGTATAGTTATCATGTGATTGAGTTCTTCTACCGAGATTCCCGATAGAATATATGTCATGGGTCTCGTCAAACCCTAAGCATCCATCATATGCTTAATTTAATTAGCTAAAGTCCTTTGTGAAACTCATGAAAACTCTTTTCCATCCTTTACCTATCATGGCCATAAATTTTTAAACTTAGTTTCTTAAATTGCATAGGACTGCACTTTAACTATTAAGATCGATAGATTTCCCATAAGTGTACTTCCACTCCTACAGTGAACCTACTATAGTTAATGAACATCGCAAGGGTCAGAATAGCAAAGATTAATATTTTGTAATATCAAACTATAGAAATCCTATTGTGACTGGCCAAGGCCGCAGGTCAAAGAACTACTCACATGACTACAGCATTAAGAAAGTTACTTACGAGTGAGCAGATATCCATATAACTTCTCATGATGGTCATACTCAATACCATCATTCTCTAACGACTACCTACACTCTCACTCTAGTATCCCTATATATACACCGATCAAATTGATTAATCACCATCCCCATGATATCCTATGATTGGGAGCACTTAGGAATTAATCTATGATGACACATGTCTCAAATTCTCAACTCTTGAAATATATGATATTATCCATTAATTCCTTGGACGATATATGGACACATCATATATATAAAAAAAATCCAAATTATAATTGTTAAATATAATTTTATATCCTAGAAATAAAATATGTATTAGCTAAGTTAGCTTCTAAGGTATATATCTAACAATCTCCTACTTACACTAAAGCCAATCAACCATATACTTTAATCCCATCTTCATGTGCTTTAGTTTTAGCTAGCCAAAGCTTACTAAGCTAGCGGGTCTACTACATCTCATGTGGAGTTTACTCTTTATACCTTAATAAGAGAGTCATGAATTGAATCATCATTTTATGTATTCAGACTTTTGATGATACCTTAGTTCCTTAGCAAAAGCTATAGAACCATTATTGTTATGATAATGTTATGGCATCTGATGACATCATACTCATTTACAATAATCTATAAACTAGAATAATTCTTGCATCCTTAGAGACAATGATTTAGTTAGCTTCTATGGTCAAACCTATCATGATTAATTCCAAACCATCATTGTATAAGAACATATCATATATTCTTATTCCCTCAATTCTCCCTTTCTAAAGATCTAAAATATATCTTTAGTATTACTTAAGTATTAAAGAATGTTATCTCAATTATCCAGCACTCATAGCCTGGATTCTATTAATATTCGCTCGTGACATTCACTACAAAATCAAATTATGTACATAGCATAGTTTATATGAGATTTCTTATGGCCAAATCTCAAAAAGATCTAGCTCATATTAAAAATATCTTCACATATATTGGGACATATTTGGAGATTAATTTTCATACTTAGGAGTCAAATCCCCAATTAGATTTTTAGGTTGACCATCTTCAGCACTTTCTTAATGTCCTCCTTGGTCTATCTCATAGACCTATATTCTAAATATAGGATTCTATCTAATAGGTCTTTATTTGAGAATTAGACCATCATAACCTAACCTAGGTTAGCATAGGAATCTCATTCTCAACAAGAGAATATTATCCTCATATAATGCAAATTATATTCCCACTGATCTTTTATATACATATAGTTTCTCTTTTCATTCTTGGTAGAATCAAACTATTTGATCATGTCATAGAAACAACAATTCCAATTCCAAGCTTTTTGCTTTAGTCTATTTACATAGACCCTTTGCAGATTAGAACTTGTGTTCTCATCACTATCCGTCAACCTGATCTTATCATGGTTAACTGCAATAGCAATCAGTATGGATTTCAGCATGGTCAAAGTGAAAAAGGTATCCATAGTCAATGATAACTATAAACTTTTACTTAAGCCTTGTCTTATAGATCTTTATCTATATTTTTTTATAGATCTATTGTATCCATTAGGTATAAATTTTGGTGGATCTATTAAGGTCCATACTCGATTGAAGCACATTGAGTCTAACTTCATGGGATTCAACCATTTATTGGAATTGATGTCCTACTTCACTTTATTGTAAATTTTTGGAATCATCTCTATATTCCTTTTTCCTTCAAGGAACACTTCCTCTACATCCTCTATAAGCAAACCTTTGTACCTTTGGAGGACATGAGATCCTACTAGGCTTAGAGATAGAAGAGAAACAAATATACTGGCTCTATTCGAATGGATTTTATAGGTTCTATTGCCCTTTACTCTTCTAAGAATATCTCTTTGAGCTTAATTATCATCTCACTATATTTAGGTTAAATTATTTAATTATGAATATAAACATTGGATCACAACAACTTGTAAACTACTAGAAAGTAGTATCCTAACATCTCTCTAGGATATATGCTATCAATGACCTATCTCTAACTCATCCATCTATAACTCATATAAGTATAATAAAAAGGATTTAAAGTGAACTAAATTAAATAGCTTAGTTGAGTTATATAATCAAAACCTCAAAGATAACTTAGTGATTTCCATAATGGATCGAACCATTCCAAGAGATTCAATTTTTTTGCTTAGACACCTCATTGAGCTCAAGATGTAAGAGAAGTCCATTATGAGACTGCCGAATACTTAAGATGATTTTAGAAATCTTCTCTAAGGTATTTAGTTCCTCGATTTAATCAAAGAACCTTAAGGACCTTTCCGTGGTCCACACATTGAATGTGCTACATTAATGTGTACTCAAGTTAGTATACATTACATGGGATCTCTCAAATTCCATGGTAGTCACTTATTACAAATGCATCATATGCACATAAAGACTAATATTTAAAAAATATCGAAGCCTGATTCATTTTTAAATAAATGGATCATGATTTCATGTTAAATAGAAATCAAATTTTTGCTCATAGCAGGTAATAGTTCTTTAAGTAGCTGACATACCTTTCAAAGGTATGTCATATTTATTCTTTAATGATTTTAGGTACTGAGATAATTTTTATGGTCATTGAACTTACATTGAAAACACCTTTCTATTGTCAATGGCCATCTTCTTGGAAGATCCCGATCTCTTGCTTCTTCACAAGCCTTTTTCTTAATTAAACTATCTTTTATAAGAGAAGGTTTGCTCTACATCGAGAAGTATGTCCCCTTAAACCTTTTAGGATCCCTTTAATAATCATCAATTTCTTGACCTAATTATTTCAATCTTATTCAAATGATAGTTTATAATAAAATGTCCATATGAATTAGACAAGGTTGGTTGAATCAAATCAAATTGCAATCCTTATGCATCATGATAGTCGAGCTTCTCAAACTCCTAATCCTTAATCATTGTCAAATAATGATCATAGATCGATTATATTTAGGTCAGCCTGAATGACTTGGCAACTAAAGATAATCCTAGTCTATTACTATACTCAGCCTGTCTAATTAATTTTTCAAATTAAGCCTGTCATTATAATAGGTTATGATTAATTAATTGGTCTAAAAGGATTGGAAGTCGACTGTTAATCTACAAAGAGTAAAGATTCAAGTTAGACAATTATATTTAAGTTTTAAATTTGTTCTAAAACTTTAAGAAATAAATTAAGCTTCCATTATTTTCATGGATCTCTCACACTCTTTAGTGGAGATATGGAAACCCTATAAGACTTGGGTTCCTAGTCGATATTACGATCCCACTGATTTCATGCACCTTACCTAATAATTATTGATAACACATAAACTAATAAATGGATAATTCTTGTCTAGCCTTTTCAAGCATGTTATAGTGACTCTATCTCTTTGTTATATGGGCTCACCTAATAGTTATTGTCCAAACTTTCTAGTTAAGTTAGATCTATCATTTATGTAAAAATGAAGCCGTTATTGAGTCCCTCACCTAATAATTATTGGGCCCAACCCCATTTTCACTCCAGAACATCTCATGTTAATAGAGTAGTTGTGCCCTCCCGATACAACCGAACAATTGTATCCAACCAAGAACAATCAACACCAGAGAAATGCCCGCAACACTACAATGGTGGAAGACCTATAACTTAATATTTATAAGGAGATTTGGATTTAGATCTTTATTTAATTAGTCAGTACAATCTCATATCTGACTAACCTACTGACTAACTTAATTTAGGTTATCTCTTTTTAAAAATCTATTTGCAGTTCTTCTTCATGAGTCAAATCACAATGGCACCCTTACACATCAGAAGAGAACCCCATCGAATGAGAATAGAGGGTCTTTAAATCCTGCTTTTTCTTATAATCGAACGACCATGGTGATGCACTCAATCCAAGTACTAAGCTAAAGGGTTATATCATATATATGAAATAAGGTTTAGGTCGGCATATCTCATATCTAATTAACCTTGTCTGGGTCAGCACATCTCATATCTGATTAACCTTGTCTGGGTCAGCACATCTAATATCTGATTAACCTGGTTTGGGTTAGCACATCTAAAGTTTGATTAGCCAGGTTTAGCTCAGCACATCTCATGTTTGACTGATTTAGATCTGCACATTTCATATCTAAGTGACTTGGTTCAGGTCATCTCTTAATTAGTTAGCATAATCTCATATCTATCTAATCAAGATATCATGGATGAACTCAAATCAATAAGCAACCTTATTTAAAATAATCGATCAAATTGACAAGGTAAGTAAAATCAATGGGAGTGTTTCACTATTTAACCTCTTTCCTAAATACCAACTAAGTTGGCTAGGTAAGAGTTAGCTATAATTAAAATCATAATCGACACTCGTCTTCAACACCAATTGGTATATCAATTTCAAATTGTTAGCATAATCGATTCAGGATCGACCATTGAGCCAAATCAGGTCTTTAGATCAATCAATTGATGCCAATCATATTGACTAGCTTAGACCATTAATATGGTCTTAAGCACTCTCGATCTAATCCTAATCAACTTTTAATTTGTTTAATTAAGAGTTCAATTGATTGGGTTTGACCTAACTAATAACTATATGCAATCCAATAACATGACCTAATCGATTCGATCCATTCCTCATCTCTCATATTTTATGCTTTTAATTAAGATCTTAAATCCTCAATTTCAGATCTAATAACCTTAATTTTAGATCATAAATTATTGATTTAAATCTTAAAAATTATTTTCAAAATGGATCAATCATGTACTAGGATAACCTTTGCACTATAAAGGGTTAATCTTATAGTAGAATAAGGTCCTATAGTAGATAACCTTATGTCAGCACCAGATTAAACCTAATCAATTTTAAATTTAGACAATTAATTAGATGCATTATGAACATTGCTGGTTATGGTTAAGCAGTGGAAGATCGGATTTCAAAATTTTAAAACCTTGAAACCCTAGTCAACAAAACCCTAGGATCCCTTGATTATATTAACAAACAATGTAATATATTAGGATATAGAAGAATACTATAATGCTAATATCCTTTATTCCACTAGGCACACAAGTTACGACATCTAGTGGTGATCCACATAGGAACTGGATCAAGAAAATACTCCTATTTCTTGCTTGCTTGACTAGAAACTCTTCCCGACCCGTTTCCTTCGGTTTTCTCTTCGGATTTTTTTACATTCTAGGATTTTTTATCGAAAAATCTCTCCGAAACTATCCTATTATCCTTTCTAATTCTCTTTCTATGTCCTTGTCTTAAAATGACAGACTTGCCTTAAAATAAAACTTATCCTAACAAGGAAAGGAAGAGAGTTGTTAGGACAAACTTAGGATAATCTAACTTCAATCACTAAAGTCTTTAAATAGTTAGAGATGAGGACTTAAAGAACTTTTTCATCAATTCTTAATCTAATATTTAATATATCATATAAGACCATTCAAGCAGAAAGAGTCTCTAGGAAAAAATGTGCTACATGAAACCATAAATATATGGTGTTTCACAAATATTTTGCACCAAGAGTTGCTTATCATAACTTCTTGAGAAAAATCTAATAATTAGCCTTTAATTTAAAAATTGAAGACTTGGTCTAATACCCCAATAGTTGTATAAACTAGAGAGGCTTACCTAGAAAAGGTGATTGATAAGCAGGACTCTAGTCCTTCCCATGTGCCATATATTCTAAGCATCACATCCTTTTATATGCCCACATGAATTCACGTCCATAATTTTTCATTTGACCGATCAAATATAGTCCAAATGGGCATGGATGAGAGAGGATAGGGGCTAAGGTTTGCCTCTTATTTTGTGTGCATGTCAATATTGACATCAAGAGTCCCAAACCTTAGGACTCATGGTTTAAGACATGGATAAAGGGTATAAAATCAAGATAAATCCCAATTTAACTGTCTCACTTAAGGATCAACCTAATTTAAGTTCTATTCAAATTAGTTAGCCTAAATAGTAAGTATTTAAATCCAATCTAATTAAGTTAGGAGTTAGGCTAGCCAATATATGCTAGTATGTTAAATAGCTAGCCAACTAGGATCCTATGATCCTAATAAAAATATAAATGACTTTCTTGATCAATTTCTTAACATGTGTGACCCTTTGAGATCCTCATCTAGCCAGTAGTAGAGTCTAAGTTCATGTCGATTTAGTTCGATTAGCAATCATCTAATCGAATTAGATCAAATCGAGCTAACCCTAGTTGCCAATTTAAACCATCTTTTAAATTAACTCAAGAATTCGATCAATTTGATTCATGAAAATATAAAAAATATGATTGACATCTAGCAACATGTCATTCCTATCCAAAAAATAAAGAATTTGATTGAAATTACTAGAATACCCTTTAGTGGTGAGTTATCATGCAATTCAATCCTTCGATCTTCCTTTATGCCGATAAGTGATGGGTATGAAAAATTACCAAACCATCATATTTTATTCATTCAAATCTTAAATCACTAATGAAAACTCAATCGATGAAAGGTTAGAAATATTTCTCTAATTTCATTCTGCATTGATCAAAGACTTCTTGAGTTATAATTAGATGAGATTATATGGGATATATGCTCCTTTTACTAGAAGTGATCAATTTCTTGTTGACTTACTCATAACCTTTATACACAATTCACCATATCCATGAACATTCCATATATTACTAAGTCATGAATGAGTATGAATCAAAACATAGATTCATGTATATAAGATATATATAATGATAATCTCAGGTCTAAGGATCACTTGCACAACTCCTATTAAAAGAACTATCTTTTGATAAGTAAGACTTCCATAAGATATTCTCATGATGGATTAATTTAGTGAACTCATACCCTGATGAGCATCCACATCCTTGTATTAGTGTCCCTACATAAGTGGTCATGAGACCAACGACCCTCTTCATCGAGTATATATAAGATATACTAGTCTTTTAGAAACATTGATCCCCGACTTGATGATCCTTTGACTAAAAATATTCTAGATTAGGATTTATAAGATCTTAGGTTTCATTGTTATGAACTTCATCATAATCCTAAATCCATTGCTCTAATCTATGGGTTTCATCATAATCTTAAAATAACAAAGTATAAGACACAGCATATGATGAAACAAAATATCTTTTATCATACATGAGTCGAGAGAATTTTATAGAAATGCCCTATTACATAAAAAATGTGATTGACTTTTAGGACTATTCTGTCAATCTGCCATTTGCACTAAAACCTATCACCCTTGTATTTAATTCCCATATAATCTAAATGGCATCTAATTGTTATTAAGGAATGGCCTTAGTGAATGGGTCTGCTATATTGTTTTTGGTGTCTACTCATTCTATGACCACATCTAGTCTTTCAATGATCTTACAGATGAGATGGAAGCTCCTTAGGATGTGCTTGGATTTTTGATGAGACCTAGGTTCCTTAGCTTATGCAACAACTTTAGTGTTATCATAATAAAGTATCACCAGTTTTGTATCGCATGATGAACTACATCATTTAACTCTAAGATAAACTTTGTTGCTCAGGTGGCTTACCCAAGAGGAGGTGTGAATTGGGTATTTAAAAAAAAAATTCTTCAAGTATGTGCTCTTTTGAAATCAGAGTGTGGTGAGTGAAGTGATTAAATGAGTAAGCAGCAGAAGTAAAAGCACAACACAGAAATTCATAACACAAATACCAAGAGATTTATAGTGGTTCGGAGCAACCCAGCTCCTATGTCCACTACCCAAGATACCACTTGGGATTTCCACTATATTCATCCATGGAATACAACCGGATTGTTTTCATAGGTTCACAATCCAAAACCTAAACTTGGTTTTATCCCGGGATCACCAAAAATCCAATACACTATTAGTTTTCATGGGATCACTAACAACCCACTTTGGTTTATGCCGGGCTCACCAAAAATTTAATACACTGTTAGTTTTCATGGGATCACTAACAACCCACTTTGTTTTATGTCAGGCTCACCAAATAACCCAATACACTATTAGTTTTCATTGGATCACTAACAACCAACTTTGGTTTTATGCCGGCTCACCAAATAACCAAACTCCAAGTCACAGCCCCTACCATGCTTGGGACAACTCAAATAATGAGTAGAAATAAAATAGAGAAACTAAATGACAAACTAATTATTGTCGGATGGTTGCAGTTGTAGCTCTAGAGAAGCCTTCTTGAATGTGCTTTGAATGCTCTTCAAGGATTCAACCTTCTTCAATAAATGCCTCAAAAAGATAGATGGAAGTTTGGTGTAGTCTTGAGTGCTCTCTTGAATGATCTTCAAAAATATTTTCTCTCTTTTTCTCTTTTAGTGCATTGCTTCAAAAAGTGGTTCAAATCCCTTTTTAAATAGTCTCTTTGATTGATTTCAAGTGGATCTAGCCATTATAAACCATTAGGATTCAAAATATGACCGTTGTAGAGCATTTTGAATTCAAAAAGAAAGTTCTGGAGCTAGATGTTATGAACATGGAACTGGGCTTCGAGTCGGCTCGGATACTTCGAGTCAGCTTGGATTCTCAGACAGGTTAAAATATAACTCTGGTCGAGTCGGCTCCTTTTCTTCGAGTTGGCTCGCTGGCTGGTTCTTCATAACTGAGAAAATGTGCATTTTGAAAGAGTCGGCTCTTCAAAACTTGAGTCCGCTCGAATGTCAATATGAGAAATCATCACTTTGGATGAGTCGGCTTGACATCCCTTGAGTCGGCTCGAATCCTCAGGACTATTTTTGCTCGCTTGGAAGAGTTGGCTCGGTTGACTGGATTCATAAAATAGAATACTGTAAATGTCGGCTCGAGTTCTTCAGGTCAGTTCGGATGTCTGTCTTTAGAAAACTGAACATTGGATGAGTCGGCTCAGATGTATGCATATCAGAATTCTTGTGCAATGCCTAAACATAGAGTCGGCTCGAGTGACTTATCTTTAAAGGAGTCCAAACTCCATTCAAATTCTTCCAAAGATTCCCAAACTTCATCCAGTGCAAATCTAGGAGGCTTAAACTTGAAAAATACACAGACTTGTCCTCTTCTACATGTGTGTACACTTAAAATCATTTGGGCTTTCCAATTATAACTGTATTTTCAAGAAATCACTGATTTTTGATACACACTTTTGAGTTGTGATTAGAATGAAAGTTCTTTGACATTCCCTACAAAAACTTTTTAAACAATTGGAAATATTAGTAACAAATGTATGCTCTAAAATTTTGTTATCATCAAAATCATTTCAGGGATCAACAATCTCCCCTTTTTGATGATGACAAAACACCGGGCATGGAGAAAAATCTTTACAATGGAGTGTGTATGAACATTTGAAGTGACAGGAATTAGAGTGTATCATTATGCATTAGAATTTTCTATATTGGACATACTATTTGTCGAAGCAAATGTATCAGAGCTATAGATTTAAAGAGATATGTATCAAGCTTCTTTGAAAAAAATGTATTAGATCAAAAGATGTATTAGAGCTTAAAAAATATCAGTCAGAGCTTTTAAAAGTATCAGAGCTATTGAATGTATCGGAGCTATATGTATCACAGCTAAATTTAGGAAACATATTAGAGCATAAAGCTAAAAACACATTAGATTCAAAATCAATTAGCTCCCCCTTACTTGTATATTTCTTTGAAATATTCATGTTTGAAATTTCCATGCACAATACAAACACTTCTCCCTCTT
Source organism: Areca catechu (assembly GCA_021397845.1). Classification (NCBI taxonomy): domain Eukaryota; kingdom Viridiplantae; phylum Streptophyta; class Magnoliopsida; order Arecales; family Arecaceae; genus Areca; species Areca catechu. The sequence continues at coordinate 77,893,438 of CM038049.1, read as the reverse complement.
TTTGTCATCAACAAAAAGGTTCAAGGAGTATTCAATGAATGTTGAATTAGAGAAAGAGAATTAAAAATATTGTTTGAGATAATTTCACATTCTCATAGAAATTTTGATATTCTAATTCAAATTTATCTTGATTTTATGTTGAATATACAATCATCATTGCACAGATAACATTTCACATTCTCATAGAAATAGATGCTTTCATTACTTTCAAAGTTTTCATTACAACTTACAAAATCTGAAAGCAAATACAAAAATACTAAAGACTAGCCTACTCACTGTCACTAGACTCAACTTTAACAGACTCTGACCTACCATACCAAGACCTAGGATGACTAGAGGAAGCTCTAGTCCTAGTAGATGGTCCAGGAGGTGGGTGTCTAGAGTGAGGTTGTGGCTGTCTAGGGGTAGATGAGCTAGCTCCTCCAGTAGTAGAAGATAGCTGAGACAGGTAAAGCTAAACAGTGCAAGCTCAGTCTGTATCTTCTTAATCCCCTCATGAAAGGCAATAAGCTCACTGGCTTGAGCATTAACAAAAGCTTCTATAGATCCTCTCAGTCGGCCAAAATCAGTGTGAAGTTCTCCCAGATCTACTGTAAAATTATCTTCTCTCCTCCTGCTCTGCCTAGAGTCTCCACTCGAAGAGTCAGCTCATGTAACTGTGATCTGAACTCCTGTAAACCATGATCTATTATCTGACGCAGACCGTCAAATAGAGAACTAAAAGATTTGGTCAGATCCTCACTGAACTGTCTGAGCTATGCAGATATGTTAGGTGGAGTGGTGGCAGGTGGTGTGTAGTAGTAGAAGTCTCTACTAGTCCTAGTGCTGAAGGAGGTGCTGATGGTGCTGGTGAAGTCCTAGGACTACCAGGCTCTCTCTCTGTATGCTCCTACTCCTTAGCCTCAGAAAGTGAATGATCAGCAGCAATGGCAGTATCAGCATCAGGCAAAAGTGACTAAAGCTCCTCATCATCATTAGTAGATGACTCCACTGCTATCTGTCAAGATACTTTCTTCTTCCAAGCTCCATCTGTCAGGTGATATCCCATCCTTTGTAGTGACTTGGCAGAATATGTATCTGTATGATGCAGTGGTCTACCATCTTCTCCTGTCAGATCAACTTTGGAGTCCTGAAATAATAATGTGAAGACCATCCCATATGGCAGACAAGCCTTCACCTTTCTTGCAACTTCTTCATTTGCACCAATATGATGTAAGGTAGATTGAGGGCCTCCCCCTCAATCAAATGACTCATAAAAACATAGTCTCTTTCACTTACCCAATCAAAACGACCTGTTCTTGGCAGGAAAATTTTACTTATCATGTTATGTAACAGTCTCATTTCTAAGGATAGCCTGTTTGCCTTAACATTTCCAATGTCACCTACATCACCTCTTTCCAAAACTGTCCTAAGAGTTTTTGTTTATCCTTTAAAACCAAGTGATTTACACCCTCATTCGGCATTTCTAACAAACTGTCAACTTTTCTTCATTAACAATTACTCTTTTCCCTTTTACTCTTGATTCTATATGGTATTCTCCTAAAATCATGTTTTCATAGAAGCTTCGAATTAGGTTGGGATATGTGGGAATATTCAAAGAATAGAAAAACATCCAAACCTGAACTTCAATCCAATCATCGATTCGAAACCCAAAATCTTTCAATAAAGAGAAAATGATCCTTCTACCATAAGTAACTGGATGATTGGTCATTGAGATCACTTGCCTTGGTGGTGAGGGTGATGCATTTTGTTCCTCTTCTTGTTGTCGACCTCGAGTCGACTCATCTTCTTGTCTTTTTGATCTTCTTTCTCTTGCAGAGTTTTCTTCATTGCCTCAGAAATGCTTTGCATCAGCCTTCATCGGTGCCATTGCTCAAAAACACGTAGAGAGGCGAGTTTGAGGCAGACAAGGGAGGTCAAGAGGGAAGGGAGTGGTCCCTAGCTCAAAAAGGAAGGTTATAAACAAATGGTAGGGTGAAAAAGAAAGAACAGTAGCTTTAGTTAAGTCCTATGGCTTACACATAAAATGCCTAACCCAATATCTGAGTCGGCTCGGCCAAAACCTAAGTTGCTCGAGTCAGCTCGAGCAAAAACTCTTAAAAGACTTGAAAATACTCAAACAAGGTTTTTAAAGATAGAAGAACACTAGTTGAGGTGGTCATTGATCTTAAATTGATATAGGAGGTTTTATAGATAATATTTCCTTAATTTTGAAGAAATAGGATAGAAATTCTAAAAAAGGTCACACAAGCCTAATTCTGCTATAATCAATTGAAATCTATCTACATTAAGAGGTTTAGTAAAGATATTAGCAAGTTGATTTTCAGTAGGAACAAATTCAAGCATAATATTTTTATTTTGAACATAATCTTTAATAAAATGATGTCTAATTTTATATGCTTTGTTCTAGAGTGAAGAATTGGATTTTTTGACAAATAATAGCACTTGTGTTATCACATTTGATAGGAATTTTAGATTGAATAATACCAAAGTCTTCAAGTTGTTGCTTAATCCAAAGTACTTGTGCACAACAACTCCCTGCAGCTACGTACTCTGCCTCAGCAGTGGACAGTGCAACAGAGTTTTGTTTCTTAATGCCATGAGATTAAGTTCAACCCTAGAAATTGACAAGTACCACTATACTTTTTTTATCTACTTTGCATCCACCATAATCAGCATCAGAAAAATCAATCAAATTCAATGAAGGTTGCTTAGAATACCATAGACCAAGATTACTTGTTCCTTTTAAATATTTTTAAGATTTTTTTGATAGCAAGTATATGTGATTCTTTAGGATTAGATTGAAATATAGCACATATACATGCACTGAACAAGATATCATGCCTACTTGCAGTTAAGCACAACAGTGATCCAATCATATCTCGATAAAGCTTTTGATCAATATTGCCACCATCTTCATCTTTATCTAATTTGCAGGAGGGGCACATGGGTGTGCTTATTTCTTTGGATGACTCTATACCAAACTTCTTAAGGATTTCCTTGATGTACTTTGCTTGGTTTATGAATATGCTTTCCTTTGTTTACTTAATTTGGAGTCCAAGAAAGTAGGTTAGTCATCCATCAAGCTCATTTCAAATTCGTCTTGCATTAGCTTAGCAAATTCTTCACATAACATTTCATTAGTTGCACAAAAAATAATATCATCCACATAAATCTGTATAACTAGCATATCATTTGCATTCTTCTTGATAAATAAAGTTATATCAACATTGTCTCTAACAAAATCATTTTCAAGTAAAAACTTGCTTAATCTATCATACCATACTCTAGGTACTTGTTTTAAACCATATAATGCTTTATTAAGCTTGAAAACATGATTTGGAAGAGCATGATTTTCAAAATCGGGTGGCTATTCTACAAAAACTTTTCTGAAATAAAACCATTCAAAAATGCACTTTGTACATCCATTTGAAATAATTTGAAATTCATGTAGCAAGCAAATGCAAGTAACAATCTTATAACTTCTAATCTTGCTATGGGTGCATAGGTTTCATCAAAATCTTTTCCTTTTTCTTGATTATAATCTTTAGCCACTAGTCTAGCCTTATTTATAATTACTTAACCATTTTCATCTAATTTATTTTTATAAACCCATTTGGTTCCTATAACAGGATGGTTAGAGGGTCTATTAACTAAGGTCCACATATGATTTCTATCAAATTAGTTTAATTTCTCATGTATGGCCAACATCCAATTTGGGTCATTTTGAGCTTCTTTTAAACTATGTGGTTCTACTTATGAAACAAAAGCTAAGTAATCATGTGCTTCTCTATGTGATGACCTAGTCCTAACACCTTGAGAGGGATCACCTATAATTAAATCTTTAGGATGTGAAGTAACATACCTCCATTCTTTGGGAGATTACCATGATATCTACTTACCATTTCTTCTCCTTCTTGAGTGGGTTTATCCTTCAAGCTCATATCTTTTATTGCTTTATCAATTGTACCTGCATCATTGTCTATGCACTCATCTATTCTAGATGGTAAGGGGTTAGTTTCATAAAAATAAAATGCATAGATTCTTCTACAGTTAATGTTCTTTTATTAAAAACTCTATAAACTTTGTTATTAATTGAATAACCTGGAAATATAGCTTCATCAGATTTAGCATCAAATTTTTCTATGTTATCTTTTCCATTATTATGCACAAAGTATTTACAACCAAATACATGAAAGTAATGAATAGTAGGTTTTCTTTCATTCAAAGTTTGTAGGGGGTTTTCTTCAAAATCAGTCTTATCAAAACATGATTCAAAATATAGCAAGCAGTGTTCATAGCTTCTGTCCAAAAGTAATATGGGAGACTCTAAGAATGCTAAATATGCAAGAAAAAAAATAGTAAACTAATTGTCCAAAAGTGATGCGGGACGACTCTAAGAATGCTAAATATGCAGGAAAAAAATAGTAGACTAATTTTTTTTGTGATTTTTAGAATTAGGTTTGTAGGCTAATTCTCAAAAGTAAAGTAAGACTAGCAATATTCAGCAATTCTAAGAATCAACATGATCGCAAAGAACTCATGCAAGATAATAAGTAGCCAGGACCCGAGAGTTGAGAAACTCTCGGTTTAGGATAGCTTATCTTCATTAAATCAGATAATAAGAGAAGGGAATGTTTCTTACCAGTCAGAGATTAAATACTTTGCATTAGAAGGGATCACTCACACTCTGATTGGAGCCTTTAAGAAGAAGCTTCAGTTCCTTGAATCAGATGGCTAATCTGGACCCGGTCTGAAAGCAAGGAAAGCCTCCTTTGGGGAGGTGAAACACCTCGGGGATCCTGCAAACTTCAGGGTCAATCAAACAGCAAATAAAAAAGAGAAAAGAAACTAGGGTTTTGAAGGAATCAGGATTAGGGTTAAGAGATGGCATCCGGGGAGGAAGAAGCTCCTTGACTTGGATGGCAGCTAGGGCTTTCTTTGCTTGGGTGTGGCTAGTCTCCAAGGATGAAAAAGGATGCTAGGGCAGCAGGGAATTTGGCTAAGGAACACAAGGAGAGCACTCAAAGTAAGGAACCAAAACAAAGACACCAATCACAAGGCAATAGCACAAAATTTTAGCAAGTTGTATTCATAAAAAAAATATGATTACAAGAGGGGGAGGGGTGGGGTATTTATAGAGTTCCCATGCCCTCTCCTAAAGGGATTACAAGTCTTCTCCTAGTTAGAATAGGTTAACATAATTTAAGAGGGAGAAAGACTAAAAAATAAACCTAGAACTAGGAGTATACAAGTTGAATGAAATAAAAACTCAAACTCCTTCTTGTATTTGAACTCTTCCACCATGTTGGACTTGGTCAACTCATGGAGGACACCTATCCTAGGTGTGTTGGGCTTCAAGGGGAAGCAAGGGGTCATCCTCCTTTGGATTGGTGCATGGGCTTTGGGCCTTGGAAGCTGGGGTGCCCTGGTATCAGCATATTCTTGGAATCTTGGTTCTTCATGCTTGGGCTTGCTTCCTGGGCTTGGAGTTTTAAGGCATGGAGTGCTGGAATAACCTGAAAAACATGGGCTCCTGGCATATGAAATATTTTGGAAGCATTTGGGGAGAATTTGGCATTTGAAATGGCATTTGGAGGGAATCAGGGCACCTGGAGGGCATTTAGGGCTCCTGGGTGTCAATTGAGCTCCCATAAGCTGATGTAATTGCCACTGGCTCCTGAATGAGGCCTGGTGGAACTCTAAAATAGGGTAACCTCCTCTTTTGTATAAAATTTGGATTCATACTGGACTGATATTGATGTACAGGACTTAATATTCTGGACTAGGTCGAGACAAATCAACTAGTCTCACCTTATTACAACTCAATCTTACTTTCTTACAAAATTATGATACATGACTAAGTAAACTAATAGGGCCCAGTAATTTGTGTCTGATCCTGGTGCCTCCACCAATTCTCCCAGGACGAGAGGAACTCGACCCCATCGAGTATGGGTCAATTTGGCTCAAGGAGGGTATCGGTTGAGGCATTGCAGATCCGCACCAGCATTCCACAAGTTCTCAGATTTTGGCTGACCTTGCCACCAGAACAAATATCTCTGATAGCCTCTATCTTGGGTACCAATAGCTTGATCATCTAGGATTCTCTCAATCTTTTTCTCACCAAAAGGCCAAATTGTCTGTGGACACTATAGGGTGGGTTTTCTCTCAAAGGGAGGGATAGGCTCAAGGTGCTCACTAGGTATCACTGATGGCTCCCTAGACTCTATAAGATCTGAGATGATGAAGGTGGAGCTAATACCTAAATCAGGTAGCATCTCATGCACATAGGTATCGGGTCCATTACTCTTCACTATCTTGGATGGGCTAGCTTTGTGAGCAGAAAATTCTTTTACAATTATAAAATCCTCTGCAAAAATTCTTTCTCTCTCTTTTGGGAATTATCCAAGTTATTATTTAGTTCATTAGTCATGTTCAGCTTTTGACTAATTTTATATGCATATGCTATGCAAAGGGTAGTGCAGGTGCAGACATGTAATTCAGGCTGTGCATTTATTGGACTCAACTAATACCTAATAGACTCGACTAGACATCCCTATCAAAGGAACATTTTATTAGACTCTAAGAGACAAAACCTAACAGACTATAAACTCTTTAGGTTTGACCCTAGCATGGCATGTACATGAGAATTTACTATGTACTCCTACTAGGTTCCATAGGATATGCCAGAAATATGATGCAAACATGATATGAATAATGAATGAATGCAATATGCAAACTCCTATAAAATGCAGCCTAATATTAAAAAAATAGAAGAAGTTTCATGAAAGGGTAAAACATAAGATGTAGGTTTAGGGTTAGTCTGGTAGGAAAAGGGTTCGGGATTGATTGGATAGAATGGAATGTAAGAAGGCATGTCAGGAATTAGTCCTAGACTAATGAGGTTTACCTTATGGGTTTGGGGTATTCCTACAGGGTCTACATTATGAAAGAATGGATCATTAATTTCAGGAAAGAGATCATTAATGGGAACTACAGGATGGGATTCTTTCTGAGGGTATTGTTTTAAAGAGATCAAGTCCTTAGTAAACTCTTCTAGCTCATAAATCAAAGGAATGGGCTCTCTTATTGGGTTTTCTTTTAGTGGATCCTTAGTTAAGATTCTGCTAGTAGGATTGGGTTCCTTGTGGTCTTCTTCCTTTAAGGGTTCTTCCACTACAGGTTAGATGTGGTTAAAGTCAGCTAACTCTAGGGTGGCTTCTACCTGGGTTTTTACTAGATCAACTAACACTGGATTGGCTTCTACCTGGTCCAACCTATTGGTAAATTGGTCAAGCCTATTAGTTGCTTGGTTGTTGGTTTGGGTCATTTGGTTGGTTTAGGTGGTTGATTGGGTAAACTGACTTTGGGATTGGGTGATCATCTGGTCAAACTAGGCTTGGTTTTGGGTAATGGATTGGTCAAGCTTGAGGTTCATTTGAATCAATTGTTCACTCATGGCCTTAAGGAATGTTCCTAAATTGGACTCCATGGTTGAACTGGGTTGGTTACACTGGACTTCTGGTTCAACTAATTCTGGGTTGTTTCTATCTGGGTTTGGTCATAATCAACTAATCCTGGGTCTTCTATAGGGTACTCTTCTAGATCTTCAATAGACTTATTATCTTAATACTCCTCTACCAGACTTGGGTCAGCCTCATATATTTGTTCTTCTAAGTCATCTTGGTGAACCAATAGGGTGGTAAGAGGGGTTTGGCTAATGGAAAATTGACTAAAGTCTAGGGTAACAGGGGTAGGTAAACTAAGAGTTATGGGTTCATAGGTTATGGGTTCAAATCTAGGGTATCAATCCTATAGGGTTCAACTCTGTGGGTCTTGCCTAGGGTTTCTAATTGGTCTCCTACTTGGTCAAAACTATGGATTGCTTGATTACTTGATTGGATCGGTTGGTCAAGCTTAGTATCAGATTGGTCAAACCTAATGTTTATCTGGGCTATCTGATTTTGGGTCTGGAAGTTGGACTGGTTTATTTGGGCAAACTAGTTTTGAGATTGGATATTGGCTTGGTTCATTTGGATAGTTAACTGGGCTAGCTGGTTCATGATGCCTTCAAAATTAGTATCCATGGCTGAGTCGGTTTGGGGTTTAGACTTCTGGTATTGGGTTCCTAGTGTAGTGGTCATACAATCAATCAAATAATCAAAATGGAATGGTGCAGCCAAGTATGCAAAAGAAAAAAGAAAGGCTAGTACAATCTAGGATTTCCTAGACCTAGAGCCAAAACTGGGTGGGTCAGCTCAACTTACACCTAACCCAGTAGCTAATCCTTTCACTAGCCAGGTAGGGGGTGGGAGTGTGGGAGGCCCTCCCTGCTTTTGCAGGGATCCAATTAAAAACCACAACACCACTTAGGTCGTTTGACACTGGACCCCCAGCCTTAGACACCAACTTTCAATAATAGCTAAAGGATTAAATGCACTAGTTGGCCCACACGGTTTGGACCCGACCTGTTGGGTGTCACCTAGCCCACTAGAGCAAATTAAGTCTAATTAATTTTAATTAAGGCTGGGGTGAAAATGCTGGGTAGTTGTTTTGGGCCCAGGACAGGCTATGACCTCCTGCCCTGATGTTAGATATTGAGTTGCCCTTAAGATTAGGTTAAAGATGATGGCAATCGATGGTCTTGATGCAATCTAAACTAATCAGAAAAATTAAAATATTTTATGTATATTTTATGAAATGACAAATTAGGTTTAAGTTGATTAGGTTAGCAATCAAATTAGGCTTGGGATTGGGGTGTGTGGAAGTTGATTAGGTTAGGTTGAATTAAGTATGCAAAAATAGCAAAAATCAAAAAATTAGGATTTCAGATGATACAGAATTTGGCATAGATCCCGATGTATAAAAAAATCAAAAAAAATTTAGAACAGATTATGGATGGTGATGATGATACCTACCAAATTTCATGTAGAACAAAAATCAAATGATGATGCAAATCCTAGGGTTTTTGGGCTGCTATAGAAATTTTCAGGATTTTGTTAGGGTTTCTAATATGCCAAATTTTAATGACTTGGGATTTCTGTAAAATTAATTAAAAATTTTGATAATACATAGAACATGACAGAAAACAATTCATGCAAATTTAAAAGAAAAATAAAATTCTTAGATAGTCGAAATCAGATGCAAAACAGATACCAAATGCAGTGGATAGATTGTAGAAATTAGGGTTTGTGAATGCAAAGCAGATAAAAACTATCCTAAACCCGCTCTGATACCAAACTAATGCAGGACGACTCTAAGAATGCTAAATATGCAGGAAAAAAAATAGTAAACTAATTTTTTTTTGTGATTTTTAGAATTAGGTTTGTAGGCTAATTTCTCAAAAGTAAAGTAAAGACTAGTTGGATATTCAGCAATTCTAAGAATCATCATGATCGCAAAGAACTCATACAAGATAATAAGTAGTCAGGACCCGAGAGTTGAGAAACTCTCGGTTTAGAATAGTTTATCTTCATTAAATCAGATAATAAGAGAAGGGAAGGTTTCTTACTAGTCAAAGATTGAAAACTTTGCATTAGAAGGGATTACTCACACTCTGATTGGAGCCTGTAAGAAGAAGCTTCAGTTCCTTGAATCAGATGGCTGATCTGGATCTAGTTTGAAGGCAAGGAAAGCCTCCTCTAGGGAGGTGAAACACCTTGGGGATCCTGCAAGCATCAGGGTCAATCAAAATAGTAAATAAAAAAGAGAAAAGGATCTAGGATTTTGAAGGAATCAGGATTAGGGTTAGGAGATGGCAGCCAAGAAGGAAGAAGCTCCTTGACTTGGATGGTATCTAAGGCTTCCTTTGCTTGGGTGTGGATGGTCTCCAAGAATGCAAAAGGATGCTAGGGCAACAGGGAATTCGGCTAGGGCACACAAGGAGAGCACTCAAAGTAAGGAACCAAAACAAAGATATCAATCACAAGACAATAGCACAAATTTTCAGCAAGTTGTATTCATAAGAAAGAGATGATTACAAGATGTATCAGACCTTCCTTGAAAAAAAATGTATTAGATCAAAAGATGTATCAGAGCTTAAAAATATCAGTCAAAGCTTTTAAAAGTATCAGAGCTATTGAATTTATCGGAGCTAATTTGTATCAAAGCTAAATTTAGGAAACACATTAGAGCATAAAGCTAAAAACACATTAGATTCAAATCAATTAGCTCCCCCTTACTTATATATTTCTTTGAAATATTGAATGTTTGAAATTTCCATGCACAATACAAACACTTCTCCCTCTTTTTGTCATCAACAAAATGGTTTAAGGAGTATTCAATGAATGTTGAATTAGAGAAAGAGAATTAAAAATATTGTTTGAGATAATTTCACATTCTCATAGAAATTTTGATATTCTAATTCAAATTTATCTTGATTTTATGTTGAATATACAATAATCATTGCACAGATAACATTTCACATTCTCATAGAAATAGATGCTTTCATTACTTTCAAAGTTTTCATTACAACTTACAAAATTTGAAAGCAGATACAAAAATACTAAAGACTAGCCTACTCACTGTCACTAGACTCAACTTTAACAGACTCTGACCTACCATACCAAGACGTAGGATGACTAGAGGAAGCTCTAGTCCTAGTAGATGGTCCAGGAGGTGGGTGTCTAGAGTGAGGTGGTGGCTATCTAGGAGTAGATGAGCTGGCTCCTCCAGCAGTAGAAGATAGCTGAGACAGGTAAAGCTAAACAGTGCAAGCTCAATCTGTATCTTCTTAATCCCCTCAAGAAAGGCAATAAGCTCACTGGCTTGAGCATTAGCAAAAGCTTCTATAGATCCTCTCAGTCGACCAAAATCAGTGCGAAGTTCTCCCAGATCCATTATAAAATTATCTTCTCTCCTGCTCTGCCTAGAGTCTCCACTTGAAGAGTCAGCTCATGTAACTGTGATCTGAACTCCTATAAACCATGATCTATTATCTGATGTAGACCATCAAATAGAGAACTAAAAGATTTGGTCAAATCCTCACTGAACTGTTTGAGCTGTGCAGATATGTTAGGTGGAGTGGTGGCAGGTGGTGCAGTAGTAGAAGTCTCTGCTAGTGCTAGTGCTGAAGGAGGTGCTGATGGTGCGAGTGAAGTCCTAAGACTACCAGGCTCTCTCTCTGTATGCTCCTACTCCTTAGCCTCAGAAAATGAATGATCAGCAGCAATGGCAGTCTCAGCATCAGGCAAAAGTGACTAAAGCTCCTCATCATCATTAGTAGATGACTCCACTACTCTCTGTCAAGATACTTTCTTCTTCCAAGCTCCATCTATCAAGTGATATCCCATCCTTTGTAGTGACTTGGCAGAATATGTATCTGTGTGATGCAGTGGTCTACCATCTTCTCCTATCAGATCAACTTTGGAGTCCTGAAATAATAATGTGAAGACCATCCCGAATGGCAGACAAGCCTTCACCTTTCTTGCAGTTTCTCTCATTTGCACCAATATGATGTAAGGTAGATTGAGGGCCTCCCCCTCATTCAAATGACTCATAAAACATAGGTCTCTTTCACTTACCCAATCAAAACGACCTGTTCTTGGCAGGGAAATTCTACTTATCATGTTACGCAATAGTCTAATTTCTAAGGATAGCCTGTTTGCCTTAACATTTCCAATGTCACCTACATCACCTCTTTCTAAAACTGTTCTGAGGGTTTTTTGTTTATCCTTTAAACCCAAGTGATTTACACCCTCATTCGGCATTTCCAACAAACTATCAACTTTTCTTCATTAACAATTACTCTTTTCCCTTTTACTCTTGATTCTATATGGTATTCTCCTAAAATCAAGTTTTCATAGAAGCTTCGAATTAGGTTGGGATAGGTGGAAATATTCAAAGAACAGAAAAACATCTAACCCTAAACTTCAATCCAATCATTGATTCGAAGCCCTAAATCTTTCAATAAAGAGAAAATGATCCTTCTACCATAAGTAACTGGATAATTGGTCATTGAGATCACTTGCCTTGGTGGTGAAGGTGATGCAATTTGTTCCTCTTCTTGTTATCGACCTCGAGTCGACTCATCTTCTTGTCTTTTTGATCTTCTTTCTCTTGGAGAGTTCTCTTCATTGCCTCGAGAATCCTTTGCATCTGCCTTCATCAGTGCCATTGCTGAAAAACACATAAAGAGGCGAGTTTGAGGTAGACAAGGGAGGTCAAGAGGGAAGGGAGTGGTCCCTAGCTCAGAAAGGAAGGTTCTAAACAAATGGTAGGGTGAAAAAAAAAGAATAGTAGCTTTAGTCAAGTCCTATGGCTTACACATAAAATGCCTAACCCGACATCCGAGTCGGCTCGACCAAAACCTAAGTTGCTCGAGTCGGTTCGAGCAAAAACTCTTAAAAAGACTTGAAAATACTCAAACAAGGTTTCTAAAGATAGAAGAACACTAGTTGAGGTGGTCATTGATCTTAAATTGATATAGGAGGTTTTTTAGATAATATTTCCTTAGTTTTAAAGAATTAGGATAGAAATTCTAAAATGGGTCACACAAGCCTAATTCTCCTTAATCAATTGAAATCTATCTACATTAAGAGGTTTAGTAAAGATATCAGCAAGTTGATTTTCAGTAGGAACAAATTCAAGCACAATATTTTCATTTTGAACATAATCCCTAATAAAATGATGTCTAATTTTTATATGCTTAGTTCTAGAATGCTGAATTGAATTTTTTGATAAATTAATAGCACTATGTTATCACATTTGATAAGAATCTTAGATTGAATAACACCAAAGTCTTCTAGTTGTTGCTTAATCCAAAGCACTTGTGCACAACAACTCCCTGCAGCTACGTACTCTGCCTCAGTAGTGGACAGTGCTACAGAGTTTTATTTCTTAAAATGCCATGAGATTAAGTTTAACCCTAGAAATTAACAAGTACCACTAGTACTTTTTTAATCTATTTTGCATCCACTATAATCAGCATCAGAAAAACCAATTAAATTCAATGAAGATTGCTTAGAATACCATAGACCAAGATTACTTGTTCCTTTTAAATATTTTAAGATTTTTTTGACAGCAAGTATATGTGATTCTTTAGGATTAGATTGAAATCTAGCACATATACATACACTGGACAAGATATCAGGCCTACTTGCAGTTAAGTACAACAGTGATCCAATCATACCTCGATAAAGCTTTTGATCAATGTTGAAACCATCTTCATCTTTATCTAATCTGCAGGAGGGGCTCATGGGTGTGCTCATTTCTTTGGATGACTCCATACCAAACTTCTTAAGGATTTCCTTTATGCACTTTGCTTGGTTTATGAATATGCCTTCCTTTGTTTACGTAATTTGGAGTCCAAGAAAGTAGGTTAGTTCACCCATCAAGCTCATTTCAAATTTGTCCTATATTAGCTTAGCAAATTCTTCACATAACATTTCATTAGTTGCACCATAAATAATATCATCCACATAAATCTGTATGACTAGCATATCATTTGCATTCTTCTTGATAAATAAAGTTGTATCAGCATTGCCTCTAACAAAATTATTTTCAAGTAAAAACTTGCTTAATCTATCATACCATGCTCTATGTGCTTTTTTAAACCATATAATGCTTTATTAAGCTTGAAAACATGATTTGGAAGAGCATGATTTTCAAAACCGGGTGGCTATTCTACAAAAACTTCTTCTGAAATAAAACCATTCAAAAATGCACTTTGTACATCCATTTGAAATAATTTGAAATTCATGTAGCAAGCAAATGCAAGTAACAATCTTATAACTTCTAATCTTACTATGGGTGCATAGGTTTCATCAAAATCTATTCCTTCTTCATGATTATAATCTTTAGCCACTAGTCTAGCCTTATTTCTAATTACTTGACCTTTTTCATCTAGTTTATTTCTATAAACCCATTTGGTTCCTATAATGGGATGGTCAGAGGGTTTATTAACTAAGGTCCACACATTATTTCTATCAAATTGGTTTAATTCTTCATGCATGGCCAACATCCAATTTGGGTCATTTTGAGCTTCTTTTAACTATGTGGTTCTACTTGTGAAACAAAAGCTAAGTAATCATGTGCTTCTCTATGTGAAGACATTGTCCTAACACCTTGAGAGGGATCACCTATAATTAAATCTTTAGGATGTGAAGTAACATACCTCGATTCTTTTGAGAGATTACCATGATCTCTACTTACCATTTCTTCTCCTTCTTGAGTGGGTTTATCCTTCAAGCTCATATCTTTCATTGCTTTATTAATTGTACCTGCATCATTGTCTATGCACTCATCTATTCTAGATAGTGAGGGATTAGTTTTATAAAAAATAACATGCACAGATTCTTCTACTGTTAATGTTCTTTTATTAAAAACTCTATAAACTTTGCTATTAATTGAATAACATAGAAATATAGCTTCATCAGATTTAGCATCAATTTTTTCTAGGTTATCTTTTTCATTATTATGCACAAAGTATTTACAACCAAATACATGAAAGTAATGAATAATAGGTTTTCTTTCATTCCAAAGTTCATAGAGGGTTTTCATCAAAATCGGTCTTATCAAAACACGATTCAAAATTTAGCAAGCAGTGTTCACAGCTTCTGCCCAAAAGTACCTTGGAAGATTGCCTTCCATAACATTGTTCGGGCCATCTCTTCCAAAGTCCTATTTTTTCTCTCTACAACATCATTTTGCTGTGGTGTTCTAAAATCGGAGAAATTATGATCAATGCCGTGCTTAGTGCAGTAATCATCAAAATATTGATTTTCAGATTTTGTGCCATGATCACTTCTAATTGAAATCACAGAAAGACCTTTTTGATTTAAAATTTTCTTATGAGATTTTTGAAAAACTTTGAAAGCTTCATCTTATGAGTAATAAATAAGACCCATGTAAATATTCAAAAATCATCTACAATCACTAGTCTATATTTCATACCACCTAGGCTTGTAGTCCTAGTTGGTCCAAATATGTCCATGTGAAGTAGCTCAAGAGGTCTAGATGTTGAAAACAAGTTTTTCAATTTAAAACTCTCCCTAGTTTGTTTATCCATTTGGCATGCATCATAAATATGTTCAAAATTAACTTTAAATTTAGGTAAACCTCTAACTAGATCTTTGAAAATTAATTTAGCAATTGTATTCATGCTAGCATGACCTAATCTCCTATGCCAAAGTAAACTGGACTCCTTGGTTTTAGCATTCATTGCTATAAGACTTATACTACTAGACATGGCTAGATCATTTAGATCTACTACATATATATTTCCAAGTATATGTCTAATGAGCTTAGTGCTAGAATCAAGAGAGTTAGTTACAATGCACATTAAAGATTTAAAGACAACCTTGAAGCCTCTATCACATAATTGACTTATACTTAACAAATTGTGCTTCAATTTATCTACTAGGAATACATTTTCTATAAATATAGAAGGGGTAATTCTGATCTTACCAATTCCAATGATCTTCCCCTTACCATTATCACCAAAAGTGACCATTCCTCCATTTTTCAATTCGAGGGTGATGAATTGAGCTTTGTCATCGGTCATATGCCTTAAGTAATCACTATCCAGATACCATCTTTTGCTTGAATTCTTGGCTGCAAGACATTCCTACAAAATAATCAAGGAGTTCTTTTAGGTACCCAAGCTTTCTTGGGTCCTTGCAGGTTTGTGGAGGTGGTTCATTTGGGAATCCAAATCTTTTTAATTTTACTTTTAACACTTCTACTAATATTGCATTGAATTGCTTTATGTTCAACCCCTTTGCATGCATAACAAACAACTTTAGATGCATATTTTGAAGTTATGAAAGTAGTAGGTTTTGATGCAGAAAACTTTGAAGCATAAAATTTAGATATTGAGATTTTTTGCATAGAAGTTTTAGAAGGTATAAACTTTGTAGCTGAAATTTCATTTATATGTACAGAATTAAAATTCTAGCCTTATTTCCAGATAGTCTTTGATCTTTCAAAATCAACTTAAGCTTGTTAGAACTTAATGTTAATTTTTTGACCAAAGGCTTGAGTTTTTCAACCTCCTTTTGTAAACTAAAATTTTCTTCATGTCAAGCTTGGTTTTTCTTAAGACAATCATTTTTTTTAGTTTGCAATACTTTGAATTTCTCAGTAAAGCCATTCAGATCTTTTTGCAAAAGTTTATTCTTTTTTTAAATATTTTTTTTCTTTTATCAAAATATCATTGCTGTTTTTCAAACTTTTGATTTTGAGTCCTTCCTTTTTGTATTCGGTTAGTAAATCATGAAATGCAGAATTCAACTCATCAAAAGTAAATTCATCTTGAGGTTCGGGAGATTTTACCTCATCTTCGAGAACCATTAGACATGAGTTTATAGTTTTTATGGTCTCTTCTTCTTCAGTTGAAGTCGACTCCTCACTATCGTTCCAAGTGGCAACCATAGCCTTCTTTTTCTTCTTCTTAAAAATTTTCTTCAGATTCGGACATTCAGATTTAAAGTGTCCAGTTTTTTTCATTTATAGCAGATGGGCTGTTGCTCCTTTTCTTTTTCTATTTCTTTCTCCTTATCGTTGCTGAATTCTCCCTTTTTGTGAAATTTTCTCCAATGTCTTCCCTTTTTCTTCCCCATAAACTTTTTGAATCTCCTCACTACTAAGGCGATGTCATCATCTTCCAGTTCATCAGAGGAGGAGGAGCTTTCTTCTTCAAGTTCTTATTATTTCTTCAGCTCTACAGCAGCCTTAAAGGTGATTAACTTCTTCTTCTTTATTTTGTCTTCATTTCGGTGCTGCATGGTAAGCTCATGAGTGATCAGGGAACCTAGCAGTTCATCCAGTGGCTGTGTGTTGAGATCTCTAGCTTCCTGGATGGTAGTAACTTTTGGATCCCATTTATTTGGTAGAGATCTCAAAATCTTCTTTACAAGGTCAGCATTGGAATATATCCTACCAAGACTCTTAAGACCATTAATAATATCTGTAAATCTAGAGAACATGGCAGAAATAGTTTCATTTGACTCTATTTTAAATAATTCATAATTATGTACAAAAAGATTAATCTTAGAGGTTTTCACTTGTGAAGTTCCTTCATAGGTAACCTTGAGTTTATCCCAAATTTCTTTTTTAGATAAGCAAGTAGAAATTCGATTAAACTCACTTGCATCCAAAGCACAATATAAAATATTCATAGCTTTGGCATTTAACTCACCCATTTTCATGTCATGATCATCCCATTCCTCTTCAGGTTTTGGGACATCCATGCCATCAACTTTTTTCGTGAGTGTATGAGGTCCCTTTAGAATTATCTTCCATAATTGAAAATCAATAGCTTGTATATATATTTTCAATCTGGCCTTCCAATAGCCATAATTTGTGCCAGTGAAGAGTGGTGGTCTATTGGTAGATTGGCACTCGGCCAAAGAGGTACTCATGGGATTAGCCATCAATCTTTACTCCAAACAAGTTCAGAGACACTGCTCTGATACTAGTTGTTGCCTAGGTGGCTTACCCAAGAGAGGGGATGAATTGGGTATTTAAATTTTTTTTTCAAGTATGTGCTCTTTTGAAATCAGAGTGTGGTGAGTGAAGTGATTAAATGAGTAAGCAGCAGAAGTAAAAGCACAACACAGAAATTCACAGCACAAACCCAAGAGATTTATAGTGGTTCGGAACAACCCAGCTCCTACATCCGCTACCCAAGATACCACTTGGGATTTTCACTATATTCATCCATGGAATAAAGCCGGATTGTTTTTACAGGTTCACAATCCAAAACCTAAACTTGATTTTATCTCGGGCTCACTAAAAATTGAATACACTGTTAGTTTTCACGGGATCACTAACAACCTACTTTGGTTTTATGCCGGGCTCACCAAATAACCCAAACTTCAAGTCACAGCCCTTGCTGTGCTTGGGACAATATAAATAATGAGTAGAAATAAAATAGAGCAACTAAATGATAAACTAATTATTGTCGGATGGTTGCAGTTGCAGCTTTAGAGAAGCCTTCTTGAATGTACTTTGAATGCTCTTCAAGGCTTCAACCTTTCTTCAATAAATGCCTCAAGAAGATAGATGGAAGTTTGGTGTAGTCTTGAGTGCTCTCTTGAATGCTCTTCAAAAATTTTCTCTCTTTTTCTCTTTTAGTGCATTACTTCAAAAAGTGGTTCAAATCCCCTTTTAAATAGTCCATTTGACTAATTTCAAGTAGATCTAGCCATTGTAGACCGTTGGGATTCAAAATATGACCGTTGTAGAGCATTTTGAATTCAAAAAGAAAGTTCTGGAGCTAGCTGTTATGAACCTAGAACTGGGATTCGAGTCGGCTCGAATTCTCAGATAGGTTAAAACATAACTCTGGTCGAGTCGGCTCCTTTTCTTCGAGTCGACTCGCCTGGCTGGTTCTTCAGAACTGAGAAAATGTGCATTCTGGAAGAGTCGGCTCTTCAAAACTTGAGTCAGCTCGAATGTCGGTCTGAGAAATCATCACTATGGATGAGTCGGCTCGACATCCCTTGAATCGGCTCGAATCCTAAGGACTATTTTTGCTCACTCTGGAAGAGTTGGCTCGAGTTCTTCAGGTCAGCTCGGATGTCTATCTTTAGAAAACTGAATACTGGATGAGTCGACTTGAATTCTTTGGGTTGGCTCGATGTCTACGTATCAGAATTCTTGTGCAGTGCCAGAACACAGAGTCGGCTTGAGTTGCTTGAGTCAGCTCGAGTGACTTATCTTTACATGAGTCCAAACTCTATTCAAATTCTTCCAATGATTCCCAAACTTCATCCCGTGCAAATCTAGGAGGCTTAAACTTGAAAAATACATAGACTTGCCCTCTTCTACATGAGTGTACACTTAAAATCCTTTGGGCTTTCGAATTATTACTATATTTTCAAGAAATCACTAATTTTTGTTACACACTTCTAAGTTGTGATTAGAATGAAAGTTCTTTGACATTCCCTACAAAAACTTCTTAAACAATTGGAAATATTAGTAACAAATGCATGCTCCAATGTTTTATTATCATCAAAATCATTCCAGGGGTCAACAAACTTCTTTATCTAGATAGCTTTCTTAGCGGCTTTACTAGTAGCTATGTATTCTGTTTCAGTAACAAGTCAGCTATAGTTTGCTGCTTGGTACTTTTCTAACTCACTACACCTCCATAAGAGTAATAACATACCTTGATATGGGTTTACTATTATCTAAATCTGATTAAAAACTAAAGTCAGTATAGCCTTCTAGTTTTAAATCTGATTATCCATATATTAGAAAACATCTTTAATCTTTTTGAGATACTTAAGAATGTTTTTCACAACTTTCTAATGATTCTTCCCTGGATCAGCCTGGAATATGCTTGTTATGTCTAAGGCATAAGCAACATCAAACCTGGTATAAACATGACATACATGATTGATCCTATAGACAAAGCATAAGGAATCTTAGTCATCCTTTATCTCTCTTCAGGTATCTTAGAAGACATCTTTTTAGAAAGATGCATGCCTTGACTCATGGGTAAGTAATCCCTTTTACTCTCTTCCATATTGAATCTTTTCACTATTAAGTCAATGTACCTGGATTGGGATAAGTTGAGCATCCTCTTAGATCTATCTTTATAAATCTTGATACCTAGTATATATGATACTTCTCCCAAATCCTTCATGAGAAATTTTTTGATAGTTTAGCTTTGATTGGTTGCAATATTGAAATATTATTTCCAATGATAAGTATATCATCAACATATAATATTAAAAAGATAATGGCACTCCCACTTGTGTTCTTATACACACATGGTTTATCTATATTTTTGATGAAACCAAATTCCTTGATTGTTTCATCAAAGCAGATATTCTAACTCCTCGATGCTTGCTTTAATCCAAAAATGGAATTCTTAAACTTGCATACTTGGTTTGGTCTCTCACTTGAGACAAATCCTTCTGGCTATGACATATAGACTTCTTCCTCGAGATACCCATTAAGAAAGGAAGTCTTTACATCTATTTGCCATATTTCATAATGTTTTATCATAGTTAATTCCATGTCTTTGTTTGAAACCTTTTGCCACTAGCCTAACCTTATACGTTTTTACTTGGCCATCTGCTCCAATTTCCTTTTGAAGACCCATTTGTACCTTATTGGGTTTACTCTCTTAGGTGGATCAATCAAGATCCAAACTTGGTTGGAATATATGGAGTCCATTTTAAATTTCATGGCATCATACCATTTGTCAGAATCTTTACTCTTGACAGCTTCTATATAGGTCAAAGGATCATTATGTTGAATAATATTGGCTTCATTGTCATTTCCAATGACAAGTCATATCTGAGAGGTGAATTCCACACTCTCTCTGACCTAAGAAGAGGATGTGAGTGTTGTGGTTGTATCTAATTAATAGGTACTTGTGGTTAAGAAATTTGAGGTTGATTGTCTATAGGAGTAGGTTGTTAATCTTGAACTTCAATAAGTTCAGTTATCCTCCCACTACCTCCTTAGATAAATTTCTTTTCCAAGAAAATGGCATACCTACTGACAAAATCATTTGCCTAATAGGATGACAAAAGATGTATCCAATACCCTCCCGGGGATAACCTATGAACCTATATTTATCAGCCCTAGCACTTAGCTTATGTCCAAACACATTTCTAATATAATCTGGGCTATCCCAAATCTTAAGATATTTAAGACTCGGTCTTTTACCTTTTCATAATTTATATAGAGTGCTAGCTACTAATTTTGATGATACTCTATTTAGTATAAAAGCAGCAATCTCTAGGGTATTAATAAGTCAACTAAATATCCCAATTTAAGCATCAAAATAAATATGAATTAATCTATATTTATTAAGAATTGATACTTTTTATTAGTGTTTTGTAAAAAAGAGTCTATGTATTAAAAGAGCTCAATTTTTAGAGTCCAACGGTATAAATAGCACATAAATCAGACTTAAAACAAGCCCAAAATTTAAGTTCAAAGATTAATATAGGCTGGCATGGAGTTTAAAGCAGCCGGTCCACCATGGACTAGCCAATCGGTTTACAATTTACTCAACACTTCACTGGTAGCCATGGATTTCGATCCATGGAATCCATGGCTCTAAGCCATGAATCATGGAGGATTTTAAACCGCCATTCATCATCCGATAGTTGAAGTTGCCTTCTCCTCCTCCCTCACCGATCGGAGAAGCACCCCACCACCATCTCGCAGCCATCCGAGCTTTTTTGTGCTGTCTCCTCTCATTCCCATCAAGCTCACCACCATCAGCCACCTTTAGCCCAATCCCTTGCTGCTTGCCACCGTTGTCGCCGTTGCCATCTACCCACCATCAACTATGAAGCCATCCGACACTGTCCCATGCTCCTCCTTGCTTTTTAACACCACCACCCAGTCACCACCTATAGCAGCCATCAACCATCTTCTTCCTCTTTGTTGCTAGCACTGACGAGTGGCAAAATCTACGGAGACTCTGGTGATGGTAGTGTGCAAGGAGGTTCCGACAAAGATCCAAGGCTCGATGATGGTATTTGGGCGACGATGGATTATTGATCAAAGGAGGAAGACAAGCATTATGATCCCACTATTCAACCTTAATCCAATGGTCAAAATTAAATCCAACTAGAAATAGGCTTGATCATGGGTGATGGATTGAATTTTAGACATTTGATCCAGATCCAATGGTCAGCGAAATCTTGACTAGTCAAATATTAGCTGGAATAGGGATTGGAAGCCTAATACTATTGGGATTGGGCATATTCATATCCAACCATTAACTCCTATAAAACAAGATCCTAATCACTCCTTTGATTCTTTTGTTTAGTCCCATACTAGAAAAAACATGAAAACTGCTCTCATGTTAAACCCTATAAAAGGCCCCTATATCCCTCCTTGGGGAACCAAGCCAGAGAGCCAAGATCAGTTTCTTCAACAAAATTTTATTTTATTTTCTTCTTGTAATTAGTTTATGCTTTGAAAGAGAGAGGGAGAGGAATAAAAAAAATGAGTTCTTCAAGGGAGGAGGTGTTGTGACAGAGCCCCGAGTCTCAAAGAAGATATATCCAGGAGCCATGCTCGACTAAGATGCAGTCTGTAGGGAAGTATAGATTTTCGAACCTTAGTTTAAATTTGTCTTTCTATTCTATATAATTAAATAAAACTTTAAATTTATTTTAAACACTTTTTTTATTTTATTTCCTAAAATTAATTATCTAGGTGGGATAGATCATGATCCTAATATGATATGGTCTATGCTTAACATAAACAATCGATTATAAGATTTTCATCCACTTATCTTGTTAGGATCTTTTCAACTTAATTATTAGATAGCCTATGCCTATAGAAGGACCATGATTCTAACAAGATATGGTTCGTACTCGACAAGATAGTCTATGCTAGGGATTAGTTTAAAAGATTCTGAAATAATTATGGACTTTGATTGCTTAGATTAGAACATTTGCATGACTTGTGTTTGTAATTACCTGAAAATCCAAAAATATATTTTATCATATAAACCCCATGATCTTATATTTAATTTTAATTGATTAGTTTTAATTGAACCATCATCTCAAAATCTAAATATTTATTTTCTTCTTTACTTTCTTTGTAAAATACTTGCCCTTGGTCCTCAAGAATACGATCCCTACTCACCCTAGCTATACAAGTGAGTTAGGTTTTATTTTTGACCACCTATGACAGCGATCAGGTATAACCCTAGAAGGATACAAGAAGATTAGTGAAGCTCATCATGGACCTTATCATATCTAACAAGGTGCAACTCCTTCTTTCTGCTACATCATTTAATTATGGTATATAAGGAGGTGTCCATTCTAGGAGAATATCTTTGTCTTTAAGATGATCAAGATGTAAGTATTTTCCTCCTTGATATGACCTAAGGATTTTAATACATTTTCTAGTTTGCTTTTCAACCATATTTTGATACTCTTTAAATTTATCAAAGACTTCAGATTTATGTTTCATAAGATACACATATCCAAACTTTGATAAATTCTTAGTAAAGGTGATGAAATAAAAGTATCCTCCTCTAGCTTGAGTTGACATAGGTCCATATACGTCTGTATATACTAGCTCTTATAACTTAATTGCCCTATCTCCATGACCAGTAAATGGAGATTTGGTCATTTTATCCATGAGATAGGACTCACAAGTTCCTGATGAGTGATAATCATAAGGATCAAAGATTTATCTTTGTATAACTTATTTATCCTAGACTCACTAATATGACCTAATCGACAATGCTAGAGAAAAGTGACATTGATATCTTCTATATTTCTTTTCTTGTTTTCAACAAGTAAAACTTTATCATTAAGTAAAAGAATTAAAAGACCATTAATAAATAAATCACTTCCAAAAAAATTATTAGAATGAAAAATAGAGCATCTATTACTCTTTATATTAATTTCAAAACCTTGTTATAATAACAAGGATATTGAAATGATATTTTTAATAACATTTGGAATATAGTAACAACCTTTTAATTCTAAAATTTTGCTTGAAGGTAATAATAATTGATAGGTGCCCACCGCTTTTGATTGAATGGCTTCATCACTCGCATTATAAAGCTTGAAGTCACCCTGCTTCAAGCTTCTAATTCTTTGAAGTCCATGCAAAGACTTGCATATATGAGATCCACATGTGGTATCTAATATCCATAAATCAGAAGTTGAAGTACTCAATGACAAGTTAATTTATATCATTTACAAATCTTTTGATGCTCCACTAGCATCAAGCTTTAGACTAGCAAGATATGACTTGCATTCTTCTTCTAGTGTCCCTGCTTACCAGAGTAAAAACAGGTTTCATCGGTAGAGGGCTTCATTGCCTTCTTCCTCTTTTGGATGCTTTTCTTAGGGTTTCACTTTCTTTTTAAACCCTTCTTCATTATTATTTTTTTCTTTCCATCAATTAAAAGATGAGTCTTGTCTCGTTTAAAATGGATCTCAGCTATCTTAAGCATGTTAAGCAGCTTTGATAATAAAAGGTTCAATTTGTCCATGTGATAGTTCATAACAAACTAGGAGAAGGAATCAGGAAATGATTATAAGATCAAGTCTTGATAAGCTCTCCATGCATAACAAATCCTAATTGACTTAATCGAGTAATTAGGTTAATCATCTTTTGTGCATGGACTTAAATAAAAGAGCCCTCACTCATACATGCTCGAAATAATTACTTCGATAGTTTGTATCGGGCAACCCTACTTTGCTCTCCATAAAGCTCTTTAAGGTTGAGCAGTATGGATTGAAGTTTTATTTTTTCATATTGTCTTTGTAAGTCATTGCTCATAGAGGCCAACATAATGTACTTGACAGTTAAACTATCATTCTGCCATATTTTATATATGGCCCTTTTCTCCTCCAAAGCATCGTCTTTGATCGAATCTAGATCAGGAGAATTGAGGATGTAGAAGACTTTCTTCTAAGTTAAGACAATTCTCAGATTCCTTAATCAATCCATATAATTAGGACCAATCAACTTATTGGCATCTAAAATATCTCGCTGTGATAAAGTAGAAGCCATGATATTAATCTACATAGAACAATGTATAAGTAGACTACTCAAGATGATATATATAACTAGATAAGGACTTATCAATCTAATTGTGTCATCTACTATTTTTTTACGAATACCATAGCCCTCATCTATGGTAAGCGAGAAATCCTAACAGGGTCTCTTTAGTAGGTTGAGATCCCAATTCCTCATAAATGCCTTGTGTTATACAATAAACATTTATAAGTTTAAGGATAGAAAATTTTCTTTTCTAATTATAACCCATCCAACTCTCAACATGACAGTTGCCTCTAAGATACTTAGAGTCTTGTGTTACACAACAAACTATAATGTCTTAGTTTACTCAGACCCTTCATTTTCATATAGCCATGTTTGAAAATATTGCCCTTTTATTACATAACAAAGCAATATCATCAATCATGTTATAAAGTATTAGATGCACCAAGATAAATTTCACATGAAATCCTAGAGTAGGCCTTGTGTTACATAATAAACCTACTATAGTTTTTTGATGTGAATTTGGCTTAGCATGAAGGAAGGCAATTAGTAGTATTTTAATCAATTATCATTTTTCAATTTAAGGTCTAAATAAATTAGATTGGCTAGGTAAGTAGAAGAGAAGTGGGAGGCCCCTCGTGCTTGCCTTAGATACCAAAAATTTGGCTAGATAAGCAACGGACCTAATTAAAAATCATATTCTCTTTACCTTTCTAGAACCACTTTTTTAGATACCAATTGACTAATCAAATCCTAAATGAACTTGTATTATGATTTTATAACACCATGACTAAATATAATTTTTAAAGAGAGCTTTCATGGTCTCATGCACATCCTAATACTACAAACTATCTAACAGGCATATTACACTACAACATCATTTGTACCAGGTATGTAATCATTCTAGGATAACTTTAAAATATAGTAAACATTCACTACCATTTTAGGATAACCTTATTTTAGAATGACGATGAAATATTCTAAACATATCTCTATGTCGATTAAGGTTTATGTAAAACACCTAATTAGTGGCATACATCAATAATATATGCTACAACTATTATGGTAGATATAATTAGATAGTACATAATCATTCTAACATTTAATTGACTATTAATTGAATGAATCAAGGTGGCTCTGGTACCATTACTAGGTTATGGATGCATAGCAGAAGACCGGATTTCAAAATTGTTAAATCTTGAAATCCTAGTCAACCAAAATCCTAGACCCAGGATCCGTTGATTATATCAACTAATTAGGCAATATATTAGGATATAGAAGAATACTTGTAATGCCAATATCCTTTATTCCACTAGGCACATAAGTGTATGCCCTTTAAAGGTGATCCACATAGGAACTAGATCAAGAAAGTACTCCTATTCTTTACTTGCTTGACTAGAAACTCCTCCCAGTAGCCTTTCTTTCTTCGATTGATTTTCCTCCCATCTGGGACCTTTTCTTTTTTGAAGAGCACTTCAAAACCTCTCTGAAATCTCTTTTACTATCTTATTATACTTTCTAATTCTCTTCCTAAGCCTTTGACTTAAAATAATAGTTTGTCTTAAAATAATAGATTTGTCTTAAAATAAAAGACTTGTCCTAACAAGGAAAGGAAGAGAGTTATCAAGACTTCAATTACCGAAGTCTTTAAAAAGTTAGAGAGGAGGTGCTTAAAGCACTCTTTCATCAGCTCTTAATTTGATATTTAATATATCATATTAGACCCTCCAAGCAGAAGGAGTCTCTAGGCAGAAAGGTGCTAAGTGAAATTATAAACATATGGTGTTTCATAAATATTTTGTACCAAGAGTTACTTATCACAACTCTTTGAAAAAAATCTGATAATTAGCTTTTAATTTAAAAATTAAAGACTTGGTCCAATACCCTAATAGACCTATAAACTAAAGAGGCTTATCTAGAAAAAGTGATTGATAAGTAGAACTCTAGTCCATCCCATATGCCATATATTCCAAGCATTGCAACCTTTCATGCACCCACATGAATTCACACCCATAATTTTTCCATTTGACTAGTTAAATATAGTCTAAATGGGTATGGATGAGAGAGAATAGGGGCTAAGATTTTTCAACAAAAAGTTTTTTATCTATAGAATGACTCTTGGTCCTTTTGTGCCCCTTATTTTGTGTGCACACCAATATTGGTGCCAAGAGTCCCAAGCTCTTATGACTCTTGGTTTAAAACATGGATAAAGATTATAAAATTAGGATAAATCCTAATTTGACTGCCCCACTTAAGGCTCAACCGAGTTTAAGTTCTACTCAAATTAGTTAGTCCAAATAGCAAGTATTTAAATCTAATCTAATTAAGTTAGGAGTTAAGCTAGCCAACATAAGCTAGTATGTTAATTAGTTAGCCAGTTAGGATCCTATGATCTTAATAAAAAAATAAATGACTTCCTTGATTAATTTTTTAATGTGTGTGACCCTTTGGACTCCTCATCTAGCAGGTAGTAGGTCTAGGTTTATGCTGATTTAGTTCAATTAGAAATCAACTAATCAAATTAGGTCAAATCAAGCTAACCCTAGCCGTTATTTGAACCATCTTTCAAATTAACTCATGACTTTAATTAATTTAATTCATAAAAACCTACAATACATGATTGATGTCTAGAAATATATTATTCCTACTTAAAAGATGACAAATTTGAAAAAAAATTACTAGAATACTCTTTAGTAGCAAGTTACCATGCAATTCAATTCTTTGATCTTTCTTTATCCCGAATATGTGATAGGTATAGAAAATTATTAAACTCTCATACTTTATTCTTTTGAATCTTAAATCACTAATAAAGACTCGACCAATAAATAGTTAGAAATCTTTTTTCTAATTTTATCCTACTTTGATCAAAGACTTCCTGAGTCATTATTTGATGAGATTACATGGGATATATACTCCTCTTATTATGAGTGATCGATTCCTTGTTGACTTACTTTTAACCTTCATACATAATTTATCATATCCATGAATATCCATACATGACTAAGCTTTGAATGAGTATGAACCAAAACATGTGTTCATGTATACAAGATACCATGTGATTTCAGGTCTAAGGATTACTTGCATAACTCCTACTAAGAGAACCATCTTTTGATAAGTAAGACTTCCATAAGATATTCTCATGATGGTCAATTCAGTGAACTTATACCCTGATGAGCACCCACATCCTTGTATTAGTATCCCTACATAAGTAATTATGAGAACAACCACCCTCTTCATCGAGCATACATAGGATGTGCCAATCTTTCTGGAAACATCGATCCCCGACTCGATGATCCTTCGACTAGAAATATTCTAGATTAGTGTTTATAAGATCTTAAATTTTACTATTATGAACTTCATCATAATCCTAAATCTATTGTCCTAATCTATGGGGTTTATCATAATCTTAAAATAATAACGTATAAGACATAGCATATTGTAAAACAAAGTGTGTTTTATCATACATGAGTCAGGAAAATTTTATAGAAATATCCTTGTTATATAAAAAATATGATTAACTTTTAGAGTACTATTCTTTCAAACATGGGGATTTAGTCTAGATGTCGAAATTAATTTCTAATCTAAACATTTAAGTTTAATCATCTCATTAAAAATTTCAAAGACATAAAAATTTTGGATCTACTCATGAATTAAAAATTCATAACATTAAATCTAAAAATAATTTTAAGATCTACAAAATGAATATGAACCATGACTTCCTGATCTAAATTTTAGATCTAAAAATTAATTTTTTTGGATCTGATTTTTAGATCAATTTGACTAAAATTTCAGATCTAGTATGGATCTAGACTACAAAAATTCTAAATCTAAAATTTTGGTTTTCAACCAAAACTTTAGATCTAAATTTTTAAATCTAAAATTATTAATTTTTATATATAATTACATATCTGAAACTCCTTTCAAGATCTAAGTTTTTAGATCAAAAACTAAAATTTTTAGATCTATATATGTTCATGAATCATGGCTTTGATACCACTTGAAGGAATCATCTAATGATTCCCAGGTTGCATGCAGGTTTTTCAAAAATTTTTAATTAACTAAATTAAATATAATAAAAATTAAAAAACCTAATCTAATCATGTAATGAATATGTAATGCAGATCTGCAAATAAAACCAAAAGTATAAAGTTAATCAAATATACTTATCCATTGCGCTACCCTTCATTGGATCGAATCTAAGAAAATATCCCAGGTTCCACTGGAGCTGCCATGCACCCGACCTTTGCTAGTATCCACATGAAGATAGCCTGATCAAAGCTCCAAGAACACCAAAGTGCTAGTACCTTGTAGTTCTCACTTTGACCATTGGATAAAATCTTACTTTTTTCTTACTTTTTTTTTCTCTATACTAGAGATCAAGGGAGAAGAAATATCTCTTCTCAAGAAATCAAGGGAGAATAATTTTTTTCTTTTGAACTAAACCTTTCATTCAAGATTGAGAAGAGGAGAAAAGAGGGTGATCATAATTTTTCTCTCTTAATTATTTTGTGTAGTGGAGAATAATAAGAAGTACGGGGTGGTAAAAAAATATGCGATACATCTCATGTGAAATCCTAAAAGAACTCCATGCTAAAAAAATTTTGCACCCTCTCCTTATTCTTCTTTTCTCACACCACATCTCATCTAATTTCCCTAGAGTCCCTTTCCATCTAAAATTAAGACAAACATTTGAATCAAATTCAAATACCTAAGTCTAGATGAATTAGGATAAGAACAAAAGGGAAAAACCATTGCACTCCAACTCTTTGGAGCGCTCTTTATTTTTTCCATGCTTAAACAATTTTAACATGATGGAGGGGGATGGATTTTCTTTTTTACATGTTCAAGAGGGAGAGAGAAGAGTGGGGAGGGAGAGAAAATTAGTTAGTATTAGTAAGAAATTAGTTTAACCAACTAACTCACTAATTTTAACTAACTAGAAGACAAACTAACCAAATTCCTAACCAAATTTGGTTTAGATTTAAATTTATAACTAATTAGGAATTAAATCCTAATCTAATTAGAATCACTAAATTCCAATAGAATAGATTATACCTAACTGAATTAAATCAAATTTAATTCACCTAGGATTAGGCAACCAATTAGGTCAAATTGAATTGGCTCATAATAGTTATAATTAGGTTAGTCCAAACCCTAATTGGATTAGAGCATCATCTAAACTCAACCAAATCAAATCCAATTCAATTTGTATCAAGCTTAATCATAATTAAATAACTAAATTATCTAATTAAATTATAACTTTTATAATAAAATTTTTCTTGCTAAAATTAGTAGGTGCTAAAATTAGTAGGTGCCAAATTTAGCAAGCTCCAAATTTGTAACTTCTATAAATTTAGAGCTTCTAAATATGTAACTCTTATATATGTTGATCTAACTATATAATTAGGTCAAGTTCCTATTATGTGTGACCCCTCAGGTTCTATTTTGTCTGATAGTGAGATATACCATGATCTTCATAGTAGTACCATCGAACTCTTTCGAAGAATTAAAATAATTCTAGCTCATCCTATCAAGGATCGTTGATCCGAAACAATCCTAATGGATTCTCACAATCAACCAATGACAGTGGCAACCCAGTACAATAGAAGAAAGAATCATTTGATATAGTTACCATGTAATTGAATTCTTCTATCAAGAGTCCTGATAGGATGCAGGTGTTGGAGTCTTGTCAAATCCTAAGCATCCATTATATGCTTGATTTAATTAGCCTACATCCTTTGTGAAACTCATTGAAACTCTTTTCCATCCTTTACCTACCATGGCTATGGATTTTCGAACTTAGCTTCTTAAATTGCATAGACCTATACCTTAACTACTAAAGTTGATAGATTCCCTATAATTGCTAGGGCTAGTTTTTTGTATTGTAAAACTATAGCAACCTTATTGTGAGTGACCATGGCGTGTAGGTCAAAGAACCACTCACATAAATACAATATCAAAAAGGTCACTGATAAGTGAGTAGACATCCATATGACTTCTCGTGATTGTCACGTTAGTACCATCATTCTCTAATGACCACCTGCACTCTCGTCCCAGTGTCTCTATATTGTAGACTCAAGTCTTGTATATCCTAAAAGAAAAGTGATCTATATACCAATCAAATCTAATCAATCACCATCTCCATGATATCTTATGATCAGGAGTATTTGAAATTAATCTATGATGACATGTGTATCAAATTCTCAACTATTGAAAATATGTATCATTATTCATTAATTTCTTGGACAATATATGAACACATCATGTATAAAAAAATTATCTAAATTATAATTACTAAATATAATATTATATTCTAGAAATAAAATTTGTATTAGCTAGATTGGCTTTTAGGTGATGTAATTGCTAAATATAATTACATCTAACATATACCATTTTGAGTAAACTTCCAAATTGGTCCCACATTGGTGATGCAATATAGGTGCACAAAAGAAAGGATATTTAGCAAGTTATTCAATTGGCCTGATTCATGCTAAGTAATGGCTCATTCAAATTGATTCTCCAAGCTAGTAATCTAACCAAGGCATTCTTCTTCTTGGCCCTTGCATATAAATCACTAAACTACAATGATAAAAGAACTAAATCAATCTAGGTATCTTTCTAAAAGCAAATATTCTTTCCATCTCCTAATTTGATAGCAATGTAGTTAAAAATGGCTCCAATTAGCTGATTAATGTCATGCCAAAATGGGGAGAGGTTAGCAAGATTTCTTTTAACTCTCATGCCAAATTTCATCTTAGAGTAGTATGCCTATATGATCTATCTCTCCAAAGCAGTTTTGAGTTAGCCATAAAGTTCAAATACCATTTGCAAAGTATTGCCCAATTCATCTAATCATTTTTATGCCTAATGTATTATGCTCTTTGGATTGGCATACACTATTCCAATTAACCAAGCAATGAATTCCACTCACCAAGACATTACCCTTCTAAAAGAAAGCTCTTCTCATTTGCTCAATCATGTTAATGACCCATCTCAGTAACTAATAAACGAACAGAAAGTAAGAAGGCAAGGTTGTCAAAATCAAACTCACCAATATAATTTAACTCCATAAGATAGAAGTTTGCCCTTCCAAGAAGCTAGCCTTGAGTGCATTTTTTCTATGAGGGGGAGCCAATACTGCTTAAGGAGCATCTTATTACTTAAAGATAAATCAAGATTGGTGAAGTGCAGAGCACCTTTCTTACAATTCATCCAAGAAGCAAAGAAAGAAGCTTCACCATCATCCATATTAAGATAGTAGATGCTACTCTTGTGGCAATTTATCCTCGAACCAAATTCCCCTTCAAAAGTAAGCAAGATAACTTTGGTTGCTGATCACTATCGTAAATGGTCAAAAATAACAACTAACTCAAACAATATAGATAGAATGAGTTAAGATCGTATCCACAAGGATTGGTTGATATTATGTTCACTTTTAACTAGGATTTTTAGTTAGAGTTCTAATTAAGTTAAAAGTAGAAAGAGTTGGATTGTGATTAAAATTAGATTTGAAAGAAAATAAAAATTCTAATTAAATTAATAAGCAAAAAATTAAATAAAATATTTGTCTCAGGATTTCAAATCAGTTTTTAATAAAATATAATTTAGTTTTTTATTATATAATTAATAAAGTTATGATTGATTCCCGAGTATAACTTATCTCACTGGATATATATCTATCCTTATGTAGTCATAGGCTATTCAAAGTCTTAAACCCAAGCTAGCTTATCTCGCTGGGTACAAATCTATTCTTGCATAGTTATAGACTATTCAATAACTCAATTCATAAAAATAATTAAAAAATCTTATAATTCAATTCTGAGCATAATGTATCTCACTGAGCATGAATCATATCTTCAGATCATGACTTGTCTCTACATAGTTATAAACTATTCAAAAATCAGAATATAGTTCAATCAAAATATACAATAATTGAAGCAATGAAAAATAAATTTTATTCATGAAGAAAGGATCATTAAGTTTAATAACTAATTACATGAAAAAAAACTAAAATATAAATCATAAAGAACCTCTTCTACTTCCTTGGAGATTTAGAGATTAGTTGAGCATGGTGTTTGCAAGCTTCATCTTCAATAGCAAGAAGATGAGTAAGAAAAATGCCCACCAACCTCTCTCCCATTAAAGCTCATTACATCAAGAACAAAAAAGAAAAGAAAAGAAAAGAAAGTGTTGGAGGTTGCTTGGCTGCTACTTATTGCTTCTCTACTTGGTTGCTTCCCTGCGATACCCCATGATTGCCCTTTAAATAAAAAAAGAAGTAAGCCAAATCCCACTTAAAATAGGAGGAGAATTCCCTTTAAAATTAAGTGTCGACTCGCTAGGATTTGCTAGGTCATCAGATGGTGATCAAAGGTCTGAAATCACATCCAAATATGTTGCACAAGTCCCAAACCAAGTTGGAATAAATACTTACCATCTAGTTTCCTAATATCCCTCTTAATGGACCATTGATTTGCATAGATATGGATGGAATCACTCATCCAAGTCCTTTCACAAGTTAAATCACCTCCCCACCATTGGATCCTTGCCTAGATTGCATCTAAACCATCCGCCAATGCTAGACTACACTGTACACTAGCACAATCAAAATAGATTTCATGAGAAACCATATACACCATGCGAATGCTAGATTTGGTGAGCATCAGGGAAACCATATCGAGTAATGGTGAGAAAAACTCCCAAATGGTACCCTACACTATATCTCATCTTCTCTAGCTCTTCTCCCTTTTACTGCCTAATGGCACTACCAACATCTTCACCCTTCACCATCAGAGTCTTGCTGCCATTCACTGGACCATAAGATTGCACATGGGAAGCCCAATCAGTTGCTCCTCCCATGGCCATGGACCGAGCCAAACCCATTGCCACTATTGCCCATCACCATCGTTGATGACCTTGCCATTGTCTTCCTTTGTTGCTAGACCTAATAGTGCCATCACCTTCATGCCGGCCTCCCATACACCATTGCTACCTGTTACGGCCGTAATGATGACGTGGCCGGGCTCAGATTCCGTCAGGTATGATCGAGCC
The DNA here is from genome assembly GCA_021397845.1 of Areca catechu. Classification (NCBI taxonomy): domain Eukaryota; kingdom Viridiplantae; phylum Streptophyta; class Magnoliopsida; order Arecales; family Arecaceae; genus Areca; species Areca catechu. Next base: position 77,859,940 of record CM038049.1, on the reverse strand, counting down.
ACGTGGAGGTTTCTTCGGTCGAGTCAGCCTCGGCTCCCACGCTACCATGGTCGAGCTCGGCCCTTGCCCCCCCAGGCTACCTCGCCAGGTGATATCCCGAGACGTTACCGCCCTCACCAAAGTCGAGTTCGGTACAGGGCTCCTCTTGCCACCTCGCCAGGTGTCCACCCAGGAGGGGTCCATCTCGATCGAGGTCGGCTGCTCCCCGCTCCCTCACCAGGTGGCGCACATAGACGGTCCCACCAAGGCCGAGGTCGAGCCGGGCCCCTTCTCTCCTTCGCCGGGTGGGCCCCGGAGACGGGTCCACCTCGGCCGAAGCCGAGCGCCCTCCTGCCACCTCGCCAGGTGTCCACCCAGGAGGGGCCCACCTCGGCCGAGGTCGGCTGCTCCTTCGCTTCTTCGCTAGGTGGCCCCGGAGATGGGTCCACCTCGGTCGAAGCCGAGGGCCCTCCTGCCACCTCGCCAGGTGTCCACCCAGGAGGGGTCCACCTCGACCGAGGTCGGCTACTCCTTCACTCCTTCGCCAGGTGGCCCCGGAGACGGGTCCACCTCGACCGAAGCCGAGCGCCCTCCTGCCACCTCGCCAGGTGTCCACCCAGGAGGGTTCCACCTCGGCCGAGGTCGGCTGCTCCCTCGCTCCTTCACCAGGTGGCCCCCGGAGACGGGTCCACCTCGACCAAAGCCAGGCGCCCTTCTGCCACCTCGCCAGGTGTCCGCCCGAGAGGGGTCCACCTCGGCCGAGGTCAGATCGCCCGTATAGAAAAGGTCCCAAAGAGCGGGGGCGCAGGTTCCGAGGTTGGCCCTCGAGCCGTGCGCACCACAGACGGCACCCCGTACATATGGCGGCGGCACGCGAAACACCACTTACGTCGGTCCGACAGGTCCTGCAGTCGAGAGGCGCGGTTCTGACAAAACAGGGCCCATCAACGGATTGCGCCGGCACTTAGGAAGGAGAGCGCCCTCACTGGGCCCGAGGTCTGACCAGCCGCCCTGCCGGCGCCACCCCCCTTTTTTCTTTACCCTTTCCCCGCTGGGCTCGGCGAACGAGGTCGGAAAGCCGCCTGGCCCTCAACACCAAAAGGGGAAAGAGAAAAGGATGGGGAGGGGAGCCTCCCGAGAGCAGAAGACACGCAGGCAACGGGAGGAGATAAAAGGAAGGAAATTGGAGGCGACCAGGTAAGCTGGGACGAGTAAGAAATAGTGGCCAAAAGCCCCGCTCCGAGAGTAAGATCGAGGGTCCCGAGAGGGGATCGCTTGGCGTGAGCTCGGCAAGGAGGCCCGGCCGGGTTTCTGGTCCCTACAGCACCTTTCTTGCTAGTAAATTCTCTGAGTTTGGGACTCCTTCGGGGGCCCGTCTTGGAGAATCTGTTCCTTCTCGCCGTCCACTAACTTGATCGTCGGAGCTCCCTCGCCGGGATCCACGGCCAGGGTCTTCTGACCCTCTCTTGCAGGTTCGCTCTAGCCAGGAGGCCCTAGGAGCAAGGCGGTCTAGTAGGATCGGCGGATCCGAGGCATGGGCGCGACGGCGAGATCGGTAACAGATTGGCGCACCAGGTAGGGGGGCAGGACAACACCCCCTAGCGGGAGCCAGCTTTCTGCAGGTACCGCGCTCTCCAGCAATTGTGGTCACTCATGGGCGCGAGGCATCCACCAGCCATGTGGGGGAGGTTCCCTCCCCTCAAGGGGCCCACAGCCCGGAGAGGGAGCCCCCGGCTCCCCCTCCCCTTCCATTACCGCCGACCTCGACAGACGGGCCCCTCGCGGCCGTCATCCAACAGCTAGAGACCTTGACCTCGGCGGTCCGGCAGCTTCAACATCAGCAGCGGTCCCTAGCCACGCAGCCGCAGCCGGGGACCCCCGCGGCTCGAGCCGCGGGGCCGCGTGGGAGCCTACGATCCATTCAGGGCAGGCCATCCCACCCAAGGGCGGTCTCCAACCCCCGCGGGAGCCACCAAGCTCCCGCAAAAAGAAACTACTCTGGCTCGGCGGATCACGAGAGTCGATCCCCGGCCGATGAAGCCGAGACGGTGCATCGCAGCAAGTGGCGCCGAGGCGTGACTTCGCGTCGAGACCGATCGGCGCCCCCTTCGCCAGCGGCCTCGGTGGAAGATTCCACCGACGAGGCCATCAGGCGTCAGGCCGAAAGGTGCCTGGAGGAGCACGAGCGCAAGTTAGCAGAGTTCGCCCGCCGATTTGCCGACCTGCAGAAACTCATCGGCGGACCCGGCAGGCTACGACTCCCGTCCTCCCTTCTCTGAAGAAATCCAAGCGGAACCAATCCCAAGCCGGTTCCGCATGCCGCAGGTGGATCCCTACGACGGGACCACCGACCCTCTGGACCATCTGGAGAGCTACAAGGCTCTCATGAGGGTCCAGGGGGCCACTGACGCCCTTTTGTGCATCGCCTTCCCAGCTACCCTCCGGAAGGCCGCCCGAGTCTGGTTCACCCGCCTCGAGCCCGGATCTATTTGCTCCTTCCACCAGCTGGAAGGGAAGTTTGTGGCACATTTCGATGCTTGTCGAAAGGTACCGAGAGAGGTGGATAGCCTCTTCTCCATCCGCCAGCAGGACCAGGAGCTGCTACGGGACTACATAACCCGGTTCAAGACCGCAGCCCTGGAAATCTACAGTCTGGATGAGCCCGTCGCCATGCTGGCTTTGAAGCGCGGGCTCAAGACGTCACGCCTGACCTACTCCCTGGACAAAAAGCCTCCCAGGACGTACTCCGAGCTCCTCCTCCGTGCCCACAAGTACATCCGAGCGGAGGAGGCTGACCGCACCCGCCGAGAGCTGGATAGGAAGATTCCGAAGAGGCCGTCCCCGAGGGATCTTTCAGGAGCTCGGAAGCCCGGGCCACCTGCCGACCCTCGCCCGAATCCAAGGCCGAAGGGCGAGGCCATTCCGGAGCGGAGGTTCACCCCTCTCCTCGCACCTCGGACAAAGATCCTCATGGAAATTGAGGGCGAGCATTACCCCCACCGACCTCCTCCTCAGAACCCGAGGGGTATCCGGGATAAATCGAAGTACTGCCAGTTCCACCGCGAGCACGATCATGACACGGAGGAGTGTCGCAACCTGAAGCGGGAGATCGAGGAGCTGATCAAGAGGGGCTACCTCAGGAAGTTCATCAGGAACGAGGTCCCCCTGGAGGGGCAGCCGCTCGCGGCCTTACCACCAGTTCCTGCAATTGATAATCGCCCGACGGAGAAGCCCGTGGGCATGATCTCACTTGGGGTCGGGCGAGCGGCGAAGAGAGCCCGGGAAGTCGGGAACCCGGAGAAGGTAATCCCTCCTGAGGAGGGGAAGGATAATGAGAATGTAAACAACGATGCCGTGGTGGTCGAGATGACCATCACGAAGCATCCTGTACATCGAATTATGGTGGATAGTGGAAGCTCGGCTGACGTGCTTTTTTACGATGCTTTCTCTCGGATGAATTTGTCCCACAATCAGCTGAAACCGGTGTATACCCCCTGGTAGGTTTTACCGGGGACTCCATGGGGGTCGAAGGGGAGATCACTCTCCCGGTCACCGCCGGATCCCCACCTTGGCAGACGACCGTCCTGATGACGTTTATCGTCGTCAGGCTCCCTTCACCTTACAACGCCATTCTCGGGCGTCCCGGGCTCAACCAACTGGACACCACGATTTCCATGAAGAGGTTGCTGGTGCAGTTCTCCACGCCTTCCGGGCTCGGGGTGATGAAGGGACGACCCAGCCGGTCCCGCATTGCCTCTAGACGGTCCCGGGCGCCCGGGGCGCGGAGCTCGGCCCGATGTTGACGACCTCGACCTAAGGGAGAAGGAACCCAGGGGGGGCCCGTAGAATGCCTGTTGACTTATCCCCTTGGTTCGGACCCGCTGAAGACGGTGCAGGTCGGGGCGCAACTCCCAGAAGAAGAACGGGCCTGCCTGCTGGAGTTCCTCCGTGCGAACGCAGACGTGTTCGCCTGGTCGGTGGCCGACATGCCGGGCATTCCGCCCAAGGTCATCACGCACAGGCTAAACGTCGATCCGAGCTGCCGCCCGGTCTGCCAGAAGAAGAGGAGCTTCGCCATGGAGAGACAGAAGGCCATCAACGAGGAGGTGGAGAAACTCCTCACCGTCGGCTTTGTGCGGGAAGTCCAGTATCCTAGTTGGCTAGCGAACGTGGTCATGGTAAGAAAGAGCAGTGGTAAGTGGAGGATCTGTGTGGACTACACCGACCTCAACCGAGCTTGCCCAAAGGATAGCTTCCCTCTTCCAAAGATCGACCAGCTGGTCGACACCACCTCGGGACATCGCCTCCTGTCATTCATGGACGCCTTCTCTGGATACAACCAGATCCAAATGAGCCCGGAGGACAAGGAGCACACCGCCTTCATCACCGACCGCAGAACTTTTTGCTACAGGATGATGCCATTTGGCCTCAAGAACACTGGGGCCACGTACCAGCGTCTGGTCAATAGGATCTTCAAGGACCAGATCGGCCGCAACATGCAGGTGTACGTGGACGATATGCTGGTAATGAGCAAACCCGATTCGGACCACGTAGCTGACCTGGCGAAGGCGTTCGGCAACCTTCGGCATCATCAGATGAAGCTGAATCCTGTGAAGTGTGTCTTCGGCGTCTCCGCCGGGAAGTTCCTAGGATTCATGGTGACCCAAAGAGGAATTGAAGCCAACCCGGAGAAGGTCCAGGCAATCCTGGACATGGAGCAGCCCGCCTCCAAGAAGCAAGTGCAGCAACTCACCGGCCGGGTTGCGGCCCTCAGTCGCTTTATCTCCAGGTCGGTAGATCACTGCCGTCCCTTTTTCAAGGTGCTGAGAAAGATGAACGACTTCGCCTGGATCGAGGAATGCCAGGAAGCCTTTGAAGAGCTGAAGAAGACGCTCGCATCGCCACCACTGCTTTCCCGGCCCGAGGAGGGGGAGGAACTCATCCTCTACCTGGCGGTCACCCTGGAAGCCGTCAGTTCGGTCCTGGTTCGGACCGATGACCAAGGAGTCCAGCGGCCGGTGTACTATACCAGCAAACTCCTCCGCGACGCGGAGCTCAGGTATTCTTGGCCTGAGAAGCTCGTTTTTGTACTAATAGTGTCTGCTCAGCATCTCAGGCCCTATTTCCAAGCGCATCCCATCGCTGTCCTGACGGATCAACCGCTGAAAGCGGTGCTCAGCCGACCCGACACCTCAGGGCGATTGGCGACGTGGGTACTGAAGCTCAGCAAATTCGACATCGCGTACAGGCCCAGGTCGGCCATGAAAGCTCAGGTGCTGGTCGACTTCTTGGTCGAATGCGCGGGTCTGGGCAAGGAGCCCAAGGAGGATCCCCTGCACCCGCAGCTGGAAGCGGGCACCGAGGGGCCCGGAGAGGACGCATGGATCCTCCACGTAGATTGAGCCTCGAACTCTGGCAGGAGTTGAGTCGGACTCATTCTTGCCAACGGCGATGGGGTCGTCGCCGAATGCGCGCTCCGTTTCCAATTTGCCGCGACAAATAATCAGGCGGAGTACGAGGCACTCCTCGCTGGGCTGAGGGTCTCCCGCGAGCTGGGCGTGACTAACCTTAAGGCCTTCACTGACTCCCAGCTCATGGCAGGACAGGTCTCCGGGGAGTATGCCGCGCACGACCCCCAAATGGTGAAATACCTGGAGCTTGTCAGGGCGGGCACGGCCGGTTTCCGGTGCTTCAACATCTTCCACATACCCCGCAGGGAGAACGCCCGTGCGGACACTCTTTCCCGACTGGCGACCCTGCCGGACATGATGCTGGGTCGCGCTCACGTGGAGCACCTTAAGGCCCCAAGCTACGAGACCCCAGTGGGGGTCCATCAGGTCGATCGTGAGCCTAGCTGGATGGACAAGTACGCCGAATACATAACCAGCGGCACCTTGCCAGAGGACCGCGAGGCGGCCCGCCTCATCAGAAAGAAGGCCATGCGGTTCATCCTGATGGATGGGCAATTGTATCGAAGATCCTACTCCTACCCTCTCCTCAAATACGTAGGACCCGCAGAAGCCAGACTCGTGCTCCAGGAGATTCACGAGGGCATCTGTGGGAACCACGTGGGGGGCAGAGCATTGGCCTACAAAGCCCTTCGTCAAGGCTGCTTTGGGAGACGATGAAGGAAGACGCCGCTGATTTCGTGAAGAGGTGCGATCGGTGCCAGCATCACGCCACGGTGCAACGGCAGCCCTCCAGCACAATCTCCCAGCTTTCAGCTCCGTGGCCATTCGCCCAATGGGGGATGGACCTCCTGGGCCCATTCCCGCTGGCATCTGGACAGCGGAAGTTCCTGATCGTGGCCATCGACTACTTCATGAAGTGGGTCGAGGCCGAACCCTTGGCACGGATCACCGAGGCAAACGTCTCCAAGTTCTTCTAGAAGTCAATCGTTTGCCACTTCGGCCTCCCCCATACCGTGGTTACTGATAACGGGTGCCAGTTCGACTGCCAGGAGTTTGAAGAGTTTTGCGGCGACCTCGGCATCAGGCATCGGTTCACCTCGATGGCGCATCCTCAGACCAATGGAGAGGCCGAAGTCACGAACAGGACCATTTTGCAGGGCCTCCGCACGCGGCTGGACCAGGCCAAAGGTAGATGGGCCGAGGAGCTCCCCAGCGTCCTTTGGGCATACCATACCATCCCGAGGACGGCGACCGACGAGACCCCATTCAACCTCGTCTTTAGAGCCGAAGAGGTCATCCCGATCGAGCTCAGCCTACCCACACTGCGTGTGGAGCAATACGACGAGACAGAGAACCCTGCCAGAATGATGCTCAAACTTGACCTTCTTGAAGAGACGAGGGACAAGGCCCGAGTTCGGATGGCAGTGTATAGGCAGCGTGTGGCCAGGTATTACAACTCCCGAGTGCGGCCGAAGTTTTTTCGTCCCAGAGATCTGGTCCTCCGGCGCGCTGAAGCTTCTCAGCCACGGGAATGCGGCAAGCTCTCACCAAACTGGGAAGGCCCGTACCGGGTAGCAGAAGCCCTCCCTCACAGCACTACTACCTGGAGGAATTGGGAGGGGCCAGGTTTCCCCGGACGTGGAACGCCTCAAACCTAAGAATGTATTATCAGTAATGTAAGGTTCCCCACTCCTGCAATAAAGTTTCTTTGCTTCAAACGCTCTTTTCTCACCTCGTAGGGAAATCGGCGCATGGCCCTGGGTTTGGCATGCCCGATCGTGGCCGACGGCCGAAGGAAGCGAGAAGTCCCGGGCTTCGGTCTGGAAGGCGGGGCAGAACCCAGTTCGCCCATGCAAACACGGAGAACAGCTCGGTAAGCCGTGCAAGGCTTGAGAAAGCCTGCGGCCCCGGGGTTCAGTCCGGAAGTCCCGGGCTTCGGCCTGGAAGGCGGGGCAGAATCCAGTTCGCCCACGCGAGCACGGAGAACAGCTCGGCAAGCCGCGCAAGGCTTGAGAAAGCCTGCGGCCCCGGGGTTCAGTCCGGAAGTCCCGGGCTTCGGCCTGGAAGGCGGGGCAGAACCCAGTTCGCCCATGCGAGCACGGAGAACAGCTCGGCAAGTCGTTCAAGGCTTGAGAAAGCCTGCAGCCCCGGGGTTCAGTCCGGAAGTCCCGGGTTTCGGCCTGGAAGGCGGGGCAGAACCCAGTTCGCCCACGCGAGCATGGAGAACAGCTCGGCAAGCCGCGCAAGGCTTGAGAAAGCCTGCGGCCCCGGGGTTCAGTCCGGAAGTCCCGGGTTTCGGCCTGGAAGGCGGGGCAGAACCCAGTTCGCCCACGCGAGCACGAAGAACAGCTCGGCAAGCCGCACAAGGCTTGAGAAAGCCTGCGGCTCCGGGGTTCAGTCCGGAAGTCCCGGGCTTCGATCTGGAAGGCGGGGCAGAACCTAATTCGCCCACGCGAGCATGAAGGCAATCCCAAAGATGGACCCGCTCAAGGCCTACTCTGACGCCACGCGGTCCGGAATGTCCCAACCTTTGATCTGAGCGACAGACGGGACCAGGTCCACCCTCGTTCCGGCACTCCACATCAACATCTCAAAGGAAAAAGAGGAGATGGGAGAGTGGGAAAGAAAGTGAATTCGAGACATGGACAAATTATGTTTTCATTGATCCGAGAAGGAGAAGTACAAGCTGGGAATCCCGACAGGCCGGGAGTCCCCAAAAAAAAAAGAAGAGAGAGAGAAAAAAAACAACAACTACAAAGAAAAAGAAGAGGAGAAACGGTTCAGTTCGGTGCGGTGGCGGGGCCCTCAGCCTGGGTCGCAGGTTCCACTCCCTCGCCGTCGACGGCCGCTGGCTCGGAGGGTTGCACCGGGGCTTCGACCGTGTCTTTCGCCGGGGGCGCAGCTGTGGCCTCGACCGTGCCGGAAGCCTTTCGGTCGGGTCCTTGCCTCCTACCTCCGAGCACCACTCCACTGAGGTCAAGCTCGGGTAGAAGGACCCCACCTTCTCCCGGCACATCCGGAACCCCTTCAGGAAGGAGTCCACGGCTGCCTCCCGGACCTCCGAGATGTACTCGTCGGAGGCCCGGAATTTCGGGATGGCTTCCTGCGCCTCCTGTTTCGCAGCCTCCAGGAGCCCGTTGACGTAGGTGCTCCGCTCCTTCGCCGCACTCGCCTCCCGTCTGGCCTCTTCCAGCTGGCGCTCCAGCCACTGGGAATGGGCCTGAAGGCGGGCCCTCTCGGCCGCGTCCTCTTCCGCGCGGTGCTGGTTGGAGTCCCTCTCCTCAGACAGAGAGGACTCCAAGTCCTTGTTTCACCCCTCGGCGCGCGCCAGGTCCGCCTGGAGGGTCTGGTTGTTCGCTCGCAGCTCGACCCCCTTCTCCATGAGGTCCTTGACGTTGGCCGCGAGCTTGCCGAGCTTCTCTTCCTTCTCGGCGTCTTTCTTCGCGTACCCCGTGAGGAAGTTTCTCAGCAGGAGCACGTCGTTCCCAATCCGCACAGCAAAGCAATCGGGTTAGTATAAAAAGCTAACCGAGGCCAAAGGGGACGAAGGAGCCTAAGCTCGGACTTACCGTGAAGAGTTGCGGGAGGATCCCGAGCTGGGCATCGATGTAGTCCCTGCTGCCTAGAGATCGGCGGTCCCGCGCGGTGGAGGCATACTCCATCACTTTCACCGCGAGCCCTTTGTCGCGGATCACGGAGCAGCGGTTGGTGATCGCCGGGGGCGGAGCCGTCAGGTCGGCTGCGGCGGCGACTGCCCCTCCAGCAAGGATCGCCATCGACGGTGCGGTAGAGGTCGCGGGCTGCGCTGTCGGAGCCGCGGCAACGGCGGGGCCGGCACTGGGCGGAGCTACTGGTGGTGGAGCCCCCTCGTCGGCAGCACCACCGGGTCTGACGGCGGGCGCATCAATGGCCCCGCCCCGAGGTAGTCTGGGCAGGGGAGCAGCGGCCACCGGGCTGGGTACAGCCGCCGTCACGATCTCCTGGCTCGCCTCTGTGTGAGCCCTCTTCACCGCGGGCTCATCCACCTCGACGACGTCCCTCTGGGCCGCGCCCTCCAGAAGGTTCTCCAGCGAAAACTTCATGCCTGCAACGTAAAAGAAAAGAAGGTCAGCCCTCTCGGTTAAAAGGGAGAAAGAACACAGGAGTCAAGGGAGGACTAAATCTCACCCGGCTCGTGGATGGGACTGATCCCGGCCTCAAACAGATTCTGCTCCGAGAGCAGAACCTCGAGCGCCGGGACCACATCGCTCAGGAGCAGGGAGTAGGCCTCTTGGTCCGCCGACTCGACCTGGGAGTTTCGGTTCGGAGACCGGTCCGGTTCGCTCCAGGCCCAGTCAACATCATCGACCGAGGCAAAGAAGAACCGGTTCTTCCAGCCCTTGATAGAAGAAGGGAGGTCGAACCGGAGACACCTGGGCCGGGGCGAGATGTACCACCAGCCGTCGTCAGTGGAGTACCTCTTCAGGGTAAACAGAGCCCTGAAGAGGGAGAAACGGGCAACAAACCCGTGAAAATGGCAAAAAACAATGAAAGAAAAGATGGCCCGGATGGCATTGGGAGCCAACTGGGCCGGAACGAGACGGAAATGGCTAAGGAAAGAAAGGAAGAAGGGGTGCAGAGGAAATCGAAGACCCCCGAGGAGGAAGTCTTCATAGAAGGCTATGCGGCCGGGGCCACTCATGGTGACGCGATCCCCGGGCCGCAGAACAAACAGACGCATTGATCCCGGGATGCCGTAGGCCTCCCGGAGCAAAGAAAGGTCGCCTTCGGTCATTGTGGAAGCATGACCGGAGGGACCAACAGGAAGAAGAGGTGGAGCAGGAAGAGAAAGAAGCGGAAGGGCGGAAGCGACAGGAGGAGACCGGACACCCCTGGGGATGCCGATGGTGATACCCCTAGGTTGCAGTCGCCTGCGGATCTCCTCCGGGATCGCTTCCTCCTCTGAGGAGGAAGAAGACGGAGTCCTCGACCGGGACGGACCGGCCTCGTCCGGATTAGAGGAAACATAGCGACGGCGCGCCATGACAAAGAAGAAAGCAAAGAAGATTCAGAGAAGAAGAAGAAGAAGGGAACTAGGGAGAAAATGGAGGCACTCACCAAAAATACACCGAGCGAATGTGGGGCAGTGGAAGTTAGCCTGCAGCAAACCGCCCATGAAGCAAGGGAAAAGGCCTCATTCCGGAAAGCCCCCTCCTTTTCAAACTCAGTCGACAGCAGCCGTACCCGTCATTCCGCCCCGAGCCACTGGATGATCGCTGCGTGGATGCACGCCCGACACCGACGCCTCGATAGCAGGGAAACGGCCTCTGCTCCGAAGTGACGCATTTATTATGGGCAAGTGGGCGACGCGTGGCGGCTTCCTATAGGACTTCGGGCGCACCGAGAAGCGGCGACGAGGATCACAGCAATTATGATGCAAGATCTTCGCCTCCCCACATCATTTCCGCATTTAATCCCGACGTTCCGTTCTACGACGCCGCAACGGAACGGCAAGCTGGGGGGCAACTGTTACGGCCGTAATGATGACGTGGCCGAGCTCAGATTCCGTCAGGTATGATCGAGCCACGTGGAGGTTTCTTCGACCGAGTCAGCCTCGGCTCCCATGCTACCGAGGTCGAGCTTGGCCCTTGCCCCCCTAGGCTACCTCGCCAGGTGATATCCCGAGACGTTACCGCCCTCGCCGAAGTCGAGTTCGGTACAGGGCTCCTCTTGCCACCTCGCCAGGTGTCTACCCAGGAGGGATCCACCTTAGCCAAGGTCGGCTGCTCCTCCGCTCCCTCACCAGGTGGCGCCCATAGACGGTCCCACCAAGGCCGAGGTCGAGCCGGGCCCCTTCGCTCCTTCATCGGGTGGCCCCCGGAGACGGGTCCACCTCGGTCGAAGCCGAGCGCCCTCCTGCCACCTCGCCAGGTGTCCACCCAGGAGGGGCCCACCTCGGCCGAGGTCGGCTGCTCCTTCGCTCCTTCGCCAGGTGGCCCTCGGAGATGGGTCCACCTCGGCTGAAGCCGAGCACCCTCCTGCCACCTCGCCAGGTGTCCACCCAGGAGGGGTCCACCTCGACCGAGGTCGGATGCTCCTTCGCTAGGTGGCCCCCGGAGACGGGTCCACCTCGACCGAAGCCGAGCGCCCTCCTGCCACCTCGCCAAGTGTCCACCCAGGAGGGGTCCACCTCGGCCAAGGTTGGCTGCTCCCTCGCTCCTTCGCCAGGTGGCCCCCGGAGACAGGCCCACCTCGGCCAAAGCCAGGCGCCCTTCTGCCACCTCGCTAGGTGTCCGCCCGGGAGGGGTCCACCTCGGCCGAGGTCAGATCGCTCGTACAGAAAAGGTCCCGAAGAGCGGGGGCGCAGGTTCCGAGGTTGGCCCTCGAGCCGTGCGCACCACAGACGGCGCCCCGTATAGATGGCGGCGGCACGCGAAACACCACTTACGTCGGCCCGACAGGTCCTGCAGTCGAGAGGCGCAGTTCTGACAAAACAGGGCCCATCAACGGATAGCACCGGCACTTAGGAAGGAGAGCGCCCTCATTGGGCCCGAGGTCTGACCAGCCGCCCTGTCGGCGCCACCCCCCTTTTTTCTTTATCCTTTCCCCGCTGGGCTCGGCAAGCGAGGTCAGAAAGCCGCCTGGCCCTCAACACCAAAAGGGAAAAGAGAAAAGGATGGGGAGGGGAGCCTCCCGAGAGCAGAAGACAGGCGGGCAGCGGGAGGAGATAAAAGGAAGGAAATTAGAGGCGACCAGGTAAGCTGGGACGAGTAAGAAACATGGCCAAAAGCCCCGCTCTGAGAGTAAGATCGAGGGTCCCGAGAGGGGATCACTTGGCGTGAGCTCGGCAAGGAGGCCCGGCCAGGTTTCTGGTCCCTACAGCACCTTTCTTGCTAGTAAATTCTCTGAGTCTGGGACTCCTTCGAGGGCCCGTCTTGGAGAATCTGTTCCTTCTCGCCGTCCACTAACTTGATCGTCGGAGCTCCCTCGCCGGGATCCCCGGCCAGGATCTTCTGACCCTCTCTTGCAGGTTCGCTCTAGCCAAGAGGCCCTAGGAGCAAGGCGGTCTAGTAGGATTGGCGGATCCGAGACACGGGCACGACGGCGAGATCGGCAACACTGCCCATCACCACAGCACCACTGAAGTCCTTGTTGCCCACCATCTCCTTCATCATCAAAGTCGTGTGGGTCATCATAATGCCTGCATGATGCACACCCAGTTATTGATCAGTGCAAAACTTCCATGGTCCATGACTCCCAACCATGGACTGAGGCTAATGGCTTCTCTAGACTATTTAATACTTCTATAAACTGAGCAGCTAGTCTACCATGGACTATTGATATTTAGACCATTTTAAATAAAATTTGGGCCAGATTTTAAAGCAATCATGGGCTTGAATTTGGACCTATCTGTGGGTCTCAATTCTAGTTCCATTTTAAGTTTGATTTTCTCCCACTTTTCTTCATTTTGACCTACAAATTAGACTTTTTATATTGGCGACCATCTTTCCTACAAAAGATAGACAAAAGCATCAATTTCTAAGGAATAAATATAACTTAAAATTGATGTTTTTATAAATATATTCATGAGACTTATCACACTCCCTAACTTGACCTTCACTCATCCTCAAATAAAATAGATAAATTAGTAGTGTATACAAACTTGTCCTTGAATTGAAAGTTATCCTAGCTATCTTAAAAGCAGCTGATACCGGGCTAGACCATTAAAGAGATTTTTTTTTGGATTATTAATTCAATCCAATTAGTGATTGAGTGAAGTCCATAAAAATTTTTAGAGTTTTCTTTCTTCAACTTTTTACCTTACTCTTTAAGTCCTCTAGGTTGCTATAGGTTTGGTATATTGTTTTCTTGCAGTTTAGTCCTCTTATTCTCTTTTTTTTCTTTTTCTCTTTCTATTTTTTAAATAATAAGAGTCTAGTATAATGTCTTAGACTCTTAAGTCTTGGCATCCCCACCTTTTCATGTGAACCATAATACTTACTTAGGTGAAGGGACCCGATTACTCAGTAAGGCACCATGTTTTAAAGATTTCTTGGCATCCTTACTTTTTGATATAAATCATAATGCTTACTTAGGCAAATGAGCTCGGTTACTCAGTGAGGGTCCAAGAAAAGTTATGAATTGAAATTAATTCTTTAACAGGTTTCTTGGCATCTTCACCTTTTGATGCGAATCATAATGCTTACTTAGGCGAAGCAGCCTAATTACTTAGCGAGAGAATGTCAAAATCTTTTTTTAGGGAAGACTTCTGCATACCTCAACCTTTTCACTTATATTCTCATGAAGTAGATTCCTCATTTACATCAATGGTCAAAAATTTTTGGAATTACTTCAATTTTTTTCTAGAATAAATGCTATCAATTATTGAGTTCCCTTAATAATTTATCTCTCAGCATCTCTAAAATTATCTAGATCGTTACTCACATATTGATTAGTGTGCCTATTTAACTTTAAATCAAGATAAAATTTAGATACATAAAATTAATTATTTCTAACCATACTTGAGGACTTTAATTAAATTAATTATTTCCTTAACTTAATTGATATTGTCCTCAATGAAGAAAAAAAAATAAAGGGTATAATAAAAAACATTAAAGAATACACCTAACTTAGTGTGTTTGCGATCCAGCAAGGTTCTTCAAATGTCCTTGATGATTTGGGTCTCCCTCCATCCTATCTATATATCTAAAAAAGGGAGTAAACATACTAAAAAGGTAAATCAAGATCATTAATTGGGTTGTCTCCTGGGAGTGCTAAGTTTAAAGTCTTCGGTCATATTAAGTAGACCTTTTAAATTATTCTCGTTGATATGTCCACTAAATTTCTAGGTGCACCTCGCCATGGCAGATGTTTGATGAAGTCCAATCAGTAAAGTTCCACACTAGATTTTCTTGATATTCTTCTTATTCACCTATGTGATGTATCTTTTGATAATTGGTACCAAGAGGTGGCTTGGGTTGCAAAGTAGGTATTGATTCTAGTGTAGGAAGAAGGTTGAAACTAGAAGACACTATAAATGGCTCACACTTTGTTATCCATGGTGGATCTAATAAATCACTCAACTGTTCTCTATCGTCGATTCCATCACAGTTCATAAATTTTTGTGAAGGGCCCTTAGTAAAGTGTTTAGGACTAAATTGGTTAAGGACTATGGTACTTGGTTTTAGAGGTAGCACTCAGGTTAGGCAGTCCATTGGTGGGTTGGTGATTGTCCCTCTAATAACTTCATTTGTTATACCTACAATATGGATTTCCTGGTTAGAGGTTACATCATGTTCTGGAAATAGATCTAGTATCATAACTGGAAGTGGCTTTTATTTCAATATAGATGGGATCTCTAATAAAGAAATTATTAGTGTATTAGAGGGAGGGGGCATCTACTCATATTTTATGGTCCATGGACGGGTGGAACTAAGTGGCTCTAATAATGTATTCACTTTGTCCTTGTATCCATCTATGTCAAAGCTGTTCATATTAAAATGCACTAGATATGCTTACAAAAGGTCTTGTGAGGGTATGGCAAGGGTGGCTTCTATAGATTTCTCTAACACTTCATTAAACTCATCACTTTGTGATCCCATGATAGCATTGAATAGATTCAACCTTAGCTTTCTATTTCCAAATGATATGTCCATGGCACCTATCCTATAGTTGATGTAAACATTAGCTATTGCAAGGAAGGGTTAGCCTAAAATGATGGAGATTTGGTTAGGATTGCTTACTGATTTTATGTCTAATATAATAAAGCCCACGAGGAAGAAAAACTCATCCACCTTTACTAACATATTCTCAATTATCCCAAGTGGTACCTTAAGAGATCTATCAACTAGTTGTAGGGTTATTAACATGGGTTTCAGCTCTCCAAATCCAAAAAGTTTATATAGTGAACTTGGAAGTAGATTGACACTTACTTTCAAGTCTAATAGGGCTTTCTTAAAGTAGGCCCCTTATAATACAAAAAATGATAGTGGTACTAAGATCCTTAAGCTTGGGTGTGGTTGTATGATGAAAGACTGAACTAACTTACTCAGTAAGATGGACTTTCTTTGGAATATGTGTATGAGATTTATGTTTTTAGGTGTACAAATCCTTCAAGAACTTAGAATAGGTTGGGACCTGCTTGATAGCATCTTAAAATAGAACATTGATATGGACTTATTTGAATAATTCAAGCATTTTATTCATCTTGACTCCCATATTACTAAAGGTAGAGGTTTTTCTAGAGTACTTGGGTATGGAACGCTAATTGCAAGTTTTGAAAAAAATTAGTTCATTCCTCTCCTTGGGGTCTTCCTTATTATCAAGTAATTTGGATTTATTCTGAGTTTGGGTTCATGATATATTGGTCCTTTGTGGTTACTCTAAAACCTTTCCACTTCTAAAGGTCATTACAGATTTGGCATGCTTAGAAAATGTTTCATGGATGTTAAAGCTCTCAGTGATGCGAGATGACCTGATCTAGGGGTGTATGAGATGAGACTAATTTAGAAGTTTTATTGTCAGTAAACGAAACTATAATCAATATTGTTTGGCTCAGTTCTTTATGACCAAAAAGGAGGATTAAGCTATAATTGAAAAACATTACAAACCACAGGCACCAACAAAAGACACTAGATCTAAAGATTAGGACTGTGGGCAATTGAGAAATCATCCATAGTTAAGGCTTAGCTAAGATAATTAACATATAAGTCTAATAAAATTAAAGAAGGGTTTATGCTCACTACCAATAGCAATTCTATATTTATCTAAAGTAAGAAAAGATGGTGCTCACAATCATGATCGTGATTGGAATTTGGAAGAGGTATTATACAAAGCTAGGTTGCGATCCTGGTTGGATGGCGAATCCATCTGTTGTCTTCGGTGACTGGATCTTGATCAAGTCACTAGAATCCAATCTTGCATAAGAAATATACCATGGTTGGATGTAAGGATGGCAACAAAACCCAAACCCATGGGTACCCGACCCGACCCGACCCAATTGGGTCGGGTAGTCAACGCTTTGACTGGGTTTGGACTGGGTTTGGATAAAACCCGAATTCTTAAGTTTAGGTTTGGGCCAGGACTGGATAGATATACACCCGACTCGAACCCGACCCGAATTATTTTAATATTTAAATATATATAATTAATATATATTATTTTTTATTTATTTTAGAAGCATTGAATTAAGTCTTGTTAAATTTTATTTATTTAAGATAATTTAAATTTTATTTTGAATATGAAACTAAATGCTGTTGAACTAAAAATGTAGTTAAATTTTATTTGTTTAATGTATATATGATTTATGAAATGATAGATGATTTTAAAGTTGATAAAAATAAAAAAATATTTAATATGACTCAATTGGGTTCAGGCCGGGTAAACCAGAATTACCCGATACCCGATTGAGATGGGTTTGGATAAAAAAAATCCAATCCCGATAATGTTTGGACCAGGTTTGGGTAGTTTATTGAGTATTCGGGTTTGGATTTGGATAGTTATCGTTCAATCCAAATCCAGCCCATTGTCATCCCTAGTTGGATGGCGAATCCATCCATTGTCTCTGGTGACTAGATCTTGATCAAGTCGCTTGAATCCAATCCTGCACAAAAAATATACCTAGGTGATGAAGCCTTTAGATAAAGTAATATATCTCCCTTAGTTAACAATGAGTTCAAGGCAATGGGATTTGGTAGGCAGGTGGCAGCAAGCAACATGACATGGATGGTTCTCTCAGTATGGCACGAGCAGCATAGGTGGAACGGGGCGGTAGCTGACATGGGGAGGTCGCTAGGCATGGTGATAGTCATCGACAAAGAAGAGGTCAGTCACCGCACAGGTGTGGGTGGCAATCAACGATGGCAAAGAGGAGGGTAAGGCACCACTTGGCAGCGGCATGGATGCTACAGCGCAGTGAGGAAACTTGCATGGTGTGGGGGTGTGAGTAGCTCAGAGGCTTGGTAGACACGGGTTGGGAGGCAACCATTCATGGCAAAGAGGAGGCAAGACACAGCCCAGGGGCCAGCACGGGTCGCCGAGCCATGGAGGAATGCCCCGGGTGGATTGAACCCGTCGTGGTCATGGGCATGCTATAGGAGATAGGCATGGGTTGGGCATACGGTGGATATCCATAGTGGACTCGTCGGCATCACGGAGGCCGGACAAGCAGAGAGTGGTTGGCAATGGTGAAGATGGGGGCTTGAGAGGCACAGACCGCCGCTTGCTAGTGTGGGTGTGGAGGTGGCTTACCGGGATGGCTGATAAAACAAGCAAGAGTGTGGGGCCACGGGAGGTAGGGCTCTTGGGGCGAGGTCAATCGTGGATGGTGGTGGTGGTGCCGAGCATGGGAGATGGCTTGATCAGGAAAGTTGGAATAGAGGAGGGGTCTCTTAGGAGGCCTTTAGTGTAGCAAGTAAAGGAGAGAGAAATCGAGGAGAGGAAATAGGGAAAGGAGAAGAAGAGAGAAGAAATAGAGCGGGAAGAAGAACTGGGGAAGAAAAATTAGCAGGAAAAGAGGAGGAAGAAGAGGTATCGAGTTTTTTTTATTCATTCATCTTCATTTTTCCCAAAAACAAAAGAACGATATATAGAGGAAGAAAATGTCAAACAATTTCAAAGTCTGCAGTTGCTGATTGCTTCAAACTCCTTGCTTAACTTAAATAAGGGATTATCACTTGAACTTAATAAACCTTGGAGTCTTCTTGGCAACAGGAATTACTTGGAATTTTAGTTGAATGGGCAACCAGCAGAATTGAACCTTGTGATCCAAAATAACTGGATATGGGACTCAATCTAAATAGACACATACTCAAATTAAAATTAAACAGATAGAAAATCACAAAGTAACATCAAATAATAAATAAATAAATAGAAGGCTCCATGTCAATCTAGCTATAGGCAGGGATCTCTGTAAATGATTGGGTATCGGTGTCCGCACCAATTCTCCTGAGCTAGGAAGAACTCGGCTCTATTAAGTAAACTCTGTCTCTATTTTGGTAGTGCTCAAGAATGTACGAGTAATCCATGTATCCCTAGAATCAAGATGGCTTGCCATCTAACCAAATATCTCTGATATCCGTGACTCTTGATGGATATGACCTACTCATCTAGAATCCTCTCAATCTGATCATGTCTTTGAAAAATTTTTAGCTATGGACACTCGGGTGGAGGTTCACTTTCAATAATAAAATTAGGCTCAAAAGGATCACTGGGTATTGTTATTATTTTTTTATACTTTATTAGATCCGATACATTAAATGTAGAGCTAAAGCCATAATCAGATGATAGGTCCACAATATATGCATTTGGTCCAAGTTTCTTTAAGATCTTAAAAGGATCTATTCCTCTGGCATGTATTTTCCTAACAATTCCTAAAGGAAACTATTCTAGTCTAATACGTATCATAACATAACCCCCTATAGCAAAGTCTTGAACTTACCTATGCAAATCAACTAATTGCTTGTAGATTTGATTACTGACATTATTTTTTTAATAATTTCTTTATGTAGATCTCTTACATACTATGCAAATGCTTCGATTGATTTAGATATCCTAATATGCAAGGATAATGGGATGTACAATATTATTATTATTTATTTTTAAAATTTAGGCATTCATCATATTCTTTTTTTAACTATCAAAGTCCATGACTTTTATACTTACTACTAATAAGAGATCTACCCTATGAGAGAGTGCATAGTAGCTTTGGTATTTACGTCTACTTCGTACCTTATGATAAAGGTGTAGGGTTGAAGAAACTCAATCCACTTTTTAGGTCTCAAACTTAAGTTCTTTTGTAAATTGAGAAACCTAAGGGCCTCATGGTCCAAATACAAAACAAATTCTTGTAGAAGCAAATAATACCTCAAAAACATATGGACTTAGACCACAGCATAAAACTTTTTGGGGTAGACATGGTTTAATAGACACCTATGCCTAAGAGAGATAGATGAAATACTTATCCAGGCCACATTATATGGACTCAATTGATCAACATGTGCTAAACTTAGTTGAGAAATGACATTAAGGAAGATGGCATCAATGCAGCTACCACTATCTATGATTATCTTGTACATTTTATCATTTTGACTAACAAAGGTATGAAAAATAGCAGTCTTGTTTCCATCTTCACTCTTTAGATTAGTTCAATACACATCTATCTACTTCTAGTTGTTCCTTAGGTGTAGTGTTGATCTGAATAGTATCATACTTATCATAGTATCAGCTAATTTTAGGTCCGCTATATAGACTTCCTCTTTATGATCATTTTTAGGATTTTTATTTTTAAACTTTCCTATAAGTAGTGCTATGGATGGGCACTAACTAGCAATATGGCCAGTCCATTGTACAAAAAGTATTGAATTTTGAAACTACTTCCTCGAGAAGTCTCTCCTATGACTCCTTTTCCTTCACCGACCTCTTTGGTTGGCTATATCATAAATGGGGGATAACTAGCAAAAGTTTGATTCATACTAGGTCTTGGGATTAGAACACTTGGTCTAGGAGGGGTATTCTTAATTTGGTCATTGTTGGCTCTTTTTTTTTCTAAATTTTCTAACCTTACTCCTTGCTCTTGGTAGATGCCAGTTAGGTTTCAATTTTATCTATGAGGGTTTAAAGGATTGCAGCAAATTGGTGCAAATTGGTTAGGAACCATTTCACTATTTGACTCTAAAGGTTCAAGATGGTACTTCACTCTTGACATATGGTGGTCATACAAGAGTCACTACGAGCTCTCTAATGAACTTTTTAGTCCCACAATATGCATGAACTATGTTCTCAAACTCAAATTGATGCGTAAAACAATTATCTTAGGAAGGTACTTTCATGGATTTCAAAGTAGGGTCGAAGTCTTCAATGAATGGGGATTCCAGCAATCCAAAATTTGGAATTCTTTTAGTTATTTTGAGAGTCAAGAAATGATCAATTTCTAAGAACTACATAGACTGAATTTTTAGCAAAATTTTTAAGATGCAATGACCAATTTTCAAGTAAAATATGGTATCAATTTAGAATTTGATTCTAAAATTTTTAAACATAGATATTTTCCTTATCGAATCTAGTTTTCAAATCTATAATTTTGTAATTTTTCAACAATCTTACGAGTGGGAATTGCCAAAAGAACAGGGATTATGTAGTTATGCAGGTTGTAGATTTTTGCATGCACAATTCAAAGAATTCAAGTTAAAATAGCATGAATCCCAAAGCAATTTCATAGATTTTTATATACAATTTTTTTTCAAATCGAGTCTAGTTTCTAATGCAGTAAGTTTTAGAATTTTTGAGTTTTCTAGAAATGGAAATTCCTAAAAGACTAAAGAGTACGCAGAATATGTAGAACTTCTGAATGATGTAGAATGTGAATGCTGAGGTTTTTTAGATTTTAATAATACAAATTAGGTAAATGAAATATGCAATTGATCTTAACCTAACCTATGCTTTGATACCAAGAATTTAATGTAGGACAACCTGATCTAGGGGTGCATGAGATGAGACTAATTTAGAAGTTTAATTGTTAGCAAACAAAACCATAATCAATATCGATTGGCTTAGTTCTTTATAACTAAAGAGGAGGATTAAGCTATAATCGAAAAGCATTAACAAATCACAAGCACTAACAGAAGACTCTAAATCTAAAGATTAGGATAATGAATAATTGAGAAATCATCTATAGGTTAGGCTCAACTAAGATAATTAATATATAAGTCTAATACAATTAAAGAAGGGTTTATACTTACTACTAATAATAATTCTATATTTATCTAAAATAAGAAGAGAGGGTGCTCACAATCATGATCATGATTAAAATTTGGAAGAGAAGGTGTTTTACCGAGCCAGGTTACGATCATGGTTGAATGGCGAATCTGTCCATCATTCTCGATGACCGGATCTCAATCAAGTTGCTAGGATCCAATCCTGCATAAGAAATATACCCAGGTGATGAAGCTTTTAGATAAAATAAAATATCTCCCTTGGTTAACAATGAGTTCAAGGCAATGAGAGCCGGCGAGCAGGTGCAGCAAGCAATGTAGCATGGGTGGTTTGCTTGGTATGGCATAGGGCAGCAGCGGGCAACAGTCGACATGGGGAGGCGCTTGGCATCGATGGCAGTCACTGGTGAAGAAGAGGGCGGTTGCCATATGGGTGTGGGCAGTAGTTGACGATAGCGAAGAGGAGGGTGAGGCACCACTAGGTAGTGGCACGGGTGCTGCAATGCAGTGAGGAAGCATGCATAGGCGTGGGGGTGTGAGCGACTCAAAGGCGTGGGGATTAGAACACTTGGTCTAGGAGGGGTATTCTTAATTTGGTCATTGTTGGCTCTTTTTTTTTCTAAATTTTCTAACCTTACTCCTTGCTCTTGGTAGATGCCAGTTAGGTTTCAATTTTATCTATGAGGGTTTAAAGGATTGCAGCAAATTGGTGCAAATTGGTTAGGAACCATTTCACTATTTGACTCTAAAGGTTCAAGATGGTACTTCACTCTTGACACATGGTGGTCATACAAGAGTCACTACGAGCTCTCTAATGAACTTTTTAGTCCCACAATATGCATGAACTATGTTCTCAAACTCAAATTGATGTGTAAAACAATTATCTTAGGAAGGTACTTTCATGGATTTCAAAGTAGGGTCGAAGTCTTCAATGAATGGGGATTCCAGCAATCCAAAATTTGGAATTCTTTTAGTTATTTTGAGAGTCAAGAAATGATCAATTTCTAAGAACTACATAGACTGAATTTTTAGCAAAATTTTTAAGATGCAATGACCAATTTTCAAGTAAAATATGGTATCAATTTAGAATTTGATTCTAAAATTTTTAAACATAGATATTTTCCTTATCGAATCTAGTTTTCAAATCTATAATTTTGTAATTTTTCAACAATCTTACGAGTGGGAATTGCCAAAAGAACAGGGATTATGTAGTTATGCAGGTCGTAGATTTTTGCATGCACAATTCAAAGAATTCAAGTTAAAATAGCATGAATCCCAAAGCAATTTCATAGATTTTTATATACAATTTTTTTTCAAATCGAGTCTAGTTTCTAATGCAGTAAGTTTTAGAATTTTTGAGTTTTCTAGAAATGGAAATTCCTAAAAGACTAAAGAGTATGCAGAATATGTAGAACTTCTGAATGATGTAGAATGTGAATGCTGAGGTTTTTAGATTTTAATAATACAAATTAGGTAAATGAAATATGCAATTGATCTTAACCTAACCTATGCTTTGATACCAAGAATTTAATGTAGGACAACCTGATCTAGGGGTGCATGAGATGAGACTAATTTAGAAGTTTAATTGTTAGCAAACAAAACCATAATCAATATCGATTGGCTTAGTTCTTTATAACTAAAGAGGAGGATTAAGCTATAATCGAAAAGCATTAACAAATCACAAGCACTAACAGAAGACTCTAAATCTAAAGATTAGGATAATGAATAATTGAGAAATCATCTATAGGTTAGGCTCAACTAAGATAATTAATATATAAGTCTAATACAATTAAAGAAGGGTTTATACTTACTACTAATAATAATTCTATATTTATCTAAAATAAGAAGAGAGGGTGCTCACAATCATGATCATGATTAAAATTTGGAAGAGAAGGTGTTTTACCGAGCCAGGTTACGATCATGGTTGAATGGCGAATCTGTCCATCATTCTCGATGACCGGATCTCAATCAAGTTGCTAGGATCCAATCCTGCATAAGAAATATACCCAGGTGATGAAGCTTTTAGATAAAATAAAATATCTCCCTTGGTTAACAATGAGTTCAAGGCAATGAGAGCCGGCGAGCAGGTGCAGCAAGCAATGTAGCATGGGTGGTTTGCTTGGTATGGCATAGGGCAGCAGCGGGCAACAGTCGACATGGGGAGGCGCTTGGCATCGATGGCAGTCACTGGTGAAGAAGAGGGCGGTTGCCATATGGGTGTGGGCAGTAGTTGACGATAGCGAAGAGGAGGGTGAGGCACCACTAGGTAGTGGCACGGGTGGTGCAATTCAGTGAGGAAGCATGCATAGGCGTGGGGGTGTGAGCGACTCAAAGACTTGGTTGGCACGGGTGAGGGAGGCAACCATATTGGCGACGAAGAGGAGGCGAGACACTGCATAGGGGCCGACATGGGTCACCAGGCCATGGAGGAATGCCCTGGGTGAGCTGAACCTGTTGTGGTCATGGGCATGCATGGCATAGGAGATGGGCATGGGTCGGGCATACGATGGCTATCCATGTGGGGTTGTCAGCATCGTAGAGGCTAGACAAGCTGGAGAGTGGCCGGCGATGGGGAAGATGGCAGCTAGGGCGGCACGAGCCACCACTTGGTGTGGGTGAGGAGGTGGCTCACTGAGATGGCTGATGAACATGGGCAAGAGGGTGAGGTCCACGAGAGGTAGGGCTCTTAAGGCGAGGTCGATCATGGATGGTGGTGGTGCCGAGCATGGGAGATGGCTTGATCGAGAAAGATGGAATAGAGGAGGGGTCTCTCAGGATGCCTTTAGTGTAGGAAGTAAACGGAGAGAGAAACAGAAGGTGAGGAAATAGGGAAAGGAGAAGAAGAGGAATGAAATAGACAGGGAAGAAGAACAAGGGAAGAAGAATTAGCAGGGAAGGAAGAGGAGGAAGAAGTATCGAATTTTTTTATTCATTCATCATCATTTTTTTCTAAAACAAATAGACATATATAAAGAATGAAAATGTCGAACAATTGTAAATTCTTCGGTTGCTGGCTTGCTTCAAACTCCTTGCTTGGCTTAGATGAGGGATTACCTCTTGAATTTGATAAGCCTTGAAGTCTTCTTGGCAACGGGGCATTACTTCCTTGGAATTTTAGTTGAATGGGCAACCAGCAGAACTTGAACCTTGTGACCCAAAATAATTGGATATAGGACTTAATCTAAACAGGCTTACACAGAGTCAAATTAAAATTTAAAAAATGGCAAATAGCAATGTGATATCAAATAATAAATAAATAAATAGAAGGCTCCATGTCAATCGAGCCATAGTAGGGATCTCTGCAAATGATGGGTATCAGACCCGCACCACTCAGCCATGTATTATCCCTTTGGGTTGCTAATAGGTTGGCTAGGTAGTTTTCCTTTTACCCTCTTACTAATGGCTATAGCTAGTTAGTTGATTCAGGTCTTTAGCTTTGCTATATATTGCTTGTGGGAGTCAAGGATTTGAGAATTAGTTTTTATCCTAGCCAAAGCTTATAGAACTTTCTCCTCAAAATTAGAATTATAGTTGCTAGGAGAAGGTTGTAGGGCATCCTGACACCGAGGATAAGATATTTTTTGAACTAGTGATTGGGTCTAGGGAAGCTAGGTCAGGTTGTTGTTTCCATGAAAAGTTTGGGTGATTTCTTCAGCCTAGATTATACATGTTGGAGTATGGATGTTTCCTGGTCCAGGAACAGTATGGATTTGGGCTTGGTGGGCTTGCTCCTATATAAGCTCAGGAAACCGAGGGGCTGTTGGGCAATCACTGATAGTGTAAGTAAGATTCGAACAAATCACACAAACATTTTGTGACTGTGCACGTGGGGAAGAGGTATAACCGACTTGCAATAATACGTCAAATTTCTGGGATAGTGCATGCACAAACTGGGATAGTGTACTCATAATCTAGGATAGTATATCCATCTGCTTGTGGATGTCTACGTAGTAGTTTATCTCATACATTTCATCTCATTTAGGATTTAACTTGGGAGCTTCTCTATACATGGCAGATATATAATATAAGGAATTTTTACTCAAGGTCTTGATTAGTTGCCAAGCCTTATGTTCACTTTTGAGCCAGAATGTTCCACCATAGAAAGAGTCAGCCATTTATCTATGCTTTTTGATAATCCATCGTAAAAGTATTGGACTAGTTGTCATTTGGGTATGGCATAGTATGGACACTTGCAGATGAGGTCTGTGAGCCTCTCCTAAGTTTCATGGAATATTTTTCCATCCAATTGAAAAAAACTAGTTATGGCCTTTCGGATCTAGTTTATTTTTCTAATTAAAAAATATTTAAAAAAAAACTCTCTTTATAATTGGTCCTAGGTTGAAATGATCATTGAATCTAATGAATATAGCTAATATTTGGCCTTGTCTTTAAGTAAAAAGAAAAATTATTTCAACCTAAGGGCTTCATCAGGGAGGTTTTGAATTCTAATAGTAGAACATATCTCAAAAAATTCATCCAGATATTTATATGGGTCCTCATGACTAAGTCCATAGAAGGATGATAATATTTGGATAACACTGAACTTAATCTCATATTGAGTCACCTCTATAAGAGGCACATGAATACATGGAGAATATGTATATGATGGAGTAAAGTATTCCCTCAATTGGCATAGTAGGTCGATCTTGCTATGTGCATCAATAATCTATCCCTGATTTATGTATTTGATTTTATATTATTATTATTTTTTTAGAGGAAAGAAGAGGAAAAAAGAAGAAAAAGAGAGAAGAATGCTAAAGTTGAGGGCCTAAGGAGTTTTAAAGCTAAGAGTGATAGAGAAGAATTTAGTTAGGATTTAGTTATTAATTTACAATCAAGTTAGTAGAAATTAGACTCTCTATCCTAGGGGTAATGTAAATCTAGATAGCTCCTAACTATTCTTTGGTCACCTTCGAGCCCTCCAAGTTAGGAGCAAACCAGCCAACTGGCCATTAAACGTAAGATCAGTGGGGATCCCCCATTGCTTTCCTTAAATACAAAATAAATTGACCAGGTCAATCAATGGAACCAATTAAGTAACCACTTTTATTTTGGATCTTATCCTTGAACCACTTTTCTAGACACCAGCTATTGACTAACCCTAGCCTGGTCCAACTCTTAGGATTCCTTATCCCAATGAGCTCGAAAAAACCTTAAGGGTCAACATCTAATTGATTTTAATTAAAATGCTTAGGTCGATATAATATATAGAGTGGTGGTTTGTGGGCTAAGGAAGGGTGATGAAATCCCAACCTTATATTCTTTAAGGGTTAGTGTCCTTAAGATAGCTTATGTAGATGTAATGCAATGCAAACAGATATCAAAACAAGTTACTTTAGTATTTAGATTTTAAAAATATTCTAATAAAATATATTTTTTTAATTTAATGATTTTTTTATGAACTAATCATGTTGATGATTCCTAGTAACAGTGCCAAAATTTGATCGCTATCATAAACAATCAAAAATAATAACCAACTCAAACTATATAGATAGAGCGAGTTAGGATCGTATCCACATGGATTAGTTGGGATTATGCTCACTTTTAATTAGGATTTTTAGTTAGAGTTCTAATTAAGTTAAAATTAGAAAAGAGTTGGATTGTGATTAAAATTAGAATTTGAAAAAAAATAAAAAATTATAATTACATTAATAATTAAAAAATGAAATAAGATATGTGTCTCAAGATTTTGATTCAATTTTTAATAAAATATAATTTAGTTCTTTATTATGTAATTAGTAAAGTTATGATCGATTCTTGAGTATAACCTATCTCGCTGGGTATATATCTATCCCTATATAGTTATAGACTATTTAAAGTCTTAAACTTGAGCATAGCCAATTCACTAGGTACACAAATCTATCCCTACATAGTCATAAGATATTCAAAGACTCAATTCATAAAAATAATAAAAGATTCTATAATTTGAGTTTTAACATAATCTATCTCGCTGAGCATAAATCGTATTATTAGATCACGACTCATCTTTATATAGTCATAGACTATTCAAAAATCAAAATTATAGTTCAATCAAAACAAACAATAATTAAAGTAATAAAAAATAAATTTTATTCATGAAGAAAGGAATAATACATTCAATAACTAATTACACAAAAAGGAAACTAAAATATAAATTATACAAAATCTCCTCTACTCTCCTAGAGACTTGGGGATTAGCCGAGCATAGTATCTGCAAGCTTCATCTTCAATGGCATGAAGATGAGGAAGAAGAATGCTCGCCAACCTCTCTCCTATTAAAGCTTGTTACATCAAGAAAGAAAAAGAAAAAAAAAAGTGTTGGAGGCTGCCTGGCTACTACTTGTTGCTTCTCTATTTGGTTGCTTCCCCCAATATCCCATGGCTACCCTTTAAATAGGGGAGGAAGTAAGCCAAATACCACTCAAAAGAGGAGGAAAAATCCCTTCTATTTACTTTGGCCTTAATTTTAATGGATAACAAAATGTTGAGTATTCATGAGGTACTAATGCTTTAATGAAATTTTGAGATAAATATTTCAAGGACCCTTCAAACTTATAAATGATGAACTCAAATGATCAACCCTTATGTAAGTAAATTTTGAGATCTTGACATGTGTTCATCCATTCCAACCTTCAATTATCCAATAAGACATGGTTCCCTTGCTTTTTATGAACCCTTATATCATTAGGGTTCTGTTATGTCCTTTTTATTTATCTTCATTTGTAGGATCTGCTTAGAGTAGTACAGATTTTAGTTTTAAAATTTCTTTCATCTACATTGAAACATATAAGTTAGGAATCCTCTGTGAATTTTTTAGAATTTTTGGACATTTTTTTCATCACGTTTTCCATACCACTTTCAAACTGCAACACACTTCTGCAGGACCTTTGCATTTCATTCATCTCATGAGAAATCAAATTAAGGGCATCAATTTGACATAGGATCAGGGTTTCATCACCTGTCCCTAGCCCAAAAATCATCAACCAGCATATCGATCCCAGCCCATTAATTAAAATTGAGTAGAACGTTAATTGCCCTAGTGGGTTAGGGACACCAACAAGTTGGGTTCAGGTTATGGTCAAGTTAACTATGTCAACTAATTGGTGTGTGCTTACTGGCTTGGTGTCTAGGATTGGTGCATCAGGGCTTGTGACTTGGTCCGCCTCCCTGGCCAATCTCAGATTGGTGTCTAAGGTTGGCAATCAGGGACCTTTCACTCCCCACCACCTACCTGGCTAAGTCCCATAAGTACTACTAGCTAGTTGGTTCACTTAATTAGACCTCTAATTTATGCTCTAGGTTTAGGAAACCTTAGCTCGAGCTTGAGTCTACTTGCATGCATGAAAACTAGATCAGGAGCCTCATATTCACCAGTCCAGACCCAGTCCAGTGTAGCCATGGACCCGAATCTTGAAACCATGCTGCAAGGCCTAAATGATCTAATGGCCCAATTGAACCAAATTCTGGCTAAAAAATTTTCCTTAGACCAACCAATTCCTACTATCCCATTAGATCATATGCATGATAGGAGTAAGAACCCTGAAGTACAAGTTGAGTTCATTAATACCCAAGACTTAGGGTATCCTCAAACTGAAGGGCTAGGGAAGGAAGAAGGCAAATCTGAACCTAGTAAATATGTGTATGAGACTAACATAAGTTTAATAGATGAATATGAAGGGGAAGACAGTGAAGAGAACAACTTTAGTGCCTTACCTGAGGAAACCTTTGGTAAAGAAAAGATTATTGAGCCTAGTCCTGAAACATTAGAACAACCAAAATTTAGTGAGGACTTGGTTCCCGTAAGACAATGCCCTCAGGAAGAACCCAATACATTAGCTTCGACACAAGAACTCCTTCAGGTACCTGAGAAGAACCCAATCATTATTTTAGAAGACTTTCCTGATGACCTTCAACTACCTAGAAGCATCCCGCCTGTAGATCAAAATTCTAATATTAAGGTCATCATGAGTAACCAAGGTCTGTTTCAAGATTCTCTTAAATTATCCCAAGTCTCGGATTCCTATTTCCTGCCTTTTCCTGAGTCTTATCATAATTTTAGAGCCATTAAGTTTCATTTTGATGAGATTATTAGGATGCATGAGCTTTTAAGGCCTATTCCTTTAGCTACCTACTTTTGGAAAACCTTATGGCATTTGCTAGGAACCCATGGTAAATTCTCATGTGCATGCCAGACCAGGGTCAAACCTAGAGAGTCATTAATTTGTTAGGTTTAGGCCCTAAAGAGTCCAATAAAATTCCTCTCAATAAGGATGCCTAGTTCAGTCTGCATTTCGTAAGTGCTTGTATAAATTTCTGAGTCTGCTGAGTCTTTTGCACAGCATGTCACAAATCTGCATAAAGAAATCAGTAATAAGATCAACCTGTGCAATGAAACTTACAAACACTTAGCTGACTCACATAAGAGGGCTAAAGAATTCTGTGAAGGGGATTATGCGATGATTAGGCTCAACACTGAACGGTTCCCCTCTGGAACCATAAAGAAGTTGCATGCTCGTGGAGCGGGACCTTTCAAGATCTTAAAGAAAAAAGGGCCTAATGCATATGTTTTGAAACTTCCACCTGATATGGGTATTAGTACAACCTTTAATGTTTCAGACCTAGTAGAACACAAAGAACCAGTACTAATACCTAGTGAGCCTTTTGGGCCAGAAACTTTCATTGAGAGTGAACATATTTCCGAGTGTCCACCACCAACCCTACCTGAGCGGAGAGAGAGGATTGAGAGAATCCTGGATGACAAGACCATTACTACCAGGAATAAGGACTATCAGCGATACTTGGTTCAATGGCAAGGTCGACCTGAGTCCGACAACTCTTGGATTACTCGAGAGGACCTACAAAGACTTAACCCAGACTTGTTCGAGCATTACCAGGACAAAACTGAACCATACTCGACTGGGTCGAGTTCTGCCCACCCCAGGAGAATTGGTGTGGACACCAGAAACCGAAAGAAACTTCACTCCAACAAGGTTAGCCTTATCCCAATTTGGATCGAAGATAATTAGGTTACCTTGTATTCTTTAGTTCAAAAATGTTTTATTTTCAAGAGCCATTTCCTTTTCAAGAGTCCTGTAAATGTTTTATTTTCAAGAGCTATTTCCTTTTCAAGAGTCCTGTAATTAATCAAGAGTGTTTATTGAGTCCTGTAATTACTTTTAAAAAAAAAAATTCATTTCCTATAAGTCCATTTCAAGTTTAGGTCAGTCAAGTCAGTTCAGTTGAGTTAAGTCTATTTCAGTTAATCAAGTCTTAAAGCAATGAAAGCCAGCAACAAGACTCAAATTCTAGACCCCAGAATTTGACCACATGAAGAAGAGAAGACACATCAACCAAGCAAGAGAAAAGGACCATCAACTAGGACCACTTGGTGCCACATGTCATTCCTTATCCAAGTAAAAGACCATCTCATCATGACACGTCATCAGGCGCCACCTCACTAGTCACTTCATCACTCTTTGGTGCCAACAAGGAAGATTCAAATTCAAGAAGGTTGGCCACACCCCTCCAAGTCCTCCACCAAATCCTCCAACCACCCCCATCCCTCCAAACTCTCCACCAAATCCTCCAACCCCCCTTGTAATCCTCCTCAATTTGGGGAGTTTTTAAATTTCAAAAGCTAGCTTTGTGAGGCTATTAAAGGCCTTGGATGCCCATTGTAGAGGGGATTGAGAGAGATGAATGAAAAATGAAGTTGAAGTTGAAGTTGTAGTCTTATGTTATTTCTTTGAGTGATTGTTCCTAAGCCCCCCCTCCCTCACTCGAATCTACTTTCTTCTCCAAGCCATCCAACGCCAAGTTCAAGAAGGAGACATTGGAGCCGGCCAAACCATCTTAGACTTCCTTCCTTGCTCATAAATTATTCCATCCCTTCCATATGCTTGCTTTCTTCTTCCTTAACTTTTGATCTTCATTGCAGGGTCCTTCGAAGTCTTTGAGTTGTGAACAGGGTTCCCCTTGACAATGAACCAACAAGCTGAAGCCCAAGCCCAGCGTTCTGATCTCTGTTATCCAAGTTCTCCAGTCCAGAGCATCGGTAGTTTCAAGGTTTGAAATCATTAGAATGATGGAAAGCTCAACAAGGTAAGTCCTCAATCATTAGCCCCTGTTGTCTAGATCTTCCTCCTTAGTTTTAGGATTGTGCCTAATCATGTAATAGTCCTTTTTCATGTAATCCTTAAGACTTATTATGATGAGTACAATGCTAGTGTAATTAGGTTTCATTGCTCTACATACACTAATCAAATCATTAATCATATGCTTGCTGCATCAATGCAATTAGCAGCGTCTTTCCCTGACTCTTCTCGGTAAGTCATTTCGCCTTCTTGATTTCTTTCTTCTTCTCTCCCCCTTTTTTTTTGCTGATGTCTTATTTGGTGCAGATCGATGCCGAGATCCTCTTGATCAAAGACTGCTGCAGAAACTGGTTGAAGAATGACTAGAAGTGAGCAACGGAGGTCGAGTCCTTGAAGACCGAGCTGAAGGAGAAGAATGACCTCTCCTGAGAGCTTGGATTGAAGAATAAGGAGCTCCAGAAAGAACTCACCAGTGCCGAGAGGCACTTGAAGGAGCTCCAAGAGAACCTTGACCAGGAACGGGGTCGGTCAAGGAGCAAAGCTGAGGAGCTCACAACCACCAAGAAGAGGCTGACCGAGTTTAATGTCGAGGCTATCCGGCAGAAGGGGCATGCTTGGTCCCTCTAGGCCGAACTAGTTACGGTGAAAGATAGGCTGGTCACCGTCGAGAACAGGGCCACAGATGTTGAGAAGGAGGCAACGGCGATGGCCAAGTCGGTAGAGGTGACAAAGGAGCAAGCCGCTGAGGTGAAGAAGGGGACTGAGGGGGCCGTGACAAGGTACAGGGCCTTGAAGGAGTTCGCTACTGAATTCCATGAAACGGCGTTGGACTCCTTCAAAGGCTTCATGTACCTGCACTCCAGGGTCGATGAGTTCGTTTCTGACAAGGGCCGAGCTTTCCTCAGCTATCCCAGAGCTTCGGACGCAGAGCCGGCCCTAGACTCGGGCATTGCTGAGAAGTTGGTGGCCGTATTCGAACCTTCTCCATCGATGGTGGTTGCTAAAGTTGGAGCTACAGAGCCCGAGGCCTCGGGAGATGACGTCTCGCAGCCACATAGCTCCGGCGAAGGACCACTTGAGTAGGGTAGATTTCCCTTTCTATTTTTCTTTACTTCTGTTTTTGGCTTGGGCTGCCCGGCATGTCGGAGGCCCGAGGACACTTGTAAAAAACAACAAATTTTCAATGAAGTGGAGATTTTCAACCGTCTTAGTTTAAAACTACTTTACCTCTCCCCTCTTTTTCTCTTTTCTCTTTCTTCTTCTTCTTCTCTTCTTCTTCTTCTTCTTCTTCTTCTTCTTCTTCTTCTTCTTCTTTTTGTATGTAATGAGATTAGAGAGGAGGCTTCCACTATGTCTCTAAGTGTTTTAGAGGTGGACGAGTGTTCCCGAGTGCCAGAGCCTTGGGCTTCAAGCTTCAGTGCTAGAGAGCTAGGCTCCAGGCTGATAACCTGAGAGCTGGGCTTCAGGACTTGGTGCTGGAGAGTCGTGGGATCCGGGCTTTGATGCCTGGGAGCTGGGCTCCAGGACTTGGTGCCGGTGAGTCATGGGATCTGGGCTTTGATGGCCTGAGAGCTAGGCTTCAGGACTTGGTGCCGGAGAGTCATGGGATCCAGGCTTTGATGCCTAGGAGCTGGGCTCTAGGGCTTGGTGCCGGAGAGTCGTAGGATTCGGGCTTTGATGACCTGAGAGCTGGGCTTCAAGACTTGGTGCCGGAGAGTCGCGTGATCCGGGCTTTGATGCCTGGGAGCTGGGCTCCAGGACTTGATGCCGGAGAGTCGTGGGATCCGGGCTTTGATGGCCTAAGAGCTGGGCTTCAGGACTTGGTGCCGGAGAGTCGTGGGATTCGGGCTTTGATGCTTGGGAGCTGGGCTTCAGGGCTTGGTGCCGGAGAGTCGTGGGATCCAGGCTTTGATGGCCTAAGAGCTGGGCTTTAGGACTTGTTGCCGGAGAGTCGTGGGATTCAAGCTTTGATGCCTGGGAGCTGGGCTCTAGGGCTTGGTGCCGGAGAGTCATGGGATCCAGGCTTTGAGTGCCAGACCTGGGATCAGGCGATGATTCTCCTACAAGGAAAAAAGAGTTTGCACAAGGAAAATCCTGATTATTAGTGAGGAAGGACCTTACACTGTTGATGCTTAAGTGCTGGGCCTCGGGCTTTGGTGCCGGAGAATCGTGGGATCTGGGCTTAAACAACGGAGAGCTGGACTCCGTGCCTCGGTGCCGGAGAGCCGGGCTCCGGGCTTTGGTGTCAGAGAGCTAGGTTCCGAGCTTAAGTGTGTCAGAGAGCTGGGCTCCGGGCTTTTATGTACCTACAAGGCGAAAGTAGCTTGTATAAAAAGGGATCTTTATTATACGGAAAGGCCATACATTATTGGTAGTATATTCTCAGATTATAGGCATTCCACGTCCGTGGAAACTTGGTGCCTCCAGATCCGTGAGGTAATAGGCTCCATGTGAGAGAGCTTCGACCACCTTCTAGGGGCCTTCCCAGTTCGGCGAGAGCTTGCCGCACTCTCGGGGTTGAGAAGCTTTAGCTCGGCGCAGCACTAGGTTGCTTGGGTGGAAGACCTTCGGCTTTACTCGCACGTTGTAGTGCCGAGCTATTCGCTGCTGGTAAGCCACCATCCAGAGTCTGGCCTTATCTCTGGTTTCCTCGAGGAGATCCAGATTGAAAAAAAAGGCATGTTGGATTCTCTGCTTTACTGTACTGTTGTATCTGCAATGTGGGTACGCTGAGTTCAACCAGAACAACAGCCTCTATTCCGAAAGTAAGGTTGAAAGGCATTTCATCCGTCGCTATCCTAGGCATTATGTGGTAGGCCCAGAGAATGCTAGGGAGCTCTTCCGCCCACCTGCCCTTGGCTTGGTCCAGCCTAGTCCTGAGTCCTTGGAGGATGGTCCGGTTGGTCACCTCGACTTCCCCATTGGTCTGGGGGTGGGCGACCGAGGTAAGGCGATGCTGGATGCCGAGCTCGGCACAAAATTTTCCGAACTCTCGATTGTCAAACTGTTGCCCGTTATCAGTGATGATGCTGTGGGGAAGCCCAAAGTGGCAGACGATCGACTTCCAGAAGAACTGGCAGACCTTGGCTTCCGTGATCCATGCTAGTGGCTCCGCCTCTACCCACTTGGTGAAGTAGTTGATGTCCACTATTAAGAACTTCCGCTGCTCTGAAGCTGGAGGGAATGGGCCCAAGATATCCATCCCCCACTTGTAAATGGCCATGGGGTAGAGAGATGGGAGAGCGGCGTCGCTGGCTGGCACTGTATATGGGCGTGGCGCTAGCACCGATCGCACATCTCCACGAAGTCTGTGGCATCCTCCCTCATAATCTCCTAATAGTAACCATGACGGAGGGCCTTGTACACCAGCATCGTCCCCCCGACGTGGTTTCCACAAAGGCATTCGTGGATCTCTTGGAGGACGAATGTTGCCTCCGCGGGTCTCAAGCAATTTAAGAATGGATATGAGTAGGATCGGCGGTAGAGTTGTCCTTCCATGAGGACAAACCATGAGGCCTTCTTCTTGATGACGCATGCCTGTGCTCGGTCTTCTAGCAGAGTGCCATCGATGAGGTATCTGATGTACCTATCCATCCAGCTTGGCTCCATAGTGACCTGCTGCACCTCTACGGGAGTTTCGTTGCTTGGACTTTCGAGGTACTCGATGTGGGCATGCCCCAGTGATGAGTTCGGCAAGGTCACGAGTCTTGATAGTGTATCGGCACGAGCATTCTCACCTCGGGGGATATGAGAGATGCTGAAGCATTGAAAACCTGCTGTGCTCGAATGAACCTACTCCAAGTACTTCATCATCTGAGGGTCTCTCGCTTCGTACTCTCCAGAGACCTATCCGGCCACCAGTTGGTAGTCGATGAAGACCTTCAAGCTCCTCACACCCAGCTCGCGAGATACCCTGAGGCCCACGAGGAGTGCCTTGTACTCTGCCTGGTTATTTGTCATGGTAAACTTGAAATGGAGTGCGCATTCAGCTACAACTCCATCGTTGTTGGTGAGTGATGTGGCTAGATCACTGACGTGGGGTGGGCAGATTGACGTGGAGTCCCTATCAGACACCACACTAGATTTTCAACATGGGCCCCTTCGCCGGGCTGAGCTCCCATAGAATAGCGGAGTCGCCTGCCGAAGTCGAGCTCCATCCTTTGCCAGGTCAGTCCCCGCCGGGGCGGGAAGCCTAGGCCGGAGCCGAGCATAAGTCCCCCCCCAGGCGGGCCCCTTAGGATCGGTCCCCATGGTCAAGAGTCGAGCCCAAGTCTCCTCCGTCACGTGGAGCCCCTCCGAGGTCAAGTCCCCTGGGCTGGGCTGCGCCCCACCCACCTCTGTTAGGTCGAGCTCGCTCGAAGCTGAGTTCAGCTAGTTCGGAGTCAAGCTAAGCCATCCTCCACCCAATTGAGCCACCTCGAGGCCAAGCCCCTCGGAGTTGGGCCCCATCTCTCTAGCTCGGTCCCCAGCTCGGGCAAAGGCACCAACCACCAAGGAAGCGGCACCTCCCCTCCAAGGACGATGGTGGGCCTCCCGAGGGCCGTGCGGCAGCGCCTGCCATGCCACAATTAATACCCACAGCCGTCACTCACACCAAAAGGGAAGGAAACCCCATGATCAAGGCGCCATGCTCTCCACCAACCTGTCGTACCACCATGGGAAGGACCCAGCCAAAGAGTGCGAGTCTCGAGGGTGGCGGCCCGTCGATCGAGGTCCTGTCAGGCTTCCTGGAATAGGGCAAACAGAGGGAATGTCATAGCGCATGGAAGCTTCCCCAGCCATCTGTCATAAAAGGCATCCCGTCTACGGCACGATACCTCGTTGCGCGTGTATAATGACATGAGGAGATCCCGAGGCAAGCCAGAGTAAAAACCCAGCCAGGGTAAGCCAAAAGTAAGTAAGCAAAGCAAAAAAGAAGGGAGATCACTGGGATGGGCGACAGAAAAAAGGGAGAAGGGCCACACAGGAGGACTCTTCCACCTCGGCCATCACCTCTCGCAGCTCGCTCTCACTTCCATTCACACCACACTCACTCCTCCTGGCATGGAGCTCATCCCGAGGGGCTCGATCAAAAGGATCTATTCCCCTGGATCATCACTGACTTAACCGTTGGAGCGCCCCCACCAGAATCCTCGGCCTGAGTCACTAACGCTGTTTCTTGCAGGTCCTAAGGCACAGGAGGCATCCCCAAGAGGCGGACGGGCGATCATCGATGCCACCAGCAGCTATGGGCCACGACGATCCTGGCGGCAACAGATTGGCATGCCAGGTAGGGGGGTCGCAAAGCAGAACGATTTTTGATCCAGCTTAAGCCCCACTCGAATAGCTCATCGGGAGGATGGTGACCACTCGAGCGAGGGGAGCCTCCACCAGCCGTGCGGGATAATCTCCTTCCTACGAGAACCCGCACGGTCCAGGAACGGAACCACCCACTCCGCTTCAACCACCTCTGCTAGAAGTCCAGCTGACTGTGCTCACCCAGCAGATGCACACTTTTATTACAGCAGTGCGCCAGCTCCAGCACCAACATCGGTCCTTGGCTACTCACCAGCGCCAAAGACCCCCGCGGCCCATGCCGCAGCACCCTGCGACAGCCTGCGTTCCTTCCATGGAAGGCCTTCACAACCGCGAGCCATTACTGACCCCTAGGGTAGTCGTCAAACCCCGGCGAAGAGACAACAGGCCGGGTCTGCTGACGGGGAGAGCTGCTCACCACACCTTGACCAGGGGCATCTAAACCTCGCCAAGGCAGAAAGGGCAAAACCCCTTGTCACGGGCACCGCGCACCCACGTCACCTTCTCCGCCTCTCTCAGCGGAGGGGTCGACAGATGAAGCCATTAGGCGCATGGTGGAGAAGCGCCTGGAGGAACATGACCACATGCTGGCAAAGTTATCCCACCAGTTTGCTAACTTACCTGGCTCCGCTAGTGAGCCAGTGGACTACGATGCCCGTCCTCCGTTCTCCCAGGAGATCCAAGCGGAGCCGATTCCCTATCTATTTTGCATGCCGCAGGTGGATCCTTACGACGGGACCACCAACCCCCTGGACCACCTGGAAAGTTACCGGACCCTCATGAGGGTCCAGGGGGCCACTGACGCTCTTCTATGTATCACCTTTCCTACTACTCTCCGAAAGGTGGCTCGAGTGTGGTTCGCCTACCTTGAGCTGGAAAGCATCAACTCTTTTGCCCAGTTGGGGCAGAGGTTCGTGGCTCACTTCGATGCCTATCGAAAGATACCATGAGAGGCATACAGTCTCTTCTCCATCAAGTAGCAGGACCGCAAGCCACTACGGGACTATGTGGCTCGCTTCAAGGCTGTCGTGCTGGAGATCTATAACCTGGAGGAGCCGATCGCAATGCTGGCTCTGAAGCGAGGGCTCAGGACTTCTCACCTGACCTACTCGCTCAATAAGAAGCCCCCGAAGACTTACTGCGAGCTCCTCTTCCGAGCTCAGAAGTACATCTGCACCGAGGAGGCAGATCGTACGAGGCGGGAGCTCGACAGGAAGCCGTTGAAGAAGCCGACACCCACCGAGGCACCTGGGACATGGAGGCCGGGACCGCCAGCTCAGAGCTCCCAGCTGGGACCAAGGCCAAGAGGCGCTCCCATCTCTGAGGGGAGTTTCACTCCCCTCCTCGTCCCGAGAACAAAGATCCTCATGGAGATCGAAGGCGAGGCCTACCTGAGGTGCCCACCGCCATTGAAGCCATCCTCTAGCCGTGACAAGATGAAGTACTGCCGTTTCCACCATGACCACGGCCACGACACCGAGGAATGCCGTAATCTCAAGTAGGAGATCGAAGAGCTCATCAAGAGGGGCTACCTCAGAAGATATGTGGGGGGCAAACCTCAAGTAGAATCTCAGGCACTCGTCGCCCTCCCACCAGTCCCAGCGGTCGACAATCGTCCTACTGAGAAATCGATGGGGATGATACGCTGGGGAGCTGAGCGCGCACCCAAGAGGGCTCGGGGGGTAGGGCATCCTGAGGTTGTACTCCCCTTTATGAGGGAAGGGGAAAACGATGGGAAAAAATGTAAATAATGATTGTGTGGTCATCGAGATGACGAACGCGAAGCATCCTGTAAAACGCATCATGGTAGATAGTGGAAGCTCCACATATGTGCTTTTCTATGATGCTTTCTCTAGGATGAACCTTTCTTCTGTTCAGCTCAAGCCTGTACACACCCCCCTTGTTGGTTTCACAGGGGACTCTGTAGGGGTGGAGGGAGAAATTACTCTCCCAGTCACTGCCAGGACCCCGCCTCGATAGAGTACCGTCATGATGATGTTCATGGTTGTCATGCTTCTTTCGGCCTACAACATAATTTTGGGCCGACCTGGGCTCAACCTCCTCGATGCTGTTGTCTCTACCAAGAGATTACTTGTGCGATTCCCAATCCCTTGTGGTATTGGGGAGATGAGGGGCGCACCCCAGCTGGTGCAGCACTGCTTCCAAACTCTCCCCGGGGCCCGGGGCCCCGAGGAGGACTCCAAGGCAGACAAGCTCGACCAGAGGATTCAGGACCCTAGAGGAGGCCCGATCGAGCACCTGCTTCCTTACCAGCCCGGGGCTGACCAGACGAAGACAGTGCAAATCAGAGCCCAGCTGCTCGAGAAGGAGAAGGCTCCACTGTTGGAGTTCCTACAGGCGAATGCAGATGTGTTCGCCTGGATAATGGTGGACATGTCAGGTATTCCCCCTGAAATCATCATCCACAAGCTCAGCATCGATCCGAAGTACAGGCCGGTTCGATAGAAAAAGAGAAGCTTTGCCCCAGAGAGGCATGTAGCCATCAACGAAGAAGTGGAGAAACTCTTGGCCGCCTGCTTCGTTCGAGAGGTACAATACTTGAGCTGGCTGGCGAATGTGGTGATGGTGAAGAAGAACAATGGCAAGTAGAGGATCTGTGTAGACTACACCGACCTCAACAAGCATGCCCAAAGGACAGCTTTTCTCTACCAAAGATAGATCAGTTAGTGGATGCCACCTCAGGGCACAGGCTGCTCTCCTTCATGGATGCATTTTTCGGGTACAATCAGATTCGGATGCACCCGGGGGACGAGGAGCATACTGCCTTCATCACTGACCGAGGGACATATTGCTACCGGATGATGCCCTTTGGCCTGAAGAATGCTAGGGCCACGTACCAGCATCTGGTCAACAAAGTCTTCAAGGACCAGATTGGCCGGAACATGAAAGTGTACGTGGATGACATGCTCGTGAAAGAAAATGATGCAGGTGGTTTGACATGATCCTACACTAGGCATGCAAACAGATGCGGGAGCAGAATGGATTTTAAAAATATTTTTAAAAATCCGCGCAGCGAAAATCTGCTCTGCCTAGAAACTAATCTAATTCTAGTTGCAAATAGGCATGTATGATGATATAAAATATTTGCAAAATATTTGAATTAAAAATTCTATTCATGCATGATTAAAAAATAATTTTTTCATACCTTATTCCGACTGGAATAACTCTGGGATAAAGCTGGAATAGGCTGGAATAAAACTATTCCAGCCTTCTTTCTTGGGCTGAAAACAAGCTCTGTTTTTGGCTTGAAAAACGGTGTCAGAACACCACCTTCCGGACCTCCGTTTGCTCCCAATAGTAGAAGTATACTCCCTCTAGAGGGGAGACTCGCCAGGGGCTCTCCGATCCCTCTCCACACGCGGTGCTAGCCGCTGGAAGATGATACATGGTCACAGTGGACACAGCAATACTCCTTTGCTGCAGTGCTGGTTTGAGCACAATATAGAAGAAGGAATTAGCCCTTGTTCCTCTCTCTCACACACCCCAAAACCCAGCTTCAAGTGCACTCTAAATGGGAGAATGGATTAAGCCTCAAAGCCTCTCAAACGGAAGAACACTTGGGGTGTTCTTTCTCTTCTCATGGTGAAAGAACCCGCCCTTGAAACAGGGGTCTAGCTGGGGTTTAAATAAGGCAACAATGAGGAAGAGGAATAGGCTGGGAAATGAAGAGGTCTCGGCTGCATTACACCCATTAAACCAGGCAGTAAA
Source organism: Areca catechu (assembly GCA_021397845.1). Classification (NCBI taxonomy): domain Eukaryota; kingdom Viridiplantae; phylum Streptophyta; class Magnoliopsida; order Arecales; family Arecaceae; genus Areca; species Areca catechu. The sequence continues at coordinate 77,819,764 of CM038049.1, read as the reverse complement.
ATGAGAGTAAAGATGACAGGTGGAGGGAGGAGAAAAGGCGCTCATTGGCCTTCAACCGGTGGGACGCAAGGTCTTCAATCGGTCTCTTCGTTTCTTCCAGCAACGTGTAAATGAAACCATTTACACGGTGAAATAAAACGCCGGTTCAAAACTGGTTCAAGCAAAAAAAAGGTTCAATCCCATTAAAAACCAACGGTGGTTCAATCCAATTGAACCGGTCCGAGCCCAAAAAATTGGTTCAATTGGTTCACAACCAATTGGAGGCCGAAACGAACTCTGAATCAGTTCAAAACTGATTCAGAAAAATCCTGGCGCAGTCCTGGTCAGCCCGGAACAATTTTCGATTGACACAGATAAGGGCAAGATGGGGAAAAGAGTGCTCAAAAATAAATACCGTGACCATAAAACCGAGATGATTCCTGATCGTAATCGGTATCCGGATCAGAGAGTAATCCTCTGTGGCGAGTGACCTCATAGGTTCGAACCTAAACGGTAGCACTAGAATAATTCTAGTACCAGCACAGGAAACCATCTAGCAATGGGTCCCGGCGTCCGGATAGGTCGAAGATGCGGGAGCAAACTATCGAGCTTCTGGCATATGGTTACCGTATAATTCATCCCTTTGACCTCTAATGCTCAGGACGACTGAGATTGGGCTGCCAACCTAGACAGAGTCAGTCCACTATGTGTCTCAACCTCGCAAGCCCAGTGACTCTTCACTAGGACTACCCCGGCCGAGGATTTGCTAAATTGAGATACTGCGAGACATTCAATACAAACTGTTTGGACATGTCAATTCCATCTTGGTCCATCACTGCTCCACAAGTACTTGCCTGTACCCAGAAACCTTTCGTCACCGGAATAAAAATTCGGGTAGTCCAGCACCAAAGCACAGGGAGTTGCTTGCAAGCTACTGCGATGACCTCAGGTCAGAGGGACACATATATCCATATCCAATCGTGAGTATCCCTTTGGCAAAAAGGGGCTGCACAAAGTCACGTTCAATAAGATATCACATATCCCACTTGCAGATCACATCAGTGTCACCACACTCATTTGGTTAAGAGGACAACCAAACGATGTGAACTACAACAACCTATACTTGATATATTGCCGTCCAATATAATATATCCTTTGATTGTGAATAGGATTTAAGGACCACTCGATACATCCTCTCTGTATCGAAGTCAGTGTAGTCCTAAGGACTTCATCACATGGAAAGAGTTCATTTCAAGAAAATATAAAATGTGATGGGCTGCCAAAAAATATATTTTATTAATTCAAAGAAAGAGTACAATACTGAGCTCAACCGCCTACAACCCAGGCAATTGGCTTTGGGACACAATTCCCAACAACTCCCACTTGTACTAAAGCCAATCAGAGAGTATCTAATACCCATTTTCCATTTACAATAGTCGAACTCTTTTATTCCGAGGGCTTTAGTGAAGGGGTCAGCCAGATTTTCTTTTCCATCGATCTTCAGAAGATTGATGTCGCCTCGTTCCACGATCTCTCGTACAAGGTGGTATCGCCGCAGAATTGTGCTTGGTGCGGTGATGAGCTTTTGGCTCCTTAGCTTGAGCAATGGCTCTAGTGCTGTCACAATACACCGGAACAGGACCATCTAGGGAAGGTGCCAACCCTAGCTCTCCAAGGAACTTCCACAACCACACAGCTTCCTTTGCTGCATCTGATGTTGCAATGTATTCTGCTTTGCATACCGAGTCTGCAACAGTTGCTTGCTTGGAACTTTTCCAGCAGATCGCTCCTCCATTTAGGATAAATACAAACCCTGACACACTCTTGCTATCATCTCTATCTGACTGAAAACTGGAGTCAGAGTGCCCCATAAGTTTCAAGTCAGCTTCTCCATAAATCAGCCATTGATCTTTAGTATTTCTTAAATACTTAAGGATGGACTTAACCACCTTCCAATGCGCCTCACCTGGGTCAGACTGGTATCTGCTCACTACTCCTAGTGAGTATGCCACGTCTGGTCTAGTACAAGTCATAGCATACATGATAGAGCCTACTGCAGAAGCATAAGGTACTCTACTCATGTTCTCTCTTTCCTCAGGAGTTGTCGCACAATCCTTCTTGGAAAGAGTAATTCCAGAACCTATCGGGAGATAGCCTTTCTTGGAATTTTCCTTGCTGAAATGTTTCAGCACGGTGTTAATGTACGTAGACTGGGACAATCCCAAAAGCTTCTTAGATCTATCTCTATAGATCTCCATACCTAGTATGTAAGAAGCTTTACCCAAGTCCTTCATGGAGAACTGAGATGATAACCAGACCTTTATTCTTTGTAATGCTGCGACATCAGTCCCGATTAAGAGAATGTCGTCAACATACAGTACTAGGAATACAATCACAGAACCATTAACCCATTTATAGATGCACGGTTCTTCTCCGTTCCTAACGAAGCCATATGATTTGATACACCTATCAAATCGTAAGTTCAAACTTCAAGACGCTTGCTTGAGTCCATAGATGGACTTCTGCAACTTGCATACTTTTGATTCATCTGTGGATGTGAACCCTTCAAGCTGTATCATATACACCTCCTCTTCCAGCTCCCCATTTAGGAAAGCGGTTCGGACATCCATCTGCCAGATCTTGTAATCAAAATATGTTGCCAGAGCAAGCATGATCCAAATGGATTTGAGCATTGCCACAGGGGAAAAAGTCTCATCATAATCGATACCATATCACTGACGATACCCCTTGGCAACCAGACGGGCTTTATAGGTCTCTACCTTCCCATATGCGCCCCTTTTCTGTTTGAAGATCCATTTACACCCGATGGGTTTTATTCCTTCAGGCGGATCAACAAATGTCCAAACATTATTGATTTCCATGGACTCCATTTCGGATCGCATGGCTCCAAGCCATGCCTCAGAGTCAGATCTCTGAAGTGCATCCATATAGGTGATCGGATCCTCATTGATCTCATCGAGCTCAATGGGATCGCCGTCCCGGACCAAGAAACCGTGGTATCTGTCCGGCTGACGCGGTATTCTACCGGATCTCCTAATGGGTTCTGGGTGTGATTCAATCACAGCCGGTTCTACGATGTCCTTAGAGTGTGCAGGTTCTTCTATTGGCTGAACTTCATCAAGTTCAATCTTAGAGGCTATAGTTCCTTCTCCAAGGAACTCCTTTTCTAAAAAGATAGCTCTAAGAGCAATGAACACCTTTTGTTCATTCTCCAAATAGAAGAAATACCCTTTAGTTTTCTTAGGATAACCAATGAATAAACATCGATCAGACCTAGGACCAAGAGTGTCTGAGTCTAAATGCTTTACATAAGCCGGACAACCCCAGACCCGAAGGTGTAAGATTGAGGGTTTACGTCCATTCCACATCTCATACAGAGTGGAGACAACAGACTTACTTGGAACATTATATAATAAGTAACAGGCTGTCTGAAGCTTATATCCCCAAAAGGATAGTGGCAGATTTGCAAAACCCACCATGGATCGAACCATGTCCAACAAGGTTCGATTCCTCCTTTCGGACACACCATTTAACTGTGGTGTTCTTGGAGGAGTCCATTGAGAGAGAATTCCATTCTCCTCAAGATATGTCAAAAATGCACCAGATAAGTATTCACCACCTCGATCAGATCGAAGGGTTTTAATACTTTTTCCAGTTTGCTTTTCTACTTCATTACGGTATCGTTTGAACATTTCAAACGACTCAGACTTATGTCTCATTAAAAAGACATAACCGAATCTTGAAAAGTCATCTGTAAAAGTAATGAAATATTTGTATCCTCCTCTAGCACTAACTGTCATCGGTCCACATACATCAGTATGTATTAGACTTAGAAGTTCTGTAGCTCGTTCACTTTTTCCAGAAAAAGGTGACTTGGTCATTTTACCAACTAAATAGGATTCACAAGTGGGCAGTGATTCAGAATCACTGACCTCGAGGAGTCCATCTCCTCGCATCTTGTTTATCATATTTTGGTTAATATGACCTAGCCTACAGTGCCAAAGATACAAATCGTTGACATTATCTAATCCTGGGCGTTTGCTAGAAGTGTACATTACACTAACAAGCATTGATAGTACATATATGCCATTATTTAATCTAGCTTTCATTATCACAGAGTTATTTAAAATAACATTGCAAAAATCTCCCTTTATTGATAGTTCAAAACCACAATTGGCCAAAAGGCCTAAAGAGATTATGCTCATAATGAAACTAGGACAATAGTGACAGTCGACTAGTTCGACAGTACAAGACTCAAAGACAAGGTGCAGGACTCCGACCGCCAGTACTGGAACACGATTTCCATTCCCGATGCTTAGAAACTGTTCTCCATCTTCAAATCTTCTACTAACTTGAAGTCCCTGTAACGAATTACAAACATGAATTGGACTACCAGTATCCAATACCTAGTTAACAGTATCAACAATTGAGTAATTACAAGGTTTTATCATATAAATACCTTGTTCAGCAGACTTCTGCTTCATCGGCCTGTTCGGATCAAGGGATGCAATATAAAGAGGACAGTTCCTCTTCCAGTGTCCCTTCTTCTTGTAGTAGAAGCACTCTGCATAAGACTGATCAGCCTTATACTTCCTAGTCTGACTAGGGCCAGGAGCATTCTGCACCTTCTTTCCCTTCTTATTTATTTTCTTCTTCCCTTTCTTAAAGGGACGACGACCTCTACTTCCTCCCACTAAATTCACCACCCCCTTATTCAGTTGGTGGTCTTTCTCGAAAGTCTGCAGTAACCCCAAAAGACCATGGTAGTTGACTACAGGCTTGTTCATTCTATAATGATCGAGAAAATCAAGATAAGAAGAAGGAAGAGAATTCAGGATCTCATCCTTGACGAGCTGCTCGTGCAAGGGGCATCCGAGTTTGCCCAACTTTTCAATCAGCTCGATCATGTACAATACATGATCAGTGACTGAACTGCCATTCGGCATCTTGGAGTTGTAGATGGCACAAGACATTTTGTACCGTTCTACATCATCCGGGGTGCCGAAGGATTCCTTTAACTTTTGAAGGATTTCATCTGGTTGGGCCTCCTCGAATTTGCGACTGAACTCGTCGTTCATCGCCGCTAACATAATGCATCGGACAGTAGTCCGATCAGAGACCCACTTCAAATAAGCATCTCTGACCGCACTCCGTGCATTAGTGGGAGGGATTTCAGGTGCCGGATCCGCTATTACATAGAGGATCCGTTCATGCTCTAGAACGATTTTCAATCTTCGATACCAACTATCAAAGTTGTGACCCTTTAACTTCTCATTATCGAGAAGTGATCGGAGCGATAAATTTGAAGACATCTAAAAAGAAAATAAGACCAAATTAGTTTATGAATTAATAACTTAACCAAAAGACTTGGACTTTAGTCTAAAGGTTTCTCCCACTAATTTTTCAGATTGGTAGCCTCTAACTCCAATCCGTGAAAATACTTTTTCAAGTGGGTACTGAAATCCAATAGGCCTCGCATGAGCCCAACTATGGCCAGCTCACCCATACGAGCCTAAAGGTAGGTTCGTAAACCAATTGTTTCCCTAAACAATTTTCAGTATTTTATTTTGCCCCAAAGAGCACCCCAATCGGCCTAGGGGCCTCCTATTGCGGGTCTCTGGTTAGGTCCAACCATTAAAATGATAAATCCAATGCTTCCAGCTAACTAAAGACCAAGCCCGACTATGGCCGGCCCACCTGGTCCCGTTAAGGAGGTTGCACTGAATCATCATCGATCAGATAGAAATTCCAGTCGCCGGATGTACACCCGTTCTATGGAACTGCCGATGCACACCAAGCTAGTGGACACATTTCTATCCAACTTAATGGGAGGCTAAGACACTATCAACTCCTTGACTTAGTCTTTTTAAGGACTTAATAATTTTAGAGGATTTTTTTATAGTTGTGACAGAAAAAAAATAAGGACATGGATCATCCTCCCACTGAATCAATCAGATTCTAGGAGGGTTGATATGAATCAACAAATGATCCATGGGCACCTATAGATCAGTCAGACCGATCAACCTGGGTGACATGGGTTAACTCGAGTCATTAAGCTTTTCCAATCAATTCTGGTCGACACGACTAGCCAGGTAGGTGAGATCATGGGTGAGTAACCGCCATTAACCATCTTTCCTAGACACCAACCAAGTTGGCCAGGAAAGAGGTAGCCTCATACAACCATGATCACGATGCCAAACCTACCTCGACACCAGTCGGTTTACCAGACTCGATCAAACTAGCCTAAAGACTTGGGCGTCCGCTGAGCCACAAATTGCATCCATTTTAGATGAATGGATCAACTAATCTAACTATTAGATAGTTCTAAAGAAAGACCTTAATCAACTTTTGATTAATCTTCTTTTATCCGGTTCAACTAAACCTAGGTCTAACCCAGTTAAGGACCCAATTAGAGAACTAACCCAATTAACCCAAAATGGCTTATTCATGTCAAATTAGATTTCATAAACCTAATAATTTATTAAGCCAAATTCTTAATTAAAATAATTTTAATTAATTCTTTATGTAAAACAATTTTACATAACAAAAATCATGCATCATATATATTTTACAAATTTTATATCAAATATAAAACATGCCTAAAAACAAGCCAATTTCATGTATCTAAAAATTAAAACAATTTTTTTAATTTTATATCCTTTAAGGATCCTTCTGAAAAGGCTAACACAGACGATCCGTATCGTGTCAAAGATACACGGTTGTGGTGAAGGTCTCAACTAGGTTCCAAAAAGAATTTTGATACATCGTTAGATTAAACCAATTTTAATCTACATACATGCATACATGAATAAATTACACCTGTAACCTGGCTCTAATACCACTGAAAGTAAACTATGCAGGGTCCAGGTGGTTTGACAAGATCCTACGCTAGGCATGCAAACAGTTACGGGAGCAGGATGGATTTTAAAATAATTTTTTAAAAATCACGCAGCGGAAAACTACTCCGCCCAGAAATCTAATCTATTCAAGTTGCATATATTAAAATAGGCATGTAACAAAGCATATAATATTTGTAAAATAAATAAATAAATACATTTATTTATGCATGAAAAAAAAAATTTATACCTTTATTCTACCTGGAATAACTCTGGAATAACTTCTGGAAAAGTTGGGATAACAGGAATAACTTTATTCCTGTTGTCTTCTTCCAGCAAACTTTTCAACGTGGATTCTTCTTCTCTCCAACAGCAACAATGGCCAAACACCAATGGGCTATTCCTTGGTCTCTTCTCCTTCACCTATGGCATGGGAATAGCTAAATGGAGCTGGCTACAAGGGAGTGCAAATGGATCAAACTTCCAATGTTGCTGAAATTTTCACCCAAAAATTTCAGATCCTGAAATTCTTGCAACCAAAAAAAAAAAACAAGCAAGCAGTAGCAATGGAGGAAATGATCCGCTCCTAGGTGCTCAAGCAAACACCCTCTAGAGGGGGGGCACGCCAGGGAATCCTCTGGTCCAGTCTCTCACGCGATGCTAGTCGACGGAAACCAAGGAACGGTGGGAGGGAAGAAGGAAGAAACAGAACTCCAAGTTCTGAATTTTGCTTTCACCAAAACAGAGGTTCTTTCTTCCACCAATTGAGCACAACGAACAACAGGGAATTAAGATGAGTTTCTCTCCCAATTATTCAACCAAACTCAGCCCTCAAAACCCCGGTGGAATGAATGAATAAAACTCTCCAAGGGAAGAACCAGCTCTCACGTTTTTCAGCCCCTCACACGGTGAAACAAAAATACACACGATGACTATTTTTTTTTTTTTCTCGGCTGAAACAAGGGCACTGGAAGTTGTTAAAATAGGCCGCAGGGTGGAGGAATCAGCTAGGAAATGAAGAGGCTGTGGTTAAATCCATTAACCAAGCCATAAAAGGGATTAAACCAGCAAAAAACTAGGAATAAAGACAGCGGGTGGAAGAAGGAGAGAAGATGCTCAGCTGGTTGTTCGGCCCTTGGGTTCCTTCCAGCGAAAGACCGTGTAAAATGGTCATGCTGAAACCAAAACACCGGTTCAATTAAAACCCGATCCAATAAAAAATAACATTCAAAACCAAGTGGTTCAATCCCATTAAAAAAAACCCTTTGGTTCAATCTAATTGAACCGGTTCAAGCCCAATTAAATTGGGTTCAATTGGTTCATAACCAATTGGAGGCCGAAACGAACTCCGAATCAGTTCAAAACTGATTCAGAAAAATCCTGGCGCAGTGCTGGTCAGCCCGGAATAATTTCTGATTGATGCAGACAAGGGCAAGATGGGAAAAGGAGTGCTCAAAAATATCGTGACCATAAAACCGAGATGATTCTAAATCGTAATCGGTATCCGGATCAGAGAGTTATCCTCTATGGCGTGTGACCTCATAGGTTCGAACCTAAATGGTAGCACTAGAACAATTCTAGTACCAGCATAGGAAACCATCTAGCAATGGGTCCCGGTGTCCGGATAGGTCGAAGATGCATGAGCAAACTATCGAACCTCTGGCATATGGTTACCATATAATTCATCCCTTTGACCTCTAATGCTCAGGATGACTGAGATTGGGCTGCCAACCCAGACAGAGTCAGTCCACTACGTGTCTCAACCTTGCAAGCCCAGTGACTCTTCACTAGGGCTACCCCGGCCGAGGATTTGCTAAATTGAGATACTGCGAGACATTCAATCCAAACTGTTTGGACAAGTCAATTCCATCTTGGTCCATCACTGCACCACAAGTACTTGCCTGTACCCAGAAACCTTCCGTCACCGGATTAAAAATCCGGATAGTCCGGCACCAAAATACTGGGAGTTGCTTGCAAGCTACCGTGATGACCTCAGGTCGGAGGGACACATATATCCATATCCAATCGTGAGTTTCCCTTTGGCAGAAAGGGGCTGCACGGAGTCACGTTCGATGAGATATCACATATCCCACTTGTAGATCACATCAGTGTCACCACACTCATTTGGTCAAGAGGACAACCAAACGATGTGAACTGCAACAACCTATACTTTATATATTGCTGTCCAGTATAATATATCCTTTGGTTGTGAACAAGGCTTAAGGACTACTCGATACATCCTCTCTATATCGAAGTCAGTGTAGTCCTAAGGACTTCATCACAGGGAAAGAGTTCATTTCAGGGAAATACAATATGTGATGAGCTGCCAAAATAATATTTTATTAATTCAAAAAAAAAGTACAATACTCAGCACAACCGCCTACAACCCAGGTGATTGGCTTTGGGACACAATTCCCAATAGCATCCCGATAGTAACAAGGAGAGCAATCTCCCCTTCAACCCCCATGGAGTCACCTGTGAAACCAACGAGGGGTGTGTGCGCGAGTCTAAGCTGAGTAGGGGAAAGATCATCATGGAGAAAGCATCGTAAAAAAGCACATCCATGGAGCTTCCACTATCAACCATGATACGTTTTACAAGATGTTTTGCAATCGTCATCTCGACGACCACAGCATCATTATTTATATTTTTACTTTCATCTCCCCCTTCCCTCGCAAAGGGAGGTACATTCTCAAAATTCCCCCCACCATGGGCCTTCTTAGAAGTGCGCTCCGCTCCCAAGCATATCATCCCCACTGGCTTCTCAGTAGGGTGGTTGTCAACGGCAGGGACCGGAGGGAGCGTGATGAGCACCTAAGGTTCCGTAGGGGGTCTGCCCCCCATAAACCTTCCGAGGTAGCCCCTCTTTATAAACTCTTTAATTTCTCCTTTGAGGTTGCGACACTCATCGGTGTCGTGGCCGTAGTCGCGATGAAAGTTGCAGTACTTTATTCTATCGCGACCATTGGACGGCTTCAGTGGAGGCGGGTGCCTCAGATAGCACTCGCCCTCAATCTCCATGAGGATCTTCACCCTCAGGGCGAGAAGAGGAGTGAAGCTCCCTTCTAGGATGGGGTCTCTTCTTGGCTTCGATCTCTGGCAGGAGTCCGGCGTGGCTGGTCCGGGCTTCTGCATCCCGTAGGCCTCCCCGGGAGATGGCTTCTTCGGAGGCCTTCCATCCAGCTCCCTCCTAGTTTGATCCACCTCCTCAACATGGATGTACTTCTGGACTCGGAGGAGGAGCTCAGAGTAAGACTTGGGGGGCTTTTTGTCAAGAGAGTAGGTCAGGCGGGAAGTCCTGATCCCTCTCTTTAGTGCCAGCATAGCAACTAGCTCATCAAGGTTATAGATATCCAACACGGCAGCCTTGAAACGAGCCACGTAGTCTCGCAGGGGCTCACAGTCCTGCTGCCTTACGGAGAAGAGGTTGTCCGCCTCGCGTGACACTTTTCGACAAGCATCGAAGTGAATCATGAACTTCTGCTCTAGCTGAGCAAATGAGCTAATGCTCTCCGACTCCAAGCAGGTGAACCATACTCAGGCTGCTTTTCGGAGAGTAACAGGGAAGGTGACATAGAGGAGAGCATCGGTGGCTCCCTGGACCCTCATGAGGGCTTTGTAGCTCTCAAGGTGATCCAGGGGGTTAGTGGTCCCATCGTAGGGATCCACCTGTGGCATGAGGAACCAAGCCGGGATCGGTTTCTCTTGGACTTCTCAGGAGAATGGGAGAAGGGCGTCATAGCCCGCTGGCTCGCTGGTGGAGCCCTGTAGATTTGAAAACCGATGGGATAATTTTGCCAGCTTGCGGTCATGCTCCTTCGAGCGCTTCTCTGCCATGTGCCTGATGGCTTCATCAGTAGAACCCTCCATCGAAGGAGACAGAGAATGTACATGGGGTGGTCTCCATGATGGGGGATCTTGCTTTTTTGGCCTCGGCGGGGTTTGGACATCATCTGCTCGAGGTTTGAGGACCGGCTCTCCCGATCGGTAGACCCGGTTCGTTGTCTCTTCGCTAGAGTTTGGTGACTACCCCGGTGGCCGGTGATGGCCCGCGGCTGTGAAGGCCTTCCTTGGAAGGAACGCAGGCTGTCACGGGATGCTACGGCATGGGTCGCGGGAGTTCCTGGCTACTGGTGGGTAGTCAAAGACCGTTGCTGGTGCTGGAGCTGGTGCACTACCGTAGTAAGGATCTACATCTGCTGGGCAAGTGCGGCCAGCTGGATGTCCGCCGGAGGTAGTTGAGCTGGAGCAGGAAGCTCCCCTTCAGGACTATGCGGGTCCCCATGAGAAGGGGGGTCTCCTGCATGGCCGGTGGAGGCTTCTCTCGCTTGCGTCATCACCATCTTCCCAGTGAACTGCTTGCAAGGGGTCTGGGTCGGATCAAAATGCATTCCCACCCCTACTTGGCATGCCAATCTGTTGTCACCAAGATTATCGTGGCCCGTAGCTACTATCGACATCGGATCGCTCCTCATCTCTTTGGGCCGGGGATTCCGGCAGGGGCACTCCAATGGTCAAGTTAGTGATGATCCAGGAGAATAGATCCTCCTGGTCGAGCCCCTTTAGATGGACTCCACGCTAGGAGGAGTGAGTGATGTGTGAGTAAAATGCAAGTGTGCTGGAAAAGGTGATGTTCAAGGTGAATCGGAGGTGGCTCTCCTGTGTGACCTCGCCTCCCTTACTTGCTTAAGTGTGTTTTTGATACGTTGTTGTTATTGTTCTTGTTATTGTTCAGATGACTTTTTTAAGCCTAGGTGGCCACTGGCGCATATCTCGGGATCTCCCCCATGCCAGCAGGCACGTGCAGTGGTGTCCCATGCCATGGACAGGACATTTTTCTCGGTTTGTGATAAGGGAACCTGCTATGCGCCCTGACATTCCTTCCGGTTGCTCCATTTCAGGAAACTTGGTAGTGCCTCGATCGAGGGGCCGCCACCCCCAGGATTTGAATCTCTTGATTGACTTCCTCTTTCGGGTGGTGCATGTGGTTGGTGGAGAGCATGGCACCTCGATCAAGGAGCTTCTTTCTTCTCTGGCATAAGTGGTAGCTGTGGGCAGTTATTACGGCCTAGTGGGTGCCTCTTTGCGATCATTGAATGACTCGCCAGCGTCCAGGGAGGACGGTGTCGCCCCTTTGGTTGCTGGCACCTTCGTCTAAGGTGGGGGCTGAACTAGAGAGACAGGGCTCGACTCCAGCTCAGAGGGCTTGACTCCGGCCCAGAGGACTTGACCTCAAAGGGGCTCCGCTTGGCGGAGGAGTGCTGGGCTCGACTCCGGACCAAGGGGCTCGACCTCGAGGGGCTTGATCTAGTGGAGGAGGGCAGGGCTCAACTTCGGCCTAGAGGGCTCGACCTCGAAGGGGCTCTGCTTGGCGAAGGAGTGCTGGGCTCGACTTCAGACCAAGGGGTGAAAGGAAACACGGGGTTGCAGGTGCCTACACTAAGCATGCAACCGCACAGGAAATAGGTATGTATTTTAAAATATTTTTAAAATAACATCGAAAAAACCTGCTACGCACAGGATCTAATAATTTCAAGATGCATGTACAGGCATAACAAGGTATGAAACAGAGCATGAAATATTTATAAACAAATTTGGTAAATATAGATCTACACATGCATGAAAAATAAAAATAGAATTTTTACCTTATTCCTGCTTGGAATAAACAAGGGATAATGCTGGAATAGCTGGGATAACTGGAATAAAGTTATTCCAGTCTTCTTCTTCCAGCAACCACTTGAAATGTTGATTTTTCTTTCTTTTCAATAGAAGCAATGGAGGAAATCGAAAGTGGCAATCTCTTGGTCTCTCCTTAGGCAGCAACTGCAAGGTGATTTCTGGATGAATCTTGATTCATGGAGAGCTAAAAATTGTTCTTCCAACAATCTTGAAGTCTCTTTGATCCAGAATTTCAGAACCTGCAACCAAATAAAATAGAGCAACCAAAAACCAGCAGCTTTGGAGGTAGATCTGGCTCTCAGGTGCTCAAGGGAACACCCTCTAGAGGGGGGACACGCCTGGGGCTCCTCTGGTCCGGGTTCTCACGTGATGCTAGTCACCGAAAGCCTCTTCAAACGGTGGGAAGGAGATAAGGAAACAGAACACTCTTGTTCTGTAATTGTTTTCTCCTAAAACAACAGTATCTTCCTTCACCAATTGAGCACCACTATCAACAGGGAATCAAAGAACTATTTCTCTACCAATCTCACATAAGAAACTTAGGCTCTAAACCACCGGTTGGAAGCTCTCAAAAGCAAGCACACACACACACAGTGTACCACAACCCAGAATTTTATAAGCAGCAAGAACAATTCAACTGGTCATTTGGGAAGCTTAGGAGACCTGCTGGGAATTCGAGAGGCCATCAGGTTTTGGGAACAAATCAAATTCGTTCACAATGAAGTAATGAGGAGTAATTAATCGGTGGTTAAATATGCAGCCAAAACGAAGAGAAATGGAAGGAGAAAGGATGCCTTGAATACCCTGTTCGTCCAAGCCATTGAATACTGTGTGGATTGGTTCAAAACGGTTCACAACCAATTCAAAAATTCCAAACCGGTTCTAAACCGGTTCACAATAAAATTAGATCAAAATCTAATTTATAAATGGCTTGGTCAAGTCCCGGTCACCCAAAAATAATTCCTGGTGGACCCGAACAAATTTGATCGATCCAAACCGAGTCAATTCCAAGAGTGCTCAATCAAACCGTTACTAAAATGATTCCTAATCATAAATCGGTACCTGGGTCAGGAAGAGATCCTCTATGACGTGTGACCTCATAGGTTCGAACCTAGATGATAGCACTGGAACAATTCCAGTACCAGCACAAGAAACCATCTAGCAATGGATCCCGGCATCCGGATAAGTCGAAGATGCGAGAGCAATTAATCGAACCTCTGGCATATGGTTATCGTATAATTAATCCCTTTGACCTCCAATGCTCAGGATGACCAAGGGTTAGACTGCCAACCCTAGCTGAGTCAATCCACACATGTCTCAACCTCGCAAGTCCAGTGACTCCTCACTAGGACTACCCCGATCGAGGATTTGCTAAATTGAGACACTGCGAGACATTCAATCCAAACTACTTTGACAGGTCAATTCCATCTTGGTCCACCACTACTCCACAAGTACTTGCCTATACCTAGAAACCTTCCATCATCGGATTAGAAATTCGAGTAGTCCGGCACCAAAGCACAGAGAGTTGCTTGCAAGCTACCATGATGACCTCAGGTCGGAGGGACATATATACCCATATCCAATCGAGAGTATCCCTTTGGCAGAAAGGGGCTACATGGAGTCACGTTCAATGAGATATCATATATTCTACTTGCAGATCACATCAGTGTCACCACACTCCTTTGGTCAAGAGGACAACCAAACGATGTGAACCATGACAACCTACACTTGATACATTGCCATCCAGTATAATGTATCCTTTGATCATGAACCTGGTTTAAGGACCACTCGATATATCCTCTCTATATCGAAGTCAGTGTAGTCCTAAGGACTTCATCACATGAAAAAAGAGTCATTACAGGAAAATTTAAGAATATAATGAGCTGCCAAAATAATATTTATTAATTCATACAAAGAGTACAATACTCAATTCAACTGCCTACAGCTTAGGCGATTGGCTTTGGGACACAATTCCCAACAACTCCCACTTGTACTAAAGCCAATCAGGACAGTATCTAATACCCATTTCCCTTTTACAAAAGTCGAACTCTTTTATTCCGACGATTTTAGTAAAAATGTCAGCCAGATTTTCCTTTTCATCGATCTTCATAAGATTGATGTCGCCTCGTTCTATAATCTCTCGTACGAGGTGGTAGCACCGTAGAATATGCTTGGTGCGGTGATGAGCTTTCGGCTCCTTAGCTTGAGCAATGGCTCCAGTGCTGTCACAGTACACTAGAATAGAACCATCTAGGAAAGATGCCACCCCTAGCTCTCCAAAAAACTTCCGCAACCACACAGCTTCCTTTGCTGCATCTGATGCAGCAAGGTACTCTACCTCGCAAACCGAGTCTGCAACTGTCGCCTACTTGGAACTTTTCCAGCAAATCGCTCCTCTATTCAGGATAAATACAAACCCTGACACACTCTTGCTATCATCTCTCTCTGACTGGAAACTGGAGTCAGTATACCCACAAGTTTCAAGTCAGATTCTCCATAAATCAGCCATTGGTCTTTAGTATTTTTAAATACTTCAGGATGGACTTAACCACCTTCCAATGTGCCTCACCTGGGCCAGACTGGTATCTTCTCACTACTCCTAGTGAGTATGCCACGTCTGGTCTAGTACATGTCATAGCATACATGATAGAGCCTACTGCAGAAGCATAAGGTACTCTACTCATGCGCTCTCTTTTCTCAGGAGTTGTCGTACAATCCTTCCTGGAAAGAGTAATTCCAAAACCTATCGGAAGATAGCCTTTCTTGGAATTTTCCATACTGAACCTTTTCAGCACGTTATCAACGTACATAGACTGGGACAATCTTAGAAGCTTCTTAGATCTGTCTCTATAGATCTTCATACCCAGTATGTAAGAAGCTTTACCCAAGTCCTTCATGGAAAATTGAGATGATAACCAGACCTTTATTCCTTGTAATGTTGCGATGTCATTCCCGATTAAGAGAATGTTGTCAACATACAGTACCAGGAATACAATCATAGAATCATTAACCCACTTATAAATGCACGGTTCTTCTCCATTCCTAACGAAGCCATACGATTTGATACACCTATCAAAACGTAAGTTCCAACATCGAGATGCTTGCTTGAGTCCATAAATGGACCTCTGCAACTTGCATACTTTTGATTCATCTGAGGATGTGAACCCTTCAGGCTGTATCATATACACCTCCTCTTCTAGCTCCCCATTTAGGAAAGTGGTTCGGACATCCATCTACCAATCTCATAATCAAAATATGCTGCTAAAACAAGCATGATCTGGATGGACTGAGCATTGTCACAGGAGAGGAAGTCTCGTCATAATCGATAACATATCGCTGACGATACCCCTTGGCAACCAGACAGGCTTTATAGGTCTCCACCTTCCCATCTGCGCCCCTTTTCCTCTTGAAGATCCACTTGCACCCGCTAGGTTTATCCCTTTAGGCGGATCAACCAATGTCTATACATTGTTGATCTCCATGGACTCCATTTCGAATCGCATGGCTCCAAGCCATGCCTCAGAGTCAGATCTCTAAAGAGCATCCATATAGGTGATCGGATCCTCATTGTTCTCATCGAGCTTAATGGGATCGCCGTCCCAGACCAAGAAACCATAGTATCTGTCCGGTTGATGCGGTACTCTACCGGATCTCCTAATAATGGATTTTGGGTGTGATCCAATCACAACCGTTCTATGATGTCCTTAGAGTGTGCAAGTTTTCTATTGGCTGAACTTCACCAAGTTCAATCTTAGAGGCTACAGTTCCTTCTCTAAGGAACTCATTTTCCAAAAAGATAGTCCTAAGAGCGACGAACACTTTCTGTCATCCTCCAAGTAGAAGAAATATCCTTTGGTTTTCTTAGGATAACCAATAAACAAGCATCGGTCAGACCTAGGACCAAGTTTATCTGAGTCTAAATGCTTTACATAAGCCGGACAACCCTAGACCCGAAGGTGTGAGATTGAGGGCTTACGTCCAGTCCACATCTCATATGGAGTGGAGACAACAGACTTACTCGGAACATTATTTAACAAGTGACAAGCTGTCTCTAGAGCATATCCCAAAAGTATAGCGGCAGAGTTGCAAAGCCCATCATGGATCGAACCATGTCCAACAAAGTTCGATTCCTCCTTTCGAACACACCATTTTCAACTGTGGGTGTTCCTGGAGAGTCCACTGAGAGAGAATCCCATTCTCTCAAGGTATGTCAAAAACTCACCAGATAGGTATTCACCCGCCTCGATCAAATCGAAGAGTTTTAATACTTTTTCCAGTTTGTTTTTTCTACTTCATTACGATATCGTTTGAATATTTCAAACGACTCAGATTTATTTCTCATCAGAAGACATAACCGAACCTCGAAAGTCGTCTGTAAACGTAATGAAATATCTGTATCCACTTCTAGCACTAACTGTCATGGGTCCGCATACATCAGTATGTATGAGACTCAGAAGTTCTGTAGCTTGTACGTCTTTTCCAGTAAAAGATGACTTAGTATTTTACCAAGTAAACATGATTCACAAGTAGGCAGTGATTCAGAATCACTGACGTTGAGGAGGCCTTCTCCTCGCATCTTGTTTATCCTATTCTAGTTAACATGATCTAGCCTACAGTGCCAAAGATACATATCACTGACATTTTCTAATCTTGGACGTTTGCTAGATGTGTACATTACACTGACAGCCGTGATAGTACATAAATGACATTATTTAACTTAGCTTTCATTATCACAGAGTTATTCAAATAATTTGGCAAATATGTCCTTTATGATAGTTCAAAACCACAATTGGCCAAAAGGCCTACAGAGATAATGCACATAATGAAACTAGGACAATAATGACAGTCGACTAACTCGACAGTACAGGACTCAAAGACAAGACTCAGAACTCCGATCACCAGTACTGGAACACGATTTCCATTCTGGATGCTCAAAAACTGTTCCCCATCCTTGAATCTCTTGCTAACTTGCAGTCCCTGTAACGATTACAAACATGAATAGGACTACCGGTATCCAATACCAGTTAGCAGTATCACAAATAGAGAAATTACAAGGTTTTATCATATAAATACCTTGTCTAGCACTCTGATGTTTTCCCTTCCTTGGCCTGTTCGAATCTAGGGATGCTTGGTAAGAGGACAATTCCTCTTCCAGTGTCCCCGCTTCTTACAGTAGAAGCATTCTGTAGAAGATAGGTCAGTTTTCACTTTCCTGGTCTGACTCGGGCCAGGAGCATTCGGCACCTTCTTACCTTCCTTTTGTTCTTCCCTTTCTTCAAGGGACGACGACCTCTTGAACCTCCCACTAAATTCACCACCCCTTTGTTCAGTTGGTGGTCTTTCTTGTAAGTCTGCAGTAATCCCATCAAACCATGGTAATTGACTGCAGGCTTATTCATTCTGTAATGATCGAGAAAGTCAAGATAGGAGGAGGGCAGAGAATTCAAAATCGCATCCTTGCCGAGCTGCTCGTGCAAGGGACATCCGAGCTTGCCCAACATTTCAATCAGCTTGATCATGTACAATACATGATCAGTGACAGAACCACCATTCGGCATCTTGGCATTGTAGATGGCACAAGATACTTTGTACCGCTCTACATCGTTCGGCATGCCAAAAGATTCTTCAACTTTTGAAGAATCTCTTTTGGTTGGGCCTCCTCGAACTTGTGACTGAACTCATCGTCATTGCCGCCAGCATAATGCATGGACAATAGCCTGATCAAAATCCACTTCTGATAAGTGTCCCTGACCGAACTCCGAGCACTGGCAGAGGGGATTTCAGGTGCCAGATCCATTATCATATAAAGGATCCGTTCATGCTCTTAGAACAATTCTCAACTTTCGATACCAACTATCGAAGTTGTGACCCTTCAACTTCTCGTTATCAAGAAGTGACCAGAGCAAAAGATTTGAAGATGTCTAAGAGAAAAAAAATAAGACCATATTAGAGTATGAATTAATTAATTAACCAAAAGACTTGGACTTTAGTCTAAGGTCCCTCCCACTAATTTTTTAGATTGGGAGCCTCTAAATCCAATCCATGAAATCACTATTTCATAGTGTGTACTGAAATCCAATAGACCACGTATGAGCCCGACTATGGCCAGCTCATCCATACGCACCTAAATGTAGGTTCACTAACCAATTGCTTCCTTAAGCAACTTCCAGTAATTTATTTTTCCCAGAGAGCACCCCAATCGGCCTAGGAGCCTTCTATTGCGGGTCTCCGGTTAGGCCCAACCATTAAATGATAAATTCAATACTTCCAACCAACGAATGACCAAGCCCGACTATGGCCGGCTCACCTGATCACCGTTAGAAGGTTGCACTGAACCATCATCTATGAGAGAACAATTCCATAACCGGATGCACGCCCGTTCTATGGAATGGTCGATAAACACTAAGTTAAGGACACATTACTAACTCACTTAATGTAAGGCTAAGACACCATCAACTCTTTGACTTAGTCTTTTTCAGACCTAAAAATTTTAGAGGATTTTAGGTTGTGATAGAGAAGAAAACAAGAACATGAATCATCCTCACTGAACAAATCAGATTTCAGGAGGGTTAATATAATTCAACAATTGATCCATGGGCACCTACCGATCAGTCAGACTGATCAACCTGGGTGACATGGGTTAACTCGAGTCAATGAGCTTTTCTAATCAGTCCTGGTCGACTCGACTAGCCAGGTAGGCGAGATCATGGGTGAGTATCTGCCATTAACCATCTTTCCTAGACACCACCAAGTTGACCAGGAAAGAGGTAGCCTCATACAACCATGATCACAATGCCAATCCTATCTAGACACCAATTGGTTTACCAGACTCGATCAGACTAGCCAAAAAACACGGGCTTCCACAGAGCCACTAATTAGATCCCTTTAGATGAATGGACTAACCCATCTAACTATTAAATAGATCTAAAAGGACCTTAATCAACTTTTGATTAGTCTTCTTATTATCCATTTCAACTAAACATAGGTCTAACCCAAGTTATGGACCCAATTAGATAGCTAACCCAATTAACCCAATTGGCTTATTTAAATGACATTAGGTTTCATAAACCCTAAGACAACTTGTCATTTAATTTAATCATACAATTCAAAATTGTTTGACTATAAGCCAATATTTTAATTAAAACCATTTTAATTAAAACATGTAAAACTCCTTTTACATATCAAACCATGCATTATATCTAGTCATTCTTTTATAAATATTACATGCCAAAAATGTATCTGAATTAAAACAATTTTAATTCCTTTGATTTTCTTAAAGGATCCTTCTGAAAAGGCCAACACAAACGAACTGCATCGTGACAAAGAGACATGGCTATGGTGAAGGTCTCAACTAGATTCCTAAAAGTACTCTCTAATCATACCTTATGATTAAGATACAGATACATATCAAAAGATTAAACATTTTAATCTACTATACATGCAATCAAGATATGTTACAGAACTTGGCTCTGATATCACTGAAAGGAAACACGAGGTTGCAGGTGCCTACACTAAGCATGCAATCGCACAGGGAGCAGGTATGTATTTTAAAATATTTTTAAAATAACAGCGAAAAAACCTGCTACGCACAGGATCTAACAATTTCAAGATGCATGTACAGGCATAACAAGGCATGAAACATAGCATATAATATTTATAAACAAATTTGGTAAAGCCAGATCTACACATGTATGAAAAACAAAAATAGAATTTTTACCTTATTCTTGCTTGGAATAAACCAGGGATAATGCTGGAATAGCTGGGATAACTGGAATAAAGTTATTCCAGTCTTCTTCTTCGAGCAACCACTTGAAATGTTGATTTTTTTTTTCTTTTCAACAGCAGCAATGGAGAAAACTGAAAGTGGCAATCTCTTGGTCTCTCCTTAGGCAGCAACTGAAAGGTGATTTCTGGATGAATCTTGATTCAATGGAGAGCTAAAAATTGTTCTTCCAACAATCTTGAAGTCTCTTTGATCCAGAATTTCAGAACCTGCAACCAAATAAAACAAAGCAACCAAAAACCAGCAGCTTTGGAGGTAGATCCGGCTCTCAGGTGCTCAAGGGAACACCCTCTAAAGGGGGGACATGCCTGGGGCTCCTCTGGTTCGAGTTCTCATGCGATGCTAGTCGCCGGAAGCCTCTTCAAACGGTGGGAAGGAGATAAGGAAACAGAACACTCTTGTTCTGTAATTGTTTTCTCCTAAAACAGCAGTATCTTCCTTCACCAATTGAGCACCACTATCAACAGGGAATCAAAGAACTATTTCTCTCCCAAGCTCATATAAGAAACTTAGGCTCTAAACCACCGGTTGGAAGCTCTCAAAAGCAAGCACACACACAGCATACCATAGCCCAGAATTTTATAAGCAGCAAGAACAATTCAACTGGTCATTTGGGAAGCTTAGGAGACTTGCTGGGAATTCGAGAGGCCATCAGGTTTTGGGAACGAATCAAATTCGTTCACAATGAAGTAATGAGAAGTAATTAATCGGTGGTTAAATATGCAACCAAAACGAAGAGAAATGGGAGGAGAAAGGATGGCTTGAATACCCTGTTCGTCCAAGCCATTGAATACCGTGTGGATTGGTTCAAAATGGTTCACAACCGGTTCAAAAAATCTCAAACCGGTTCTAAACCGGTTCACAATAAAATTAGATCAAAATCTAATTTATAAATGGCTTGGTCAAGTCCCGGTCATCCAGAAATAATTCCTGGTGGACCCGAACAAATTTGATCGACCAAAACCGAGTCAATCCCAAGAGTGCTCAATCAAACCATTACCGAAATGATTTCTAATCATAAATCGATACCTGGATCTGGGAGAGATCCTCTATGGCGTGTGACCTCATAGGTTCGAACCTAAATAGTAGCACTGGAACAATTCCAATACCAGCACAAGATACCATCTAGCAATGGGTCCCGATGTCCGGATAGGTCGAAGATACGAGAGCAATCAATCGAACCTCTGGCATATGGTTACCGTATAATTCATCCCTTTGACCTCCAATGCTCATGATGACCAAGGGTTAGACTCCAGCCCTAGATGAGTCAATCCACAACATGTCTCAACCTCGCAAGTCCAATGACTCCTCACTAGGACTACCCCGACCGAGGATTTACTAAATTGAGACACTGCGAGACATTCAATCCAAACTACTTGGACAGGTCAATTCCATCTTGGTCCACCACTGCTCCACAAGTACTTGCCTGTACCCAGAAACCTTCCATCACCAGATTAGAAATCCGGGTAGTCCAGCACCAAAGCACAGGGAGTTGCTTGCAAGCTACCATGATGACCTCAGGTCGGAGGGACACATATACCCATATCCAATCGAGAGTATCCCTTTGGCAGAAAGGGGCTACACGGAGTTACATTCAATGAGATATCATATATCCCACTTGCAGATCACATCAGTGTCACCATACTCCTTTGGTCAAGAGGACAACCAAATGATGTGAACCACAATAACCTATACTTGATACATTGCTGTTCAGTATAATGTATCCTTTGGCCGTGAACCTGGTTTAAGGACTACTCGATATATCCTCTCTATATCGAAGTCAGAGTAGTCCTAAAGACTTCATCACATGAAAAAGAGTTCATTATGGGGAAAGTAAGAATGTGATAGGCTGCCAAAATAATATTTATTAGTTCATACAAAGAGTACAATACTCAATTCATCCACCTATAGCCTAGGTGATTGGCTTTGAGACATAATTTCCAACAAGGGGCTCGACCTCGAAGGGCTCGATCTAGCGGAAGAGGGTAGGGCTTGAATCTGGCCTAGGGCTCGACCTTGAAGGGGCTCCGCTTGGTGGAGGAGTGCTGGGCTCGACTCCAGACCAAGGGGCTCGACCTCGAATGGCTCGATTCGGTGGAGGAGGTCGCTCGGCTCTGACCTAGGCATCCCGGGCTCGTGGGAGCAACCTAGTGGAGGATGGACCACAACTTCGGCAGGCCGCTCCGACATTATGAAGCCCGTGAGCTCTGCCCGACGAAGGAGTCCAGGCTGGAACGACCCACGTGGCAGCTTCATCCGATGCGGCATCCAATTGGGGTCTCACGTCAGCGATCCCACCACATCAATGTGCTTTGCTCTTATCCTACTCTTTTCATTTCAATCATTGCATATAGTTACATTTAGCACATATATAGTTACAACATAATCACTTCAATGCTTTTCAAATTTAGCACACATTTGCTTTAAATTTTTGAAAAACCCAATTCATCCCCTCTTGGATTGCTTCACTTGGCAACAAGTAGTATCAGAGCTTGATACTGAGTGAATAAGATCCAACGATCTTGAGTCAAAGATCAAATGGTAGTCCAATTTGATGCTTGTGTTGTCGAGGGAAAAGCTTCAAACCATCTAGAAAGCTTCAAACCTCCACCTTTGTTTAATAGAATAAACTATACATATTAGAAAATACTCATGCACATTTATATACAAGTCATAGACTATAACCTTTGGTAGATCATCACAAAAGGCCCTCACAAACCAACCATCATGGTTGATGGTATTGCCTAATAAGTCTATTAATTATCCTAATTTAACCATTAAAATAAATATTAATTAATATATATTTATTAAAAATTGATATATTTTATCAGTGTTTTGTAGAAAGGAGTCCATGGATGGAAGAATAATTTGAGTCCAACAGCATAGATGGCACTCAAATCAGAGTTCGAACGGGCTCAGAATCAAAGATTAAGAATTATTAATGAAATAGCATGAATTTTGGAGCCGTTGATCCATGGTGGACCGGCCGCTCAGTCCACAGAAATCGGGCTCGATCCATAGCAACCATGGCTACCAGTCCACAAATAGGGTTCGAGGACCAACTCCATCGTTTCAAGCTGTCGGCCATCGGAGCTGCCTCTCGCTACCTCTCGCCACCGTCAACACCACCGGAGACCACCCCCTCGCTGCCAGGAGGTCCCTTATGGCCAAAAAAGCTACCCACTATCTTTCGGTCATCATTTTCTTCCTCTCCTCCATCTGGCTGCCACCTCCTATCATCACCACCATCCGGGCACCTCCCCACATGGATGCCACCTCCTTCCCTTGTCCACCGGCATCCGTCTGTCGACGATCCTTCATGCTAGCTGGAGAAGCTCCTCTACTCAACTAACCACTCCATGTCACCGCCACCAACCACTGCTTCCTGCCACCGTCCATCGCCCTCCATCCACTCCACTGGTATTAGGACAAGAGAGGGACCAAATACTAGTTGGAGTCAGGGATTCGGGATGCGGTAGGAGTCCGGATCGGACTCTGTTTGCCAAAGAAGGAAGAAGAGCTGTCACCATACGATTTCTGGTACAATCTAAAACCTATTATGCATAATGGATGGTTGAGGAGTCTTCTTGCAATATCTGGCCGATCTTGAGCCCGATTGACTCCAAATTTGACTGGGAGGAAGCCCTAGATGAGCTCTATAAAAGAAGGATCCCAAGCAATAATCCAAGCATCAATTCCTTCAATAAATTTTGCATTGTTTATTTTCTTTTTCTTTTATTTTAGATTATTGTATTAGGCTTAGAAAAAAGGTGAATTACGGAGGAGATGCTGGTGGTAGCTGATAAGTCTATTAATTATCCCAATTTAATTATTAAAATAAATATTAATTACTTTATATTTATTAAAAATTAATATTTTTTATCAATGTTTTGTAGAAAAGGAGTTCATAGATTAGAATAGCTCAATTTTTGGAGTCAAGTCCAAAACTGAATTTTGAAGTTATTAAAGCTTTTGCATGATTTTTGAAGTAGTCGATCCACTAGCAACCATTCTGCCAGTCCATGACCCGATTTCATGGACCATCGACTTCCTCGAGCCATCTCTCCACTAGAAAGTTGCTAGAGGCCTTCCCCTCGCCGCTGAGAGCCTCCCCACAATCGGGGGAAGTCGCCGACCATCATTCAAGCATCACCTGACCCACCGACTCACAGCCACCACCATCTCTCCATCACCTTCTCGACCATTCACCACCCAAGCTCAGCCAACACCATCGAGAGCCCTCATCACCAGCCGCCGCCAAATTCCCTTGTGCCTGATCACCACCATGGCCCCCTCATCTAGCCATGCTGTCCGCCTGTTGCTACCGACCGACCACCATCCGAGCCACTACCAAGCTGAGAGAAAAGAATGGCGGCAATGCTAGGAGATGGGACCAACCCAATCAAGGAAGAAAGAATGGGCACTGATCTCAGAGCACTCAATGACTCATGTTGAGTTTCATGATTTTGCTTGATTTTTGAATCTTTGATCTAGATCGAAGAGCTAGGAAGATATTGACTAATCAAACACTAGTTGGAATAAGAGATAGAAGCCTAACACTACTGGGATTGGGTATATTCAGATCTAACCATTGAGGCTTGTAAAATTGAATCTGAGCCACTATTTTGATCCTCATATTTAGTACCACATCGAAAAAATATGAATACCTCTCCCTTATTGAACCCTATAAGAAGGCTCCTGTACCTCTTCCTGGGGGTATCAGTTTCTCTAGCAAGTCTTGTACTAATTTATTTTCTTGCTCTTATTTAGATCATTGTATTAGGCTTTGAAAAGAGAAAAATTATGGAGGGGATGCTGGCGGCAGCAATGCATGGCTAGACTTCTTCAACCTAGGATGAAAATGAAGCCTATAACCAGGTTCTCCTATTTTTTTTGAACTTAATGCCTGAGCAATAAATATTATATGTTTTTTATATTCATCTATTGATCTATGTTTTTGATTGAGATATTAATCTAGCATATACGACCTACACTATCTATCAATGTGCCATGATCTTAGGATACGGCATGTGCTTAAGAGAGGTAGATTGTAATATGGTAGATTAAATCCCTAAACTTGCACAACAATTAGATAGTTTATACTCTAAGAGGATGTGTTGTGATCTTCAAATATGGCCCATGCCTAGCAAGAGATAAACTATTCTAATCCTGAATATGCAAGAATTATTATTATTGCGACATAAAAAAAAGAAGGTAAACTTGTATGCATGGTGGATTTGGATTTTTGGGTTATTTCTTTTATTGTCTCGATTTAATTAATTCATTGTCATATTTTCATAATTACTGCTTTTAATCTAGTCTTTACAAGTAATTCCCTTTTGCTTTTCTTTTTCATGAAATAATTATCCTCGGTCCTCGAGAATATGATCCCGACTCATCACTAGTTATAATAGTGAGTAGGTTTTATTTTTGATCACCAACGATAGCCAAATTTTGGCACCATTGTCGAGGACTAGGGCATGATTATTTCACCAAAAAAGTAAAAAAAAATTATTTTTATAGTTACTGCTCTTTTTAGTTTATTGCCTTTTTTAGTTGCCTTAATTATTAGATTACCTTATTTTCTTGTTACCAAAAAAAAGAAAAAAAAATTACTTTCCTTCTTTGCATAAGTCAATGCCTAGCGTAATTAACTTTTCCTCTTACTTAACTTACCTTAAATAACCCACAAGAAAACCTAAGTCACCTTCCATAAAATATAATTAAATTAAGGAAACAAATAATAAACTTTAAAAACTTCCTAACTTGTTAGACATATTACTTGTTTTGCATTGTATTTTATAAAATACTTTAAGGGCATAACCCCTAAACAACATAAGATGGGGATTTCGTCACCCTTCCTTGGCCCACAAACTACCATCCTACATATTGCATTGACCTAAGCCTTTAATTAAAATCAATTAGATGTTGGTCCCTAAGAATTTTTTAGCTCACTAGGATAAGGAACCCTGAAAGTTGGACTAGCTCAGTATTACTCAGTTCACTAGTGTCTAGGAAAGGGGTTCAAGAATGATATAGCCCTAAAGGAAGGTGGTGGTTCTTTAATTGGTTCCGTTGTCGAACTGGCCAATTAATTTGGTATCTAAGGAAAGCAACGGGAAAACCCCCGCCGATCTTACCCTTACCTAGCCAATTGCTAGTTAGTATCTGACTTCGAAGACTCAAAGACAATCTTGATAGTTGGAGCTGTCTAGATATAGGGTAACCCTAGGATAGAGAGTCCATTGCTTGATAACTTATTTTTCTAATAAAAATCTTAACCTAATTAAACCACCCTGCTCTATCATCTCTAGATTTAGGACTCTTTAGGCTCT
This sequence comes from Areca catechu, assembly GCA_021397845.1. NCBI lineage: Eukaryota > Viridiplantae > Streptophyta > Magnoliopsida > Arecales > Arecaceae > Areca > Areca catechu. The sequence goes on along the minus strand of CM038049.1, from coordinate 77,793,131 downwards.
CATTTTTAGACCTTCTCTCTCTTTCTTCCTTCTTCTTCTCCTCTCTCTCTCCATATAATAAAAAAAACTCAAAATTGTAACTTGGAAAAGGGAGTCTGGTTGATTAGTGAGAATAGATCTAAACCCTACCTTTGACCAAGAAAAATCAATCATGAAAGAATTAGGACATCCCCTTAGCCCAAGAGACTACTGCTACCCAATTGGATCTACCCAACCATCATGCATTCAACTACCCCAAATAAATGCTGCTAGCTTTGAGATTAAGCCTCATATTATCAACATGCTCCCTAAATTCACTGGAATTGAGGATGTCTACATTTTTATTAGAGAATTTGAGAAAGTATGTGATACTATGAGGATACATGAGCTCTTAGAAGATGCTATAAAACTTAGGTTGATTAACTTTGCCCTCAAAGAAAATGCCAAAAAGTAGTTATATAGTTTACCTACTCAGTCAATCTTAACATGGGAGGGTTTTGTTACAGCATTCTTCAGAAAATTTTTCCCACACCATAAAATAGCCAGGTTGAGAAACGAAAATGTCCAATTTTATCAATTAGGGAAAGAACCTTTCTGGAAGTATCTATATCGATTTAAGAACATGTTGAGCCAATGTCCACACCATTGGATAGAGACTTGGAGGTTATGCCAAACATTCTCTGGAGGTCTAAATCCAAACTCCAAAGTTGTGCTCAAGTCAATGTGTTAGGATGACTTTATGCAGAAATGACCCAATGAAGCTTGGCAATTTCTAGAGAAATTAGCAGGAAAGAGCCTACAATGGGAGGGAACTAGGGAATCTGAACCCACACCATCAAGAGGTGGTATGCACCAAATCTCTCCATCCATAGCTGAAGAAGCTAAGATGGCATCACTAATTCATAGGATTGAAGCCTTAGAACTCAAGGGACAGGCTCCGATAAATCAAGTAAACCAATTGTCCGCACCTGTATGCACTGGATGCAATGAGCTAGGACATGTAGTAGAATAGTGTCCCCACTTTAAGACCCAAACTGAAAGCGGTTGTGCATAGATAAATACAACCTATCAAAGAACAACTAACAATCCCTATGCACCAACCTACAATCTAGAATGGAGGAACCATCCCAACTTTTCCTGGTCGTAAGGTCCTAATGCAAGATGTCCCAACTTCAACCAACCTAACCCAAGGCCCAATCCTATAGGCAATAACCCACCAGTAAATAAGAATGAAAAGAGGTTTAGTTCCCTAGACAAAGCCTTAAAAATCCTAGCTAAATCCCAAGCTGACACCTATGTCATGATAAATAGCACCAATACCACCTTGAAGAACTTTATGCAAAATACAGGGCAACAAATATCCTCTAATACCCAAGCCATAACTCATTTGGAGATGCAGATAGGTCAGTTAGCCATAACCATAAGTGAAAGAAAATGTGGTAAGCTACCAAGTCAGCTCGAGGCTAACCCTAGAAACCTAAGCATCCAAGGATCAAAATAAGGAGCCCATATTAACCAACTAAATGTCATTCATACATTAAGATCTGGAAAACAAATAGATAACTAGGTTGGTACATATGAAGAAGAAGAATTAGAGGTTCTACCCCCTGAACAACTTATTAAGCAGTGTCAGCTCGAAATACCTAAAGCTTCAGAGTCTGATATAATGCCCAACCCACCAGCTGAGCCCATGCTAGAAGTAGCTGAACCAAGAATCAAGGTTGTTGCACCATTCTCAAATAGACTTAAGCCCAATCAAAATTCAGCCCAATTTGATAAGATTTTAGAGATCTTTGAGCAAGTTAAAGTGAACATCCCCTTACTAGATATGATCCAATAGGTCCTAACCTATGCCAAATTCCTTAAGGATCTATGTACTAAAAAGAAGACCACCAGTGTGCCCAAGAGAGCCTTTCTGGTAGCTAATGTAAGCTCTTATCTAAAACCACATGCCAGTGAAATACAAAGATCCAGGATCACCCATTATTTCATGCATTATGGGGAACACCCTCATAAACAGGGCTCTATTAGACTTAGAGGCTAGTGTTAATATATTGCCATATTTAGTATATGAGCAACTAGGGTTGGAAGAACTAAAGCCTACATGAATGACCCTATAACTAGCAAATCACTCTTTGATAGTACCCCAGAAAATAGTAGAGGTTGTGTTGATCAAAGTTAGTGACTTTATCTACTCGGTAGACTTTATGATCCTAGAAATTGAACCAGTGACCAACCCAAAAAGCCACACCACAATTATCTTAGGTAGACCATTTTTGGCCATAGCTAATGTCCAAATCAATTATTGAAATAGATTAATGAAACTTTTCTTTAGAAATATGTCAATCGATCTTAATATTTTCAATCTTACCAATACACATCAAATAAGTGACATAAATTATATTCAGGATACTATTTATGATCCATTTGACCTTAGTGATGAAGAGCTTGACCTAAAAATCTACATGAACCAAGATGAGGAGCAAATTAATGAGATTGCTATAATCGATGGAAAATCAAGATGGAAACCTCTAATTAAACCACTAAAGAAAGTACCCAAACCATTACCCAGACCATCACTAGATGAACCACCCAAATTAGAACTGAAACCACTTCCTAAGCATCTCAAATATGCATACCTAGGTCTATCAGAAACCTTTCCTGTGATTATTTCAGCTGACCTAGACTCCTCACAAGAAGGAGAATTACTGAATATCCTAAGAGAAAATAAAGAAGCTTTAGGATGGACCATGGCTGATATAAAGGGGATTAGTTCCTCGATTGTTCAACTAAAATCTACTTAGGGGAGGAAGCCAAGCCTATAAGAGACCCCCAAAAAAGACTTAACCCAGCCAAGAAGGAAGTAGTAAGGAAAGAGATCATCAAACTTCTTGATAATGGTATAATTTATCCTATTTTAGATAGCTCTTGGGTAAGTACTATGCAAGTGGTACCCAAGAGTCAGGAGTTACGGTGATCCAAAATGATAATAATGAGTTGGTCCTAATAAGAATTCAAACTAGATGGAGGATGTGTATCGATTATAGAAAATTAAATGCTCCACCAAGAAGGACCATTTTCCCTACCCTTTATAGACCAAATGTTAGAATGATTAGCATGGTATGACTTTTACTATTTTTTGAATGGACACTCTGGTTATAATCAAATTACGATAGCCCCAGAGGATCAAGAGAAGACAACAGTACCTATCCATATGGAGCCTTCGCCTATAGACGTATGCCCTTTGGTTTGTGTAATGCACCATCTACCTTTCAAAGGTGCATGATTAGTATTTTCTTTAATATGGCAAAATGGTTCCTTAAGATTTTCATAGATGACTTTTTCATTTTTGGGTCAACTTTTTCTAAATGCCTATATCACCTTAGACTAGTCTTAGAAAGATGTAAAAAAAAGCATCTAGTATTAAATTAAGAAAAGTGCCAATTTATGGTAAAGGAAGGTGCAGTCCTTGGTCATATAATTTTAAATAAAGGTACAGAAGTAGATAAGGCCAAGGTAGATCTGATTGCAAATCTCTCTCCACCTAAATCAGTCAAAGAAATAAGATCATTCCTTGGACATGTTGGGTTTTATAGAAGATTTATCATGAATTTAGCAAATTGGTTCGATCATTGACTAACCTATTATCCAAAGAAGTCAAATTTGACTTCACATCTAAATGTCTCAAGTCCTTTGAATACTTAAAGAAAGAATTAACCTTAGCCCCAATCATTCATCCACCTGTATGGACTCAATATTTTGAGCTTATGTGTGACGCATCCGATCAAGCCATAGGAGCGGTCCTAAGTCAAAGAATTGATAAGCTACCTCAAGTGATCTACTATGCTTGTAAGATCTTGAAAGATGCACAGCTCAACTATTCTACTACTGAGAAAGAATTTTTAGTTATGATATTTGTACTAGAAAAATTTAGACCTTATTTAGTAGGGTCTCATGTAGTCATCTATACTGATCACTCTACCATTAGGCATCTTCTTTCAAAGAAGGATACCAAGACATGCTTAATCAGATGGATCCTGCTCTTACAAGAATTTGACCTAGAGATCAGAGATAAAAAAGGTATCAAAACTGTAGTGGCCGATCACTTATCTAGGTTAGCAATCACACCTACTAAAAAAATACCTATCAGTGAGTCCTTTCCTGATGAACAACTTATGTCTGCTATCATGGAACCATGGAATGCCGACATAGTCAATTACCTAGCCACTAGTCAGATTTTGATGCACTGGAATGCTCAGGATAGAAATCAATTTTTCTTCCAAGTAAAATACTTTATTTGGATGACCCATATCTATTTAAACAATGTCCTGACCTGATTAGTAGAAGATGCATCTTATATCAAGAAGTTAGGAGCATTTTATCCTTTTGCCGTGACCAAGCTTATGGTGGTCATTTTGGAGCTAAAAAGATAGCGACAATGGTGCTCCAATGTAGATTCTACTGGCCTAACCTATTTAAAGATGCTTACGAATATTATAAAAGTTGTATTAGGTGTCAACAAATAGGCTGGATCACAAAAAGAGATATGATGCCTATAAATCTAATATTGATTGTAGAGATTTTTGATATATAGGGAATTGACTTTATAGGACTATTTCCAAAATCATTTGGAAATGAGTATATTTTGGTAGCCATGGATTATGTATCCAAGTGGGTAGAGGCAATACCTTGCAAAACTAATGACAGCAAAATTATTATAAAATTTGTCAAGGAACATGTCCTCTCTCACTTTGGTATCCCAAGGGCTATCATCAGTGATCGTAGAACAACTTCTGCAACCAATCCTTTGCATCACTGATGAGAAAGTATAATATCACTCATAAGATGGCCACCCCCTATCACCCATAAATGAGTGGGCAAGTAGAGGTTTCTAATTGACATATCAAATAGATCCTAGAGAAGACTGTGAGCTTTAACAAAAAAGATTGGTCAGTGAAGCTAGTGGATGCACTATGAGCATATCACACTTCCTTCATGACCATTTAGGAATGTCTCCTTATAGGCTTCTATTTGTTAAAGCGTGTCACTTGTCGAAAGAATTAGAACAGAAGGCAATATGGGCCATAAAATAACTGCACATGGATTTGGATGCAGCCGGAGGCTAGAGAAAGTTACAGATGGATAAAATTGAGAAAATCATGAATGAAGCATATGATAATGCAAAAATTTATAAGGAGAGAACTAAAACTTTCCATGACGAAGCTATCTTTAGAAAATTTTTTACTTATGGCAAAAAGTTCTCTTATATAATTCTAGGCTTCACCTATTTCCTAGAAAATTGAAATCAAGATGGACTGGCCCTTACGTAGCGAAAGAACTCTTCCCACATGGAGCTATAGAAATTGAAAATCCAAGTAATGGTGTTATCTTTAAAGTTAATGGACAATGTTTGAAACCATTCTTAGAATTAACCACTGAGAAAGCTGGGGAGGTTATGACTCTATACGAACCAAAGTAAGCCATGACGTCTAGCTAAAGACATTAAATTTAGCACTTTTTGGGAGGCAATCCAAAGTTTTGTTATTTTTCTGACCCTTATTTTAGTGATTTTTAATTCTAGGAATAAGAGACTGCTATGTACGGTCACTCCCGACACTACACAAGGCATATCTCATCCAAGTGGTATCTCTCCTTATTTTAGTCTTCCTTACTTCATTGAGGATAATGAAAATTAAGTTGGGGGATAAGAAAATCTTTTTGAAGAAAATTATATTTCAAAATACCTTAGCAATCTTTGAAAAACTTTAAAAAATGTGCCATGAAAGAAATTCTTGAACAAAATAGATTAGAAAAAGGTAATAGAGTTAGAAAGTATTGATTAACTATTATAGCAAGCTAAGGAGTAGACTAGCTGGCTAGACTTTTAGTGGCCTACTTAGGTTACCAAAAGACTATTAGCGCTTCCATCACACATGCATACTGACGAGAAAAACTAGGTATTAATTGTAGGGTCAATTGGAGACTCAATTATTACTGAAAATTGGTAATTGATATACACCCTATTGAAAGAAACTTGAATTTGAAGAAAGAGCTACCTGCTTGATAAAAAAAAGAAAAAAAGGCAAGTTCTAACATTAGTTTCACACTGAGTAAACATGCACCTTCGTTTAAGTATGCATTATTGTTCGTATCAAAAAGTAGGTAGTGTAAAGATATCTCCCAAACAAAAAGAAGAGACAAAAAAAAAATCAAGTTGTGTGAAAGCTACCTCAACTCGTGTGCTCAATTTGAGGATGCATAGAAAATTGACCAAACTAGGTGTTAAGCGGAGATACCATTGTTCCTTACAAGCTAATACTAAAATACTAAGTTAGTCATCATAAACACAAGTGCTATAGATATTTGGATGAACTCTAAAAAAATTTTTAATAGTTCTGATAAAATATACTTCGAGAACTAATACTTAGTTAGTGATACTAGCTAGCTTCTTTTAACCTTAAGTCTAAATTTAATTTTGCAAAGGAGGATATTAGTGACACATGATTCTATTACATTTCTAAGGGACTAGCAATGATTAAGTTGGGAGGTGTGATAAGTCTATTAATTATCCCAATTTAACCATTAAAATAAATATTAATTATTTTATATTTATTAAAAATTGATACTTTCTATCAATATTTTATAGAAAAGGAGCCTATAGATTGGAAGAGCTTAATTTTTAGAGTCTAACAGCATAAATGACACTCAAATCGTAGTTGGAACAAGCCCAGAACTAAATTTTGAAGTTATTAAAGCTTTTGCATGATTTTTGAAGTAGTGGTCCACTATGGACCGGTCGCTGGGTCTACAACACATGGATTGGTCCACTGGCAGCCATTGCTGCCAGTCCATGATCCGGTTCCATGGACCACCAACTTCCCTAACCCATCTCTTCACTGGAAAATTCATTAGAGGCCTTTCGGTCGTTGCCAGGAGCCTCCTCATGGTTGGGGGAAGTCGCGACCACCATTCAAGCACCGCCCAACCTACCGACTCACGGTCGCCACCATCTCTCCATCACCTTCTCGGTCGTTCACCGCCCAAGCTCTGCCAATGCCATCGAGAGCCCTCATCGCCAGCCGCCACCTCCTTCCCTTGTGCCTGCTGAAGAAACAGCACCACTGCCGCCCTGCACCGATCGTCGTCACCCAGCACTGCCACCATGGCCCTATTCTTCCTCGTCCTCACCACTGTGGCCCCCTTGCTCGGCCATGCTATCTGCCTATTGTCTCCAGTCGACCACCATCCGAGCCACTGCCAAGTCAAGAGAAAAGAATGGTGGTAGTGCTAGGAGACTAGACCAACCCAATCAGGGAAGAAAGAATGGGCACAAATCTCAGAGCACTCAATGGCTCATGTTGATTTTGCTTGATTTCTGAATCTTTGATCCAGATCCAAGAGCTAGGAAGATATTGACTGATCAAACACCAGTTAGAATAAGAGACAGAAGCCTAACACTACTGGGATTGGGTATATTCAGATATAACCATTGAGGCTTGTAAAATTGAATCTAAGCCACTATTTTTATCCTCATATTTAGTCCCACATCGTAAAAATATGAAGACCTCTCCCTTGTTGAACCCTATAAGAAGGCTCCTGTACCTTTACTTGGGGGCATCAATTTCTCTAGCTAGTCTTGTACTAATTTATTTTCTTGCTCTTATTTTGATCATTGTATTAAGCTAAGAAAAGAGAAATTATGGAGGGGATGCTGGCAGCAGCAATGCACGATTAGACTCCTTCAACCTAGGATGAAGATGAAGCCTGTAACCAGGTTTTCCTATTCTTTTTATACTTAATGCCTAAGCAATAAATATTATGTATTTCTTATATGCATCTATTGATCTATGTTTTTAATTGAGATATTAATCTAGCATACATGGCCTACACTCTCTATCGACGTGCCATGATCTTAGGATACGACACGTGCCTAAGAGAAGTGATCATAATGTAGTAGATTAGACCCCTAAACTTGTATAATAATTAGATAGTTTATACTCTAAGAGGACATGTGGTGATCTTCAGATATGGTCAGCCTAGCAAGAGATAAACTATTCTAATCCTGAACATGCAAGAATTATTATTTTTGTGATATACAAAAAAGAAGGTAAACTTATGTGCATGATGGATTCACATTTCCGGGTTATTTCTCCTATTGTCTCGATTTAATTAATTCATTGTCATCTTTTCATAATTACTACTTTTAATCTAATCTTTACAAGTAATTTTCTTTTGCTTTTCTTTTTTGTGAAATAATTGCCCTCCATCCTTTAGGATACGATCCCGACTCATCACTAGATATAGTAATAAGTTGGTTTTATTTTGACCGCTAACGATAGTGATTAGCAGCGATGCATGGCTAGACTCTTTCAACCTCGGATGAAGATAAAGCATGTAACCAGGTTTTATCTTTCTTTTTGTACTTGATTCCTTAGTAATAAATATTATGCTTTTCTTGTTTATATCTCTTGAGTTATTTTTTTAATCAAGATTTTGATATGGTATACACGGCCTACACCCTCTATTGACATGCTATGATCTCAGGATATGGTACGTGCCTCAAAGAGGTAGATCATAGTATGGTAGATTAGATCCCTAATCTTGCAAATCAAGTAGATAGTTTATACTTTGAGTGGACGTATCGTGATCTCCAGATACGATCCATGCCCCATAGAAGATAAATTATTCTAACATCGAATTTATAAAAATTATTGATATTGCAGCATAAAAAGAAGAAGATAAAACCTGTTTGCATGGTAGATTTGGATTCCTAGGTTACTTTTCCTACTAACTGATTTAACTGAGTAATTAGTTATTATTTTTTTAATAATTACTACTTTTAATTTAATCTTTACAACTAATATTTTTTCGCTATTTCGATGAAATAATTATCCTTGATCCTCGAGGATATGATCCTGACTTGTCGCTATGCTATAGTAGTAAGTAGGTTTTATTTTTGACCACCTATGATAGCGATCAAATTTTGGCACCGTTGCTGGGATCAAGGCATGATTATTTTATAAAAAAACCTTAAAAAATCTTTTTTTATACATAGTTATTGCTCTCTTTAGTTCATTTTTTTTTAGTTGCTTTAATTATTAGATTTTCTTATTTTTTTTGTTAACATAAAAAAATTACTTTTCTTCTTTTCATAAATCAGCTCTTGGTATAACTAACTTTTCCTTTTAAATAACTTATCTTAAATAACCCATAAGAAAATCCTAAGACACCCATCCATAAAATGTAATTAATTTAAGAAAATAAATAATAAACTTTAAAACTTTTCTAACTTGTTGGACATCTTGCTTGTTTTGCATTACATTTCCATAAAATACTTTAAGAGCATAACCCCTAAACAACATAAGGTGAGGATTTCATCACCCTTCCTTGGCCCACAAACCACTACCCTGCATATTGCATTGACCCAAGCCTTAATCTAAAATCAAATAGACGTTGGCCCCTAAGAATCTTTGAGCTCACTAGGATAAGGGACCCTGAGAGTTGGACTAGCTCAGTATTAATTGGTTCACTGGTGTCTAGGAAAGGAGAAAGGGATTCAAGAATGATGTAGCCATGAAGGAAAGTGGTTCTTTAATTGGTTCCATTGTCTGACCTTGCCAATTTATTTAGTATCTAAGAAAAGCAATGGGGGGACCCCTATTGACCTTACCCTTATCTGGCTAGTGGCTAGTTAGTATCTAACTTCGAAGATTCAAAGGCAACCTTGGTAGTTACGAGCTATCTAGACATAGGATAACCCTAGGATAGAGAATCCATTGTGTAATAATTTGTTTGTGCTAACCAAACTTCAACCTAATTAAGACATGCTTCTCGATCATCTATAAATTTAGGATCCTTTATGTTTCTCATCTTTAGAATTCTTTCTTTCTTTCTTCTTTTTTTTCTCTCCTCTGAATAAAACAAAAAAAATCAAAAAAAATTTCTTCCTACTAGGACAAAAAGAAAATTAATTAGATATAATCTAACCATATAAGATTAAAAGGTCATGGATCTTACTGAATGACCCAAAAGTCTAATGGAGTATTGCTTCCCTGATCCTTATGAACGTCCTCAACCCTGCAAGACTATTGGTACAAGATTGATGCTGACCAAGTATTTAAAATGAGAGCCCAAGCTAATAATTCGATGAGTCAACTGCAACAGATTCATATGCATCCTAATTTTATGAGATTCGAAGATGCATACAATCATGCAAGGGAACCTATAGGAATTAACATGGCATTATTGATTCATAGAATTGAGGTCTTAGAACATAAAGGATATACCCAGTTTTATCATGTGCCAGCACCTATGTGCACACTTGTCGCACCAGACCATGTTATAGAGGGATATCCTTATTTGATGCACCCAACCCAAAATAGGTTTACACATGGGACTATATCCAATGATAGATATATAATTGAACCTTATACACCAATTTATAATGCAAGGTGGGATCATCATCCCAATTTTATGTGGTCATCAGATGCAACATTAGGAACCTCTAATTTTGATCAGCCTATCCTAGGTCCAATCAAGTACCTAATCATCAACTGGGTTTAGATCTTGAGAAAGGACTCATCATAAGAGAAAAGAGTCTAGAAACTTTGGTTAAAGCCCAAGCTGACCTCCATGTGATAATTCATAATACAAATGCTATCCTGAATACCTTTATGCAGACCATGGGCCAACAGATAACCCCAACACCCAAGCTATTGCCCATTTGGAGATGCAATTAAGTCAATTGGCCATGGCTATAGGTGAAGAAGAGCTACCTAGTCAACCCAAGAGTCATCATAAGGGACAATACCTAATTGAAAATTTTGATATCAATGTAATTATCCCTCAGCAATCGAATATGACTCTTAGAAATGAATTGGTTATAGATCAATCCTGTCCAAACGAAGAGACCAACTTAAATAATTTGACTAAGGTAAAAACTTATAAAGAGAAATCAGAAGAAATGAGGGATGGATTACTTCCATCATCACCCAACTTACCTATAGTTCCCAACCCCAAGAACCCTAGAATTGTCCATTACTTTCAATGGGAAGGGAGAACAAATAGGTGCAATGATGGAGTCAATTGAGACTTCCCAAAGATCACAAATATATAATATAATAGAGGAAGCGATGCATGAAAGTTTTCCCTATGATTCATTAAATCCTAGTTTGGCTCATTTTGAGGTGGATGATCTTGATATAGAGGGATGTACCCTAAAGATAAATGATCTAGTAGAAATACCCTACCTCAACACCACCTTACCTTGGAGCAAGAAATATGAGCCATCAACCTCATCCCCAATAGCTCCCTTGTTAGAATCACCACCTGACCCAAAATTGAAGCCACTTCCTACTGCATCCACTGATACCTTACTAGTAACATGTAATCAGGAAGCTCAAATTGTAGGTGTTCTAAAAGTACATAAAGAAGCTATTGGGTATGACATTGCACATATAGGGAATAATGAAGTTAAACCTTTTATAACCGATTTCTCTATATTTGGTACTACTTTTGAGATCTGCCTCCAAAATTTGCCTATAATATTAAAATGATGTATGGAGATAGAGATGCTATTGATTTGAAAAAAGTACCAAGTTATAGATCAGGAAGGGCTTGTGCCAAGATTTAAATTATTAGCTGAACCTCTCATATCTCTGGTTGCACCATTGCCTATGAAGGAAGAGGCATTAAATAGGGATCCTAAAAAACTCCTTTTATACATCGAGCACATTAAGCATATTGAGTACATAGATCTAGGTCAATTAGAATCTCGATTGCTACTTAAGTTATACCTGGATCTAATTATAAAGCAAGAATTGTTAGCTATCAGTGGAACGAGCTACTTAGTGGTCCCAAGAAAGAACTATTCTAAAGCTGAACCCAAATCACATAGGGAATTACAAACCCATGTCAAGATTCAGGCAAGAATAGGATAAGAACCCTGAAAGGTCTGGCTGAAGATGTTAAACTTAGCACTTGTTGGGAGGCAACCAATATTTTTATTGACCTTTATTTTAGTGATTCTTATTTCTAGGAATAAGAGACTGCTCCGCATGGTCACTCCTAGCATTACACAAGGCATATCTCATCTAGGTGATATCTCTTCTTATTTTATTCTTCTTTACTCTATTGAGGATAATGGGAATTAAGTTAGAGGGTAAGGGAAGACCTTTTTCAAAAAAATATTATGGAAACACCTTGGCAATTTTTAAAAATTTTTAAAAAATTTTATAAATAATGTGCCAAGAAAGAAAATCTTGAGCAAAACTAACTAGGAAAAGGTTATAGAGTTAGAAAGTATTTGCTAATTACTATGGTGGGCTAAGGAGTAGACTAGCTGGTTAGACTTTTAGTGGCCTACTTAGGTCACCTAAAGCCTATTAGCACTTCCATCGCACATGCACACCAACGAGGTAAACCAAGTATCAATTGTAAGGTCAATTGGAGATTCAAGTATTATTGAAAATTGGTAATTGATATACACTCCGTTGAGAGAAACTTGAAGTTAAGAAAAGAGCTACCTACCTGAAAAAAAGAAGAAAAAGAAAAAAAAACTAGTACTGAAATACTAAGTAATCGGCACCTTCATCTAAGTAAGCATTATTATTTGTATCAAAAAGTGGACAATGTGAAGACATCACAAAAAAAAAGAAAAAAAAATCAGTTAGTGTGAAAGCTGCCTTGGCTCGTGTGCTTAATTTGGATGTATAGAAAATTAACCAAAGGAGGTGATAGGCAAAGATACCATTGTTCCTTACAAGCTAGTACTGAAATACTAAGTTAGACATCACAAACACAAGTGCTATAGATCTTTGGATGAACTCTAAGAAAGCTTCTAATAGTTCTGATTATAAAATTTACTTCAAAAATTCAATACTTAGTGATACTAGCTAGCTTCTTTTAACCTTAAGCCTAAATCTAGTTTTGCAAGGAAAAATCTTAGTGATACATGATTTTATTTTAAATACATTGCTAAGAAACTAGCAATGATTAAGTTCGGAGATGTGATAAGTTTATTAATTATCTCAATTTAACTATTAAAATAAATATTAATTAATATATATTTACTAAGAATTAATATATTTTATTAATTTTTGGAGTCCAACGGTATAGACAGTACTTAAATCAGAGTTTGAACAGGCCCAGAATCAAAGATTAAAAATTATTAGAGAAATAGCATGAATTTTGAAGTAGCTGGTCTATCATGGACTGGCAGCTCGATCTATAAAAATTGAGCTCAGTCCATGATAGCAATGGCTGCTAGTCCACAGACCCTCTCCATGGACCAACTCCAACGATTCAAGTTGTTGGCCACCAGAGCTGCCTCTCGCCACCTCTCACCACTGTCAACACCACCAGAGACCATCCCCTCACCTCTAGGAGCTCCCTTATGGTTGAAAAAGCCACCCACTATCTTCTGGTCATCATTTTCTTCCTCTCCTCCATCTGGCCGCCACCTCCTCTCATCGCCACTATCCGGGCACCACCCCACATGGTTGCCACCTCCTTCCCTTGTCCACCGGCATCCGTTCACCAATGATCCTTCATGCTGGCCGAAGAAGCTCCTTTGCACAACTAATCTCTCCTTCACATCACCATCGTCGATCGCTGCTTCTCGCCACCATCCACCACCCTCCATCCACTCCATCGACATCGGGACAAGAGAGGGATCCAAATCCTAGTTGGAGTTTGGGATCTGGGATGCGGTAGGAGTCCATATCAGACTCTATTTGCCAAAGAAGGAAGAAGAGCTATCGCTGCATGATTTCTGGCATGATCTATGACTTGTGATGGAAAATGGATAGTCGAGGAGTTTTCTCATGATATCTAGCTGATCTTGAGCCTGATTGACTCTAAATTTGATCGAGAGAAAGTCCTAGTTGAGCTCTATAAAAGGACTCAAGCAGCAGTCCAAGCATAGTTCCTTTAGTAAATTTGTATAGTTTTTTTTTTTTATTTTAGATTATTGTATTAGGCTTAGAAAAAAGATGAATTACAAAGAAGATGCCTGCAGCAATGATGCGCAACTAGATTCCTTCAACCTGGGATAAAGATGATACCTATAACCAGGTTCTATCTTTCTTTTTGTACTTGATTTCTTAGCAATAAATATTATACTTTTCTTGTTTATATCTCTTGAGTTATTTTTCTAATCAAGATTTTAATATGGCATACATAGCCTATACCCTCTGTTGACGTATCATGATCTCAGGATATGATATATGCCTCAAAGAGGTAGATCGTAGTATGATAGATTAGATTCCTGATCTTGCAAATCAAGTAGATAGTTTATACTCTGAGCGGACGTGTCGTGATCTCCGAATATGACCCGTACTTCATAGGAGATAAATTATTCTAACACCAAATTTGTAAGAATTACTCTGAGCGGACGTGTCGTGATCTCCAAATATGACCCGTACTTCATAGGAGATAAATTATTCTAACACCAAATTTGCAAGAATTATTGATATTATAGCATAAAGCTAAAAAGACAAAACATGTTTGCATGGTGGATTCGGATTTCTAGGTTACTTCTCTTGCTAACTGATTTAACTAAGTAATTAGTTATTATTTTTTAGTAATTACTACTTTTAATTTAATATTTATAACCATTTTTTTTTGATTTTTTCATGAAATAATTATCATTGATCCTTGAGAATATGATCCCGACTCGTTGCTTTGCTATAGTAGTGAGTAGGTTTAATTTTTTACTACCTATGATAGTGATCATTACCATTCCCAAACTTGAAGATAATTGGGATAAAAATGATATAAAACAAGCTGAACTGAATACTAAGCTATGAACCTACTTTATTATGCTTTAAATCCTAGCGAGTTCAATAAGATTTTTACTTGTTCTTCGGTTAAAAAATTTGGGATACACTTAAAGTTATTCATAAAGATACTCATCAGGTAAAAAATACCAAGATAAATATACTTGTTCATACCTATGAAATATTTATGATATAACCTACTAAATTTATAATTGAAATGTATACTAGGTTTACTAATATTATAAATAGTTTGAGATGTTGGGGCAAGTCTATTTCTAATGCTAAACTTCTAAACAAAAATTTCATATCTCTTCCTACTTCATGGGATGCGAAGGTTACTGCCATACAAGAGGTCAAAGATATTGATACACTTCTCATCAAGCAACTCTTAGATTTACTCATAACCTATGAGTTATCCTTGAAGCAAAAGGTTGCCAAAAATGAGAAGAAGAAGAAGACTATTGTTCTCAAGTCTACAACTACTAAGGAAAAAATTAGTAAAGACTCAGATGAGAAAGATGAAAATAATGAAACAGCCCTTATATCAAGAAAATTCAGAAGATTCATGAGAAAAAAGAAATATGCTACATGAAAAGCCTAAAAAGGAGAGCCAAGTAAGGAAAAAGAGAAGGAGCAATCTATATGCTTTGAATGGAAGAAGCCATGTCAATACAAAATGAACTACCCCCTTTTCAAGGAAGCTAAAGGAAAAACAAGAAGAAAGAATGATAATAACTTGGAGTGAGAGTGAGAACTCTAGCTTCAATGAAAAGATACAAGAGGTTACTAATCTATGTTTCATGGCAAATGAAAAAGAGGTAAGGTCTAAGTGATTCTATATTTGAAGAATTTCAAGAAGCCTTCGCTAAACTTATGAATGATTTTAAGAAACTAAAAGTAAAAAATAAAGAAATAAAAAAATAAGTTCTTGAGTTATCTAATATAAATGAAAACTATCAAAAGATAATGAAAGTTTAACTTAAGAAAATCAAAATTGAAGAATCAAAAGCTTACCTTGATTAATGAAAAAGAAGATCTAACAAAAGTTAATGAAAGCTTAGCTCAAGAAAACAAGAATTTGGAAAAGCAAAAGTTACCACTAATAAATGAAAATATTTTAAAAGAAAATAAAGTCTTAAGCAAAGAAAACAAGAGCATAAAAGAAGAACTTGATAAAGTCAAATTATTTGTTAAAAGATTTAAATATAGTTTTGAAAAACTTGACATGTTTTTGAATAATCAATGTATTATTTTTAACAAAGCCACTTTGGAATATAAACAATAAAAATAATAAAAATATTTTAAAATTTTCTATTCCTACATCTTCTAGTATTACTTATCATTGTTATAGTAGATTAGGGCATAAGGCTTATTTGTGTGATTGTAGAAAGATAGATAATGTAAAAATGTTTAGGTTCCAAAAGGAACCACTTCAACTAATCTGAAAGGACCTAAGATATCTTAGGTATCTAGAGTTTTTACTTGACTTGTCTTGTAGGTGTGTCTTGCAAACAAAGAGAAGAAAAGATTGTTGTACCTTGATAGTGATTCCTTAAAATACATGACCAGAGATATGAGATAATTCATGTCTCTTGAAGTATTGAATGGGGATAATATAATTTTTGGTGATAATAGAAAGGATAAAATCATCAAAATTGGTAAAATTTATATCACCCCCTCTACTTACACATAAAGTATTTTACTTGTAGATTGATTGAAACATAATTTACTTAGCATTAGTCAATTTTGTGATAAGGTTTTAAAATGGTTTTTGAATCTTCATTATGCATTGTCGACACAATGATAATGAAATCATGTTCATTAGATATAGGCATGGAAACATCTATATGATAGATCTTGATGATCTTCCTATGCAAGATGGTTAATGCTTAGTTGCAATGAAAGTCAAAGTCAATGATACTAGTTAGTTATAGTGTCATAGATTAGGACATACTAGTATGCATTTACTTTACAAATTAAACAAAAAGGATCTTATAAAAGATTTGTCAAAACTCACTTTTGGAAAGAACAAAATTTGTGATGCATGCCAATTTAAAAAGTAAACTAAAAGTTCTTTCAAATCATAAGGTATAGTCTCTACTACTAGACCTTTGGAATTACTTCATATGAATCTTTTTAGACCAATAAGGACCACTAGTTTAGGTGGAAAGAGATATGGTCTGGTTAATATAGATGATTTCTCATATTTTACATAAGTAATATTTTTGATATATAAGGATGAAACATTTTAACCTTTATTAAAGTTTTATAGAAATATTTTAAATGAGTTATATTATTTGCATTCATAGTGATCATAGAACTGAGTTTGAAAATCAAGATTTTAAAAATTTTTATAATAAAAAGGACAATGATCATAATTTTTCTGCATCTAGGATACCTCAACAAAATGAAGTTGTAGAAAGAAAAAATAGGACTTTTAAAAAAATGGTATATACCATGCTTTATGAAAATAGCCTCCTAAGATATTTTTAGGTGAAAGCCATTAACACAGCATGTTATATTTTAAACTAAATGTTGATCCATCCAATTTTAAAGAAAATATCTTATGAGCTTTGAAAAGGTAGAAAACCTACTATAAAATATTTTCATATTTTTGGATGTCATTATTTTATTTTAAATAATGGTGATGATAATCTAAGTAAATTTAATGCCAAGTCAGATGAGAGTATCATTTTAGGATACTTTACATTTGGCGAGGCATACAGGGTTTTCAACAAGAAAACTCTTATTGTTGAAGAATCTATGTATATTATCTTTGATGAGTCTAATGATAAATCTTCTAGAAAAAAAGATATTCTTGATGATGAAACATGTGTTCAAAAAATAAAGAAATTGACTCTAAATGATGCACCTTCAAGAAGCTTGAAGAAGACTAAGATAAGGAGGAAGAATAAGAGGAAAGACCTGTAACAAGAACTAATGATCTATTTAAAGAGTGAAGGTATGCTTATGGATATGCAAAGGAACTAATTATAGAGATTCATCAAAGGGGATAAAAACTCGATCCTCTCTTAGAAATATGTATAATTACTTAGCTTTTATATCTCAAGTTGAATCTAAAAATATTAAAAAAATCAAAAATGATTATAATTAGATTAATACGATGCAAGAAGAGTTAAACTAATTTGAAAGAAATAAGGCTTAGACTTTTGATAGAAAGACCATCTAACACATCGATAATTGGTACTAAATGGATATTTAGAAATAAATTAGATAAAAATAGAGTTGTAACTAGAAACAAAGGTAGACTTGTAATTAAAGGATATAATCAAGAGGAAGGCATTGATTTTAATGAAACTTTTATTCCTATTACTAGATTAGAGATAATTAGATTATTTCTTGCATTTGCATATTTCATAAATTTTAAACTATTCCAAATGGATATTAAAAGTATATTTTTAAATAGATTCATAGAAGAAGAAGTTTATATTGAACAACCACCTGGTTTTGAAGATCATCCTATTCAAATCATATTTTTAAACTTCATAAAGCTCTTTATGGTTTAAAATAAGCTCCATGTGTATGGTATGATAAATTAAGTAAATTCTTACTTAAAAATAGTTTTACAAGAGGAAATATTGATACTATCCATTTTTTGAAAAGAAAAATGATAATTTATTAGTAGTACAAATTTATGTAGATGATATAATTTTTAGTGCTACTAATTAAAGTCTTTTTCAAGAGTTTGCCAAGTTAATATAGGAGGAGTTCAAGATGAGCATGATGGCAGAGCTAAACTTCTTCCTCAAACTTCAAATCAAGCAAACTAAAGAGAAAATCTTTATCAACAAAGCAAAGTATACTAAAGAGATTCTAAAGAAGTTTGAGATTGAGATAACTAAATTACTTGGCATACCCATGAGTCTCTCTTATAAACTTGACGAAGATGAGAATGGTAAGAGTATCAATCAAAAATTATATAGAGATATTATTAGCTCTTTATTGTATCTCAATGCTAGTAGGCCAAATGTTATGTTTAGTGTATGCATGTATGCTAGATATTAGTTAAACCCTAAGGAATCATATTTATTGGCTGTTAAAAGCATACTTAGATATTTATCTGGTACTATTGATATTGGCTTATAGTATTCTAGACAATCTTCAATTGAGCTTATTGCATCTTATACTGATTTTGTTGGGTATAAGTTAGATAGAAATAGCACTAGTAGAATCTGTCAGTTTCTTGGAGTTAATTTAATCTTGTGGTTTAGCAAGAAATAAAATTTAGTTACACTATCTATGGCTGAGGCTGAATATGTAGCAATTGGAAGTTATACTCAAATCTTGTAAATTAAATAATAACTCAAAGATTTTGACATTAAAATGAATAAGATCCCAATAAGATGTGATAATATAAGTGTAATTAATTTGACTAAAAATCATGTTCAACATTCAAGAAGTAAAATATATTAAGATAAGACATCACTTCATAAGAGATTGTGATGTATTGTTTGATTTTGTATGTATTGATGATAATTAGCAGATATCTTTACTAAACCCCTTAGTCAAAATAGTTTTTGTATGATTAGGAGAGAATTAGGAATGATAGATTCATTTGAGTAGAACCTTCATCTTCTCTCAAAACTAATTCTTAAGAATCTCAATTAATTTTCTCTTTCCATAAAAAGATTCTTGAATTTTGAAAAATTCTAAAGTGTCAATACTTAAGATTTTTCTAGGTGTTGACCCATCGAAGTGTCGATACTTGGACAAAATGCAAGAGTCGACTCACTGACAGATCCCTAATCATTTTAGGGCCTGATTGAAACCCATTTCTCACTTCCTTTTCTTATTTGTCTCTCCCACTACTTTCCAAAAACCCTCCTTTGTCCCTTCTACTATTTGATTCATGATCTTAGCCTTCTATTTTTGATTTTCCTTATCTCACTTGTCTGGTTTGAAGAAAGGGGCCACGGAAGCAATTAGGCCATCGAGCAAAAAGGGCTTGATGACTTTGGTCTTGATTTTGATGATTGACAAAATATTTAAGTATATACGAATACTAATTATATTTTAAGTATATTTTTTCAGATCTTAGTACTCAACCATGTTGAATGAAGAAATGCTTGTATTTTAGTTGAAAAAGTCCTTAAATTAATGAAAAATCAAGTATATGGACTTTGAAATTAATATGAAAGAACTTGAAGAGGTTAACGTTTCAATTTGAAGATGTTTCAGCAATGGCACAGGCAAGTGTCGACACCTGGAAATAAAGTATCGACACCTGAGGATCAAGTGTCGACACTTGAAGAGTGAAGTGTCAACTCAAGGCCTAAGACAAATAGAAAACTTCAGATAGCACTTTCAGTCAAGTATCGACACTTGGAGCTGAAGTGTCAATACTTGGAAGTGAAGTGTTGACACCTGGAGAATGAAGTGTCGATACTTGAAACTGAAGTGTCGACACTTGGAGGTGAAGTGTCGACACTTGAACAGTAACGGCTAGTTTTCTGGGCTATAGAACTTCTCCAACTTGGCTCCAACGACTATATTTTCCTCCCTAACGGCTATAAACAGTCATTTACATGTTGGGAAGCTATAAAAAATCAAGAATCAAATGGGAAAGCAATCCTTTTGTGAATTTCTTGAATATTCTTAAAGGATTCAAGAGTTGAGTGATTCAAAGCCTTCAAGCTTCCAAGTTTTAAAGAGAGCATTCAAAGTCTACATCTACAAGCATCAATCAAAGGCTTCATCAACTTGAAGACAAGATCTTTATCAACATTTAAGGGCTTCAAAAAGATATTTGCTTTATTTTAGAAAGCTTTTATTGTATTAATTTATACTTGCTCTTACATTATTTTACTTAAGGTTTTTGTTGAGCCTTGGAAAACCAAAGAGGTTTTTGGTAAGCCTTGAAAACCAAAGTAGTTGTTGGTGAGCCTTGAAACCAACTATGGTTTTACTTGTGAGCCCAAAACCAAAACAAGTTGTTTAGGTTCTTGGTTAGCCCCTAAAACCAAGGATGGTTGTTGGTGAGCCTTGAAACCAACTAGGGCTTGACTTATAAGCCCAAAGACAAAACAAGTTGTAAAGGTTGTTGGTGAGCCTAAGTTATAAAACCAAACTTAGTGAAATTCTCAAGGGTGGCTTGAGGAGTGGATGTAGGTGCTTGGTTGGCACCGAACCACTATAAACCTTTGTATTTGTGTGATTGTTATCCTTATGCCTTTATTTCTTTATTTCCGCTGTATTTATTTGAAATACACAAGCACTTAAATTATATTAGCACATACTTGCTTTAGTTCATAGTTTTTAAAAGTAGTTCAAAAGTTTTATAAAACCAAATTCAACCCCCCTCTTGGGTTGCCTACCTGAGCCTACAATTGGTATCAGAATAGGTGCTCTGTTTGAAAATATAATGATTTTGAGCTAAAGTTCATGGCAACCCTTGTAGGTATTAGTGTTAGACCACCGTTTTTCAATGACACAAATTACGCATTTTGAAAAACTCACATGCGCAAACATATTCAATCTATTAGTTATCATCTTTGAAAAATTATTATTAATGGTCCTCATATTCCTTCTATTTTGGTTAATGGCATTTCCATTCCAAAGCTCGAAGAGGATTGGAATGAATATGACATTAAGCAAATTGAACTCAATGCTAAAGCAATGAACTTACTTTATTATGCATTGGACTTAAATGAATTTAATAGAATCTCATCATGCATATCGACGAAGGAAATATGGGACACACTTGAAGTTACTCATGAGGGTACTCTTCAAGTAAAAAATTCTAAAATTAATTTGCTTGTACATTCTTTTAAAATTTTTGAAATGATGCATTATGAATCCATATCTGACATGTTTACTAGATTCATGACTATTATTAATGAATTAAAAAATCTTGGCAAAATCTATACTAATACTGATTTGGTGAACAAAATTCTTAGATCTTTGCCAATATCATGGGATCTAAAAGTGACGGTGATCCAAGAAGCTAAAGATGTAGAAACCTTACCTTTGGAAGAGCTTATCTGTTCACTCATGACCTATGAGTTGAACTTATGGCAAAAGATAGTGGATGCTGATGTAGAGAAGAAAATAATAGCCCTCAAGGCTAAAAAGAAATTCAAGGCAATGATGGCAACTTGGAGCGATAGCGAAAATTCAAGTTCGGATGATGAAGTTGCCCATCCTTGCTTTATGGCAAATGAGGAAAAGGTATGTACTGAAAATGATTATAATTTTATCTTTGATGAATTATATGATGCATCTAATGATCTTGTGCATAAATATAAATTGCTAAAAGTTAAGCACAATAAATTAAATAGGCATGTAGATTCATTTTCTCTTGAGAACACCAATCTTGCTGATAAAAATGATGATTTAATTGCCAAGATTGATATTTTGAAAAATGAAAAGAATATTTTTTCTAAAGAAAAGAATTTTTAGAAAAAGAAAATGATGTTTTGAAAGATTTATGTGATAAATTTTTTAAAGAGAAAAATATTTTGATTAAAGAAAAAAAGCAATATCTTTTGAAGAATTTATCTATTCCAGCTTCTTTCAATTTATCTTATAAATGTGGTTTTAATGCTTATTCTTCTAGATTAAGAAAAGTTTGGATTCCAAAAGGAACCATAATTACTAATCATAAAGGATCCAAGAAAGTTTGGGTACCAAAAATGTCCACTTAGTTTGTTTTGCAGGAATGTCTTGCAGCCCAACATGAAGAAAGGAAGTTCTTGAAAAGTGGCTGTATAAGACAATTTAAAGAAGTGGACAAGCTACATTTTGGACTAAATGGTAAAAGGAAGGACAATGTATATTGGTAAATTCTAAACATCTCCTTCCATAATTAAAAATGTAGTTAAATTTTTATTGCATCAATTACTTTGAAAAATTATTTTAAATAGTTATTAAGAATCAAGTTTGGACTTATCGTCATTGGCTATGATCATGAACTTTTTGGTGTTGATGAATTTCATGCTATCATGATTAAACTTATGATTGTAAGACCTTCACTTGATTTTGATAATGTATCTTAAATTATTTCATGAAAAATACTTTTAAAGATGTATATTGATTTGAAAAATATTTTGATTGATTAATTAGAATCAAGCTTAGACTAATAGTCATTTGTTGTGATCATGACCATTTTTATGCTGATGGATTTCATGCTCTCATGATTTTAACTTATGATTATTAGACTTTCACTTGATTTTGATTAATATAGTTTTTGAATTACTTCAAGTGAAATGTTACGATTTATGTGTTTTCATGTTTGACATCTATGCTTAATCTAGAAATGATTTGGATTAAATATAGAACTAGTAGTTAAGGGTTACATTTCAGAAGAAGGTATGCATATTGATAAACTCTTGCTCTAGTAGCTACACTTGCTATTAAATTACTTTTAGCATTTGTGTGGATACCAAATCATTTTAAATGAATTTGAAATCATGCTAAAAGTTTAAATGATCAATCATTTGTATTTTGAAAATCATGAATATCTTGAAAAATTCAAATCTTTGATTTCAAACTTAGAATTTATGTTCATATCTCAAAATCGTCTGAAATTATGTTGCATGTGCTTTCATATTTTATTCCTCAAATGAATGCATATTTCTAAGGGGGAATAATATTCAAGGAGAGCATCTAAAGATTTGTTATCATTATATACATATTTGATGTTTTGAATATCTTGCTTGATATCATGCTATACTTATATTGCTCCGATACTCTTCTCCTTGTTTTCAAATCTAATTCTTTGAGGGGAGTTACATTCATGTGGTATCATATTCAATTGGTATCAAAATTTATTTTTAAAAGAATTCCTAGTAATCACTTCGAATTGGGTTAGTCACCATGACCGTCCGATCATAGGAGATAAGTAGGGTTTAAAGACCCTCTCTTCCTATTCAATGGGGTCTCTTATGACGTGTTGGGATGCCGCTGTGGCCTTATCACATGAATAACTGAGGTGAATGGATAATATATATATTGAATTATTTCTTGCATGTGCTTATCATTGTGTGGTACCATGTTAAATTGTATCATATTTCAAGTGGTTTCATGTTTAATTGATTTCATGCATTGATTTTGATGATCTACTTACTATTCTTTCCACCTTCATTTCCATTTTGTATTGCCTTTTATCCTTTTTCATGATGTCAAAAAGGGGGAGAAAAATGTTAAGTATGAAAAGGGGAAGATTGGATAAACATGAAAAATCATTTGAAAAATGAAAGAAAGTGCAAAAGGGGGAGAAGAATGCAAAATGTTTTTATCTAAAGGAAAGAATTAGTAAGAAGAAGAAATTTTAAAAATTTGAAATTTTTGCATATTTTGAAAAATATTTTTGAAGATTTTTTGGATCATATTTTGAGGGGGAGCTTGGGCTTATTATTTTAAGCTTACATGTTTATCTTATTATTAATCTTTTTAAGCTTACCCTATTCATATACTTAAAGGTTTTGTCATCATAAAAAAGGGAGAGATTATTGACTCTGGTCTTGATTTTAATGATTGACAAAATGTTTAAGTATATATGAGTACTAATTGTATTTTAAGTGTAATTTTTCAGATCTTAGTACTCAACCATGTTGAATGAAGAAATGCTTGTATTTCAGTTGAAAAAGTCCTTAAATTAATGAAAAATCAAGTATATGGACTTTGGAATTAATATGGAAGAACTTGAAGAGGTTAAACTTTCAATTTGAAGATGTTTCAACAATGACACAAGCAAGTGTTGACACCTGGAAATAAAGTATAGACACCTGAGGATAAAGTGTCGATACTTGAAGAGTGAAGTGTCGACTCAATGCCTGAGACAGACAGAAAATTTCAGAAAGCACTTTCAGTCAAGTGTCGACACCTGGAGCTGAAGTGTCGACACTTGGAAGTGAAGTGTCAACACCTGGAGAATGAAGTGTAGACACTTGAAACTGAAGTATCGACACTTGAACAATAACGGCTAGTTTTCTGGGCTGCAGAACTTCTCCAACTTGGCTCCAACGGCTATATTTTCCTCCCTAACGGCTATAAACGGTCATTTAAGTGTTGGGAGGCTTTAAAAACATCAAGAATCAAATGGGAAAGCAATCCTTTTGTGAGTTTCTTGAATATTCTTAAAGGATTCAAGAGTTGAATAATTCAAAGCCTTCAAGCTTCTAAGTTTCAAAGAGAGCATTCAAAGTCTATATCTACAAGCATCAATCAAAGGCTTCATCAACTTGAAAACAAGATCTTCATCAACATTCAAGGGCTTTAAAGAATTATTTGCTTTATTTTAGAAAGCTTTTATTGTATTCATTTATACTTGCTCTTACATTGTTTTACTTAAGGTTTTTGGTTAGCCTTGGAAAACCAAAGAGGTTTTTGGTAAGCCTTAAAAACCAAAGTGGTTGTTGATGAGCCTTGAAACCAACTAGGATTTTACTTGTGAGTCCGAAGCCAAAACAAATTGTTTAGGTTCTTGGTTAGCCCGTAAAACCAAGGGTGGTTATTGGTGAGCCTTGAAACCAACTAGGGTTTAACTTGTGAGCCCGAAGACAAAACAAGTTATAAAGGTTGTTGGTGAGCCTAAGTTATAAAAACAAACTTAGTGAAATTCCCAAGGGTGGCTTGGGGAGTGGATGTAGGTGCTTGGTTGGCACCAAACCACTATAAACCTTTGTATTTGTATGATTGTTCTCCTTGTACTTTTATTTCTTTATTTTCGCTGCATTTATTTGAAATACACAAGCACTTGAATTGTATTAGCACATACTTGCTTTAGTTCATAGTTTTTAAAAGTAGTTCAAAAGTTTTATAAAACCCAATTCACCCCCCCTCTTGGGTTGCCTGCCTGAGCCTACAGGGCTAGATTGGATGATTCTCATGGACATGAGAGATGGTTTAAGGCTTGACACGATCCAGAGGAGCAGAGAGCAACTCGACCTCATCCACCTCCATCGCTGGCAGTAGATAGGATGTCCATGAAGGTCATCATGAGTAGTAGGAGGATTGACTTTGGATATTTTGATCGAGAGGGATTCTTCATTAATGAGTGGATTAGAGCTGCTAGGTGTGAGTCTTTTTGCTTGATGACAGAGAGGTACTATCCTCACCTCATCTAAGAGTTTTATGGCTTTATGGCACAAGGAGGAGATGGGTGGATTGCAGAGGTGAGAGGGACTAGATTCTTGTGACTGCATAAATGCTAGGGAGAGTTTAGGAGATCACCATTCAAGGCATGATCGCTGATAGCTTAGTGACGAGATTGAGGAGCTTATTTATTCACTTATAACCCATGAGTTGAATTTATGGTACAAAAGAGTGGTTGCTGATCAAGAGAAGAATAAGATAATAGCCCTCAAGGCCAAAAAGAAATTCAAGACAATGACGGCAACTTGGAGTGATAGCGAAGATTCAAGTTCGGATGATAAACAAGAAGTTCCCAATCTTTGCTTCATGGCGAAAGAGAAAGAGGTATGTACTGAAAATGAATATGAATTTATCTTTGATGAATTACATGATGCATTTAATGATCTTGTGCATGAATACAAAGTATTAAAAATTGAGCACAAATAATTAAAAAGACATGTAGATTCTTTTTCTCTTGAGAACACCAATCTTGCTAATAAGAATCATAATTTAAATATAAAGATTGATGTTTTAGAATATGATAAGAATAATCTTTCTATAAAAAAAATTTAGAAAAAGAAAATTTTGATTTGAAAGATTTATGTAATAAGTTTTTAAATAAGAAAAATATTTTATTGAATGAAATAAAAATTCTAACAATGTCCAAGATTTTTGTATCAAATGATAAGTTTTTAAAGAAAAATAAAAATCTTGAGTGAAAAAATAAGAATTTCTATATTGATGCATCCTCTAATCTAACTTGTTTTAAATGCTGTAAAATTGGGCATAATGCATATCCTTGTAAATTAAAAAAAAATTGAGTTCCAAAAGGAACCATATTTACTAATCCTAAAGGATCCAAAAAAGTTTGGATACCAAAATTATCTACCTAGTTTATTTCGCAGGAGTGTCTTGCAGCCCAACATGAAGAAAAGAAGTTTTAGAAAGGTGGATATACAAGACAATAAGAGTGGACAAGCTACATTTTGGACTAAATAGTAAAGGAAGGATTATATATATTGGTAAATTCTAAATATTTCTCTCCATAATTGAAAATGTAGTTGAATATTTGTTATAAATATTGCATCAATTACTTTATAAATTATTTTAAATGTTTAATTAGAATCAAGTTTAGATATATAGTCATTGGTTATGATCATGAACTTTTTGATGTTGATGAATTTCATGCTATCATGATTAAACTCGTGATTATTAGACTTTCACTTGATTTTGATTAATATAGTTTTAAACTATTTCAAGTAAAATGTTGTAATGAAATGTATACATTTTTGGCATCTATACTTAAGTTAGAAATGATTTGGATCAAGACTAGAACTGGTAGTTAAGGATTATATTTAATAAGAAGATATGCATATTGAAAAATCCTTAATCCAGTAGCTAGACTTGATATCATATTACTTCTAACATTTGTATGGATATCAAATCACTTCAAATAAATTTGAAATCATATAAAATTGAATCTTTAAAATGTTAACCCTCTACATTTTGAAAATCTTGTATATCTTAAAAATTTAAATATTTGATTTCAGACTTAGTATTTATGTTCATATCTTAAATTATCTGAAATTATGATGCTTGTGCTTTCATGTTTTATTCCTCAATGAATGCATATTTTTAAGAGGGAATAATATTTAGGGAAAGCATCCAAAAGTTTGTTGTCATTATATACATGTATGATGCTTTCAATGTTTTCTTAATATCATACTTATATTATTCTATTACTCCTCCTTGCATTCAAATATATTTTCTTTGTGGGGAGTTACATTCAAATGCTATCAAGATTTATGTTTTGCATGTGCATGCCATTTTTATGGTATCATGTTCAATTGGTATCCTATTTAATTAGTATCATGTATTGATTTTGATGATTTACTTGCTATTCTTTCCACCTTCATTTTTATTTTATATTGCCTTTCATCCTTTTTCATGATGACAAAAAGGGAGAGAAAAATGTTAAGTATGAAAAAGGGGAAGATATGATAAACATGAAAAATTATAAGGAAAATGAAAGAAAGTGCAAAAGGGAGAGAAGAAAGCAAAATATTTTAATCTTAAGGGAAGAATTAGCAAGGGGGAGAATGTTTAAAAATCTTGAATGATTTTTTTGAAATCATATTTTGAGGGAGAGTTTGATACTTATTGATTTGAGCTTACATGTTTATGTTATTGTTAATCTTTTTAAGCTTAACCTGTTTATATACTTAAAGGTTTTGTTATCATCAAAAAGGGGAAGATTGTTGACTTTGATCTTGATTTTGATGATTGACAAAATACTTGCGTATATATGAGTACTAATTATGTGTGTAGTGTGTTTATTGAATTCAGGCACTCATAATAGTTGAAAGAAAGAATTAGTTGTTTTTAGTTGAAGAAGTCTTTAAATTAATGGAAAATCAAGTTATAAGGATTTTGGAACATATTGAAGATCTTGAAGAGCTCATAATTTTAATTTGGACGAGTTTCGGTGCTTAGCACACCCGGCATGTCAAGTATCAACCCAAGTGTCGACTCAAGGCCTGAGAACAAGAAAAATACAGAACTGTATCAATCCAGAATTTTTGCCTTGAACTGACCAAAGTGTCGACTGATGAACAAATCAAGTATCGACTCACCAGATTCAAGTATCGACACTTGGAGTAATGGCTAGTTTTTTTTAAAGCTACAGAACTTCTTTAACTTGCTTCAAACGACTAGTTTTTCATCTCCAACAGTCATAAACGGTCATCTATGGTTTGGAGAGCTTTATAAACACCAAAAATTAAATGAGGAGCCATCCTTTGGTGAGATCATTGAATATTCTTCAAGGATTCAAGAGTTGAGTGGTTCAAGCCTTCAAGCCTCCAAAGATAAGAGAGTTGATTCAAGTCCACAACATCAAGCTTCATTCAAAGGCTTCAACAAATTGAAGACAAGCTTCTTCAACATCATCCAAGGACTTCAAAGAGATACTTGCTTTATTTTAGAAAGCTTTATTGTATTCTTTACTTTCATTTTTACATTGTTGTATCAAGATTTTTGATAAGCCTTGAAAAACCAAAGAGGTTGTTAGTTAGCCTTTGTGTAAAACTAACATAGGTTATTGGAGATCCCGTAAAACCAACATAGATTGTTGGTGAGCCCATAAAACTATTGGAGGTTGTTGGTTAGCCTAAGTTATAAAACCAACAAGAGGTTTTGACTTGTGAGCCCAGGAAAACAAGTTGAGTTTTGATTAGCGAGCCTAGAAAACTAATCGACTGTAATCTTGGTGATTGTAGTGAAATACCTAAGAAAAACTTGGAAAGTGGATGTAGGTGCCTTGGAGTGCACCGAACCACTATATATTCTTGTGTTTATGATTACTCTTATTTATTACTTATTTACTCTTGCATTTACTTTGTTAATTCCATTGTATATTTTTATTAAGCATACAAACACTTTAGCAAAATATAAGTACTTGATTTGAATTGGCACATACTTGTTTTATATCCATTGAAATAGTTCAAATAATTTGTAAAATCCAATTCACCCCCCCTCTTGGGCTATCTTGCTGGGCAACAAAAATGTCGAGTATATGTTTGGACTAATGTTTCAGTTAGAGTTGTGAATTTTAGGTCATGGGTACTTCAAGTTTTTTGCATTACAGTATCAAAGTTATGGATATCAAAGCAAGATGAAATTTAAAGTTTGAGAGGTCTTCTTACCTTGGAATGACTTTAAAATGATCACTTTGATCTTTATGAAGAAGGAACTAAAAGTTGATTGGATAATTTTTAAGAATTTCGAGGTCCGGCACACATTTTGGAAATGGTACAGAGAAAGTGTTGACCTAAATGTTGACTCATCATGTCAACTCATAGAGCAAGTGTCGACACCTTGAAGACTGGCACACAAAACTTTCAACTGGCATGCTAAGTGTTGACTCAAAGTGTCAACTCACAGAGGTCAAGTGTTGACTCATAGATCGACTCAAGACCTGAGAATAGAATTAAGCAGAACATGATTTTTGGACCTCAGTGAAGTGTCGACTCAAGTATTGAACTAAGTATCGACTCACAGGTCAACTCACAGATTGACTCATGGACTGACATAAGAACAAGATAGAACATGCCATTCCATGGATATTTTGCCTAGTGCTGACCGAAGTGTAGACCCAAGTATCAACTTAGAGTTCAAGTATCAACTCACAGGTCGACTCATAGCCTGAGACCAGAAGTGAAGCAGAATGTTGAAAATTCGAATTTACACCTAGTGTCGACCCAAGTGTCGACCTAAGTGTCGACTCACAGATTGATTCATGAATAAATCAAGTGTCGACACTTAGTACAACGGCTAGTTTTCTAGAAGTTCAGAATTGATTCCAAATGGCTAGTTTCTTCACTCTAACGATCTCCAACGACTTTTTGAAGGTTTTTGGGCTATTTATCACTCACAAACTCATTGAAGACAAGAAGAGAAAAAGTGAATCACAAGAGACAAAGTTTATCTTTTAAGAAAAGACTTGAGTGAGCCTAAAAGAATATTCCACCTGAAAAAGCCTTCACTTGTGCTGTTGAGCCTTCAAATTATTAGCCAAAAGTGTGCATTGAAGAGTTTCCAATAAGGAGACAACTCAAGCATTCAAGAAGAGCTTTAACAACATTTATATCTACTCTTTTGAGAGTTCTTTCTTGAGCTTATATCTGTACTTTTTATCTTGTTTGTTGTTACTAGTTTCAAAGGTATTGAAACTAGTATTAAAGATTATTGGTGAGCCTAAAAGATAAAACCAACTAGGGTTTGACTTGTGAACCTAGATTAAAAATAAGTTATAAAGATTATTGGTGAGCCTAGGTGACCAAATCAACAAGGTTTGACTTGTGAGCCTTTGAAAACAAATTGGCTATAATCTTGGATAGATTATAGTGAAAATTTCCAAGAAAAAGCTTAGGCAGTGGATGTAGGTGCTTGGTTTGTACCGAACCACTATACATTTTGGTGTTTATAATTGTTTGCTCTTCCTTGTTTATTTACTTTGATTTACATTGCATTTGCTTTACAATTCTGCTGCATATCATTTTTTAGCACAATCACATTGTTACACAAGAACCTTAGTTTAAGCATATACTTGCTTAGAATTTAATTTTTTAAAGAAACCCAATTCACCCCCCCTCTTGGGTTGCTACACTAGGCAATAATGATGTTGCTCAGGTTTAGTTCCAAGAAGGCCTGGGCAACCTTGGCCTTGCACTTGGCAAACCCGAGTCTACGGGCATCCATAAAGCCATCTAAAACTCATCCAACAAGTCCTTAGACCCCTTATATTCTTCAACTACCCAGGCTCTAGCAAAGTTTGCTCATTCCTTAGCAGCTTAGACCTTAGCTTCAATAGCTGCAACCTATAACTCGAAAGCTCGGAGTTGTATCTTGATACCGAAACCTTTGATTTGGAGTCAATCAATTTCACCTCCAACTTAGTGACCTGAGCTCACTCCTTGGTGACTGCTTCATCCTTCTTCGTTATTCGGGCCTCCAATTCTTAAACAACATTCTTGGAGGACTGCAGCTCCTCCTTAAGCTTGGCTTTCCAAGCCTCACTCTCTTTCACAACTCATAAGAGACCTTAGCCTATGCTTCAGCAATCTCTGCTTTTCCTTCAAAGTGCAGCTCAACTTGGCAAAACCATCAAAGCCTTCCTCGACGATGGAGATGTCATTTGCTAGCTATAGAAAAAGATAAGTCAATTACCCAAAATTGATATATTCATCAAAGTACATAGTAAAGGAGTACTTACTCTAAGAAGGATGAGGAAGTAAAAGGATAGAATCTCATCCAATGGATGGGATTTTCAATTCTTCTAGTCTCAAGGGAGGAGAATCTCTTCACTAGCTTTTCAGCTAGCTTCTTGCTATAGAGCGCCAGGTGGCTGCCTTCACTCTCACGTCCATAACCATGAACTCTTCATCATGATGAGCTTCTTCAAACCCCAATGGATTCACCAAAGCCTTCCCTCAAGATGTCTCGGTCATCTTGGCATCACCATCGAGGATGATGTCGAAGGTGCTAATGCTAATAGTGCTACTACCAAAAATGGTGCTAGCACTAGTACAGTAGGTGTGGAGCCAAAGAGGAAGGCGGCTCCAAGAGGACTACAACATCCTCATCGTCAACAGCTAAGGGAGTCTCCCTTGGGCATGGTGCAAGAATCCTCACCAACATTGATGGGCCTCCAAGAGAAGGACCTGCTCAAGGCCTCTTCACGATAGCCTTCTTTAGTGCACCCCCTTAAGCAGCTGCTATTTTCTGAGCAATGCTCTTCAGCATCTCTACTTATTCCTTTATCCCTATGAGAAGTCGAACAAGCAACTTAATTAACTAAAGATGGGAAAAGGAGAAATAAGTTCCAGACTAACTTACCTAGGGAGTTCACCGGGCTAAGCTCCATGTCATACAAGTTTTGTTTAGATAGTAGATCCTGCTATCGAGAAATCTCCATACCAAGCAATTTCTTGAAATCTTTTTCATCGACAGTGAGGAATTTGTCATTCTTGTTCTAGGATCGGTTAGGCTCTCTCCAATCCCAATTCACCTTCTAAGGACAGTCAGAAGAAATAAAAAAGAACCGACTCTTCTAGTTATAGATGAAAGAGGGCAAACTAGAAAGAAAAGTATGCCTATAGTAAGGGCTGCTAAAACACTAGCCCTTCACTGTAAGGTGCCTCTTCAGATTAAAAAATGCTTAGAATAGCCAGACCCTAGGCTTAATCCCAAGCATGTGACAAGACAACAAAGGAGCAAATTATCTGAAAAGAGTTTTGAGCCAGTTCAGGTGGGATTAAAGCTACAAATGGGTCAGGTTGACCCATGACTCGACCCAACCCAACCCGTTTAGACCCGATCCAACCCATTTTTATGGACCCGTAGATCCAGGTCATGTCCTAAAATTTGACCCATTCCATTTTTCAGGTAGGGTCTGGGTTTACTAAATTTGGACCTGACCCAACTCGAATATAATAATACTGTTATGATCATATCTATTTGAACCTTTAAATTATAATTTAAATTTTATATGAAACTTATTTTTAACATGGAAATAGAGTTATAATTATTTTTATATCTTAATTTATTTGAAAAATAATATTATTTGTTATCTATTTTATGGTTAATAATAATTGGCTATGTAATAATTGAAATATGGCTATTTATATTTTATCTAGATCATATTTAGTCTATTTTTTTAGATTAGAATCGGGTTATTTATAGACCCGATCCAACCTGAATGACCCGTTGGATTGAAAATTTTAATAGTGAACCCGACCTGACCCGACCCGATTTTCTAGTAGGTTGGGTCTGGGTTTAATATTAAGACCCGATTAAAGAACCGGATCGGATCGGGGTCACTCATGACCCGATCTGGCCCGACCCATTTGCACCCCTAGGTGGGATGACTCTATACAAATCAAGAATGTTTCGGATGAAATGGTAGAATGGTAATCTAAGTCCTACATAAAGGAATTCTTCATACAGTATAATTCTACTCGATAGACCCAACATCACTCGATCTTCCAGCCTAGGGATGAAGACTTGGAATTAACTCAGGAACGATATTATTCTTGAAGTCGGAGGATATCAAATTTTGTTATCGACAAGATAATGCTTGTTAGACCTGAAAGAATGGAAGCATCCAGACTAACCGATCGACTAGCCCAGGGTGTCCCCTGAAAGGAAGAAGTTCCAACCTTAGTTTCCAATCTGGGGAACTTGCCTCTTCTGAGGAAGACTCCCGAGAACCCTAAAAATGGGATACATGACTTACCGTGTGGCTTTTACCCTTAAACAAAGTCATCCTAATAAAAGGAAGGAAATAAAAGAAAGATCAAACAAAATGGAAGAAAATATTAGAAAAAAGTTAGAAAAAAGTAGATTCAAGAGCTGGAAGAAGATTAAAAAAAAAGCAAAAGTTGCCAAGAATGGCTCTACTGGGGAAGTCCTAGCATGCCCTAAAAGAGTCCAAAGAGGAGAACAAAGAGAACGAAGTGCAAGAAGGCAAGGAACATAGACTAACATGAGAAACCTAGACTTCCTGGGAGTGTAGGTTTAGAGCTCAGGTAAACCTTCTTCCTTTGCTGGCTTGACAAAGAAGTGATCCCTACAACAATGGCAGGAAGCCTCATTTAAACCCAGCTCAAATGGTTGGCATCAAAACCTCGATTCGGTTAAGACACTCAGATCCTGACACGTGGTCCACTCCTAGTTGAGTAATACCATGCCACTTAGAAATTGCCACCAGTCGAATAACTCTCGGCACTAGAATCTGTGCAAATTATTTAAAGGCTACAGCTATCAAGCCACGTGGTACCACCTAACCAGCCAAGGAGGATCATATGAATTGTCAGCCATCCAGGAAGTTATTATGCAGCTTTTTTAAGTGCTACACTAATAATTTTCTCTCCCCATGATTGAGATAATAAAATACCTAGCGACAGTTTCCAAGAAACCAATAAATGCCTAGATAGCATAAAGATCTGTTCGAACTTAGAGGTTAAAGAAGTGACTATTTCCTTCGTCTAGAAATGATAAAGCCCGAAAAAGTCACTCAGGAAGTGGAGGATAACTATTATAGCAATTGCTTACTCGATCTTAAGGACCAATCGGACCACTAAGGAGTGATTAGACTACTGACTACACTACCAACTAAGAAGGATGCAACTAAGCTGATCACCATACCGAGCAACTACTACTTCCCAAACAAGAAGCTATAAATAACTGGGTCCGACTGACATGACAACCCTTTATGCACATTCACCGAGTAACTATTCGGGTCCGATTAACTACCAAAGTAAACTTAATTAGGTATGTCGGGATACAATATCAAGGCCCCTCTGTTGGTAACAAACAAGATACCTTGATGCCCGAAATCCATGATGCCCAAGCAAGTGGCAAACATGGACTAGTCCAGCTATCCCCATAGAGATCATGGTAGATAGGATCTCAATGAATGCTACTATCCTAATAAAAAGATGTCAATAGAAAATATTCTAAGGAACAAGATACCAACATCCTAACAAAAAATCTGTTATCCATGTCAAAACAAGCCACCTTCCAATGAAATTCAATTATTCCAAGTAACTCTATAAATAGATAAGAGGGAACACCCAACGAGGTAAACCATTACCACTCACACGCTCATTCAATCTTTCCATCACTCTCAGCTCCGACTGTTGTAGTCAATTTCTCCTTCACTGACTTAAGCATCAAAGAATCCTCCATTGATCACCACCGGTATAATCGGTCAAAGAACTATTCTTACATGTCTCTGTCCAGGAGATGCTAAGAGCAACACCTCGTTCCACTAAGGAAGATCAAAAAATTTTCAGGTACCATCGGAGTAACAGTGTAGAGTGATTTGACGGCAAAAATATTTATGTAGTTTTTGAACTAAGATTAGATAAAATAAATTAGATTTTTACTAGAATCAAATCGTGTATATTGAATAATTAATCAATGAAACTTTCCTCTTACATTTTATATATTTTATTTTTTAATTTACACAAATTTATTTTTTTCTGAAATTATATAACTAAAATTTGGTTTCATCAAAAAAAAAAAAATTTAATTAATCAAATTAAAAAAATCTATACTTTTTGAAAAGTTTATTATATGCTTAAAAGTTAAATCGGGGCCCCCAAATATTTGATAGTTAACCATGAACAAATGATTAGTAAAAAAGATAGGAAAGATATATGTAATTTATAGTTCGTGCAAATACCCAAACATATTCTAATATATAACTTCTGTTTTTTCTGTCCATTAGATGAAATTTTGAACATAGAAACTTAAAAATTAATAGAGATATAAATAAAATTTGTATTATGGATAATTAATTAGAATCATGTTGAATTGGAATTGCTCAAATCGGAATCCAGGTGTGCCTAGTCATGTATGCCTTCGCAGCCGACAGAAAACGAAGATCAAGGGAATAGTCTCGAAACTCAAAAGCAGGGGATTAAACAAAGAAATCCCAGAAAATATCGAGTCCTGCGTCCCAAGGCATCTCGCGCATTCCAAACAGCTTCCTCTCGGCGCTCGGAACCCAACCCCATCCACCTCTCCCTGGCAAAATAATAATATTATTAATATTAATAATTAATAGTAATAATAATAAAATAATAAGAAAATACGGTTCTGCCTTGTTTACATTCTAATAAATAATCAAACCCGGCCAAGAGGCAGACAAAAAAAGCCCTTTCCTCTTCCCCACATCAATTCCTTGCTCTCCCTTATCTTTGTTTAATCTGCTCTCCATCTATATATGGTATCCATTAGTCCTTCTTCTCTTCCCTACGGCCATGGAATCCTGGTTGGTGGAGATTGCCACAGAGGAGCTACATTTACTGGAAGCGCAGCACCCTAACCGCTTTGATTACCTCAAGCTAGAGCTCAAATCTATCATCTCCCAACCCATCTGCTGCCCCTCCTCTTCCCCTGCTACAACCCAAGGTGCGTACGTAAGTATGCTTCTGCGTTTTTTTCTTTTTCACTTCTTTTTCCCTTTCACCATCTATTTTTTTTCTCTACTCCAGATTACCTCTCTGTTTTTGTTGTGCTTTCAGCTTTCAAATAACAGCACATTGTTTTATTGATTTAAGCGGGGCACGATGTCTTTCTTTAATTAAATCCTTTTTTAGTGTCCTCCAACAGGAAGAGGAAGGGTGGTGAGATGCGAGGGGAAGGGAGTGTTGGTTGGGAGCGGCAGAAGGTACGGAAGTCATCATCAGACTCGGAGCAGCAGGGTGGAGAGGTTGATGGGAAGTGCGAGGACAGGGTGGAGATAGCCATAAAACGGGCGCAGGCTTGCTTGAAGTCGATTCGACAGCTTAAGCAGGACTTATTTTGTTAGCTGTTACTACTTGCTTAGGCTGCCATGCCATCCTCTCTGCAAAAAAAAACCTCTCCCATAATGCGAGCTTACAACAATTGGGCAGTGCCACTGTTAATTTTGGATTTACTTTTGGACAGTGTTGCCGATTACATTTCCTTTCTTGTGCTGTAAGCTTTTGTTTCTTAAAAAAGATTCAGCAGATAGCGTTTGTCAGCAGATATGTTATTACCTTTCAGTTTAAAGTTCACCAGCTGTTTGTATGTCGTCCATTTTTTACAAAACCATTTTATTCGTTAATCTTTGCTTGCATTCTCAGCGGTAAAGTTGACGTCTGCCTTGTTGAGCGACGGTCTTTTTGGTTTAATTCTTGCTGACCGGAAATTTTAGTCCAGTCCGTGATTTTGTTGACCGTTTTAAATTTAATTCACAGTTCCATAAGCAAATACAGAAACATCTAGAAACTTGTAAAATAAATATATTTTGTAAATTAAAGAAATAAGTTTCTGTGCAAGAACTAAATGTGAATTGAAGGTGCAGCTCATAGGTCTCAAATTTCTCCCATTTCACATAGGTACATAACCTTCCTCTTTAGAGCGAATCTGTGAGCACTGTCGCCATGCTTGGCCTTCGGACAAAACCCTTGATCTGGTTCGGTGGCCAAAGTTCTCCTATCTTCAAGCATGCGGTGATGCTCTTTGACATGAGTTTGTTTGTAGTGACAAATGATTGTGATATTAGTGAACGACTTGGGTTGCATATACTGCAACCACGAGTTTTCTATAACCGGTGGAGTAGCACTCTAGGACTGGGTTCAGGAAAGTAAGATAATTTTTGTATGATTTTTTATTATGAGCATGGCCATCCAAGATAAAATATGTTCAATTTTATATATATTGCATTTGCATAAACTGTTCTTGTTCCTAGTTAATAATCAACCGGCCTATCCCTCACTAGGGTGGCTGACTTATAATTCTAAATATCTTGCTGGTGATATGGTGGTGAACGAGGAATCTCAACATGCTGAAGTTTTGCTTCACGTAGGAAATGCCCAATAAGACTAGCAGCGGTAAGGCGAGAAGTCAAGATGTAACTACGCAAAGTCAACCATGCAAGTCACAAAGTCAGCCGGTTGGACAATATATCTTGCACCATGAAGCCTATGCTTTTCTTGTCTAGCGCAATGAATATCGTAGGCAAATACATGCATGGTGTTACGTCCCCAATCCAGCATCGAAATCGGCTACGTAATCGGTCGCATAAATCCTAAATTTTATCCTAGAGATCATGCAAGACCTAGGTACACAAGAGTCAAACACATCAAAATTAAAACTAATATTATATAAATAATTGATTAACAATTAAACAATCTATTTATTAAATCAACATCACTAATTGGTCTACTGATCACAACAAGCATCAGTAATCGAATTAACTCTAACTAACTAACTCAACAGTAATGAAGCTCTGTCTCATGCACAGCCCAATCCTCGTTATGTATCCTGAGTCTCTGGAAAAAAAATAGAAAATAGGGAGAGCTATACAGTCCAGTAAGATTCCTTCACAATCACACCAGTAATAATATAAAAACTGGAAGCAGCAAGATCATAATCATATAACGAAAAACGATAAAATTTTTCGGTCATGCAATCAATCACATATCAAGTATATCAAAAACATTTATAACATTATATTTCCTTTATATGTTTTCATTAGTTTTCCTTCTTCTTTAGGGTTCTGGACTAGCCATTATCATGCAACATCCATGACTGGCAACCACACTGTCAACCATGTATTCTAAGCCCGTGGCCAAGCTAGCTCACGTACAAAGCCCGTGACTCTGGCTGTCCCATGTTTTAAACACCCATGGCCGTCTATTCTTCGTACGAAGCCCGTGACTCCGGCAACTTCAGATCTATGGCTAGTCCAGACACCGTTATCATTTTATCCATCCACATCATCTTATCAAATCATAAGATTCATAACTTTTCAATAACTGTATCATGATCCAATTCACACAAATAACATATCATTCATAGTCCAACCCATACATCATTGATAATACATGGTATACCAGAACATAGCTAGTAACATCAAAAATCATGCTGTCCGATAGAAAATTGTCAAAATATTCCATGCAAAACTAGACATGTATGCTGATGCACATATGTACGGATTAAATCATGTCGAAACAAACATATATATATATTGATGATCAGATCCAAAGATCCTTACCTCTCAAGAATCAACTGTCTACACCTGAAATAGTCCATACCCAAATTTTGAGCAATGCCTTCCTGCACAGAAGACTGATTCCCTACATTAATAAATAATTTTATTAAAATCTAAATTTTCAATTTTTACGAATCTCGAAAAAATTTCTTAATTCTCTCTTCTTCCTCTCTCTCCTCTTTCTCTCTCCTCATTTTTCTTTTTTTTTTCCTAAACTGAAACAAAACCCCTTTTTTTTCTTTCTACGGAACAGAGGCCCTCTTCTTTTATTTTTTCTTCTT
The DNA here is from genome assembly GCA_021397845.1 of Areca catechu. Taxonomy (NCBI): domain Eukaryota; kingdom Viridiplantae; phylum Streptophyta; class Magnoliopsida; order Arecales; family Arecaceae; genus Areca; species Areca catechu. The sequence goes on along the minus strand of CM038049.1, from coordinate 77,753,910 downwards.
TCTTTCTTTCTTCCTCCGGAACTCACCTCTCTGCTCTCTAATTGACTCAACCCGAGCCAGCCTCTCGGGGTCGCCGGCGATGGCCAATGGAAGGGGACCACCGGATGACCTCGACGGATCGGAAGCAGGCGGCGGCAGACGGTGGTAGCACTACCGGTGATCCACGACTCCAAATCCAAATCGAAACAAAATAAAATTAGATTCAACCCTTTTTTTAATCATAAAAGAAACCTTACCTGGCTTCGCCAATCTCTTGGATGTTCACCGGAGAGGAGGAGGATGGTGTGGGAAGACTCAATGGGCTTGTTTCGACGACAGTGGAGAGAATTTAAAGAAACTCCTGATGGTTCCCTCGCCATTTGGAAGACAACCATCATCCAATCGGTGTCCCAATCCCCATCGCCGATCACCTCCCACTCCCCTCACGACTCTTCCACTGAGACCCCCGACGAAAACTCTGGTCAGATAAGGGAGAAAACTCCTCCCCTGTTTCGTTCTCTTCTTCGCTCATCCTCATCTCGGTCTTTTTTTTTTCGACTGGGTCGAAGCCTACTGGGCTTGCCGACTTCGGCCCCAAGCCCAGGTTTCACATTCTCCCTCCGTTAAAATAATTTTGTCCTTGAAATTTGCTTATTTGAGCTTGACCCCTGAAAGTAGCCAACTGTCATATCACTCCCAAACTCTCAATTAGTCTACCCCTTAAGGTACTTACTTTCCAAGTCTTATTCAAAACTTGATCTTTTTCATTTATAATCCAGATCAAATTTTTGACATCCAAATTATATCCTAATCACTAATATCATAGCTCCAAGTGGTCATAAGCTGAGTCCATGTTGTCTAAACAACTACCAAGTAATTTCCAAATCATAAATGTCCAGTCTCGAATAATCATGACCTAAATTCCGATATCACTCACATCTATCAAAATCACTTATACCACAGTTCCAAATCATCTAAGTTCTAACACTATTCTTGTCATATCCTAATAATCATCATGTCATTATGATTTTAATCACTTGTATTACCGTCTCAAATGGTCATAACCTACTCATACCTGTCACTACTGAATTTGATGCGTTGGCATCCTGCTGCATGAGTGCGTACACCCGTCCTTGGGTACTCGGGTGTTGCTGCCCTCCTCTTGGTTGCTATTTTCCTTGAGGTGGTCGATACAGTGATCCCTTTTGCTTATAACACATAATCGCCTTGTGACCCTCCCTTCCGCAGTTATAGCACTTCCCTCCTGGCCAAGTACAATCTGGCTTAAGATGCGGCACACCACACATGTAACACTGGATCTCCTCCTTTTGTTGAGTCTCATCACTTAGAGTAGCATTATCAGGCTTCCATGTCTTTGTACTGATGTTTCTATTAGGTTGATCCTGAAATCCTCCTGATCTGGATCTTTTCTTTAAAGCTTTTTCTCTCTCTGCTTGAGCAACATCCAACCCCCTTTCTATAATCAGTGCCTTGTTGACGACCTCCTTATAGGTTGGTAGCTCGAAGGCAGTTACCTGATGCTAAATTCGACCTCTAAGTTCATTTTCAAATTTCTTGGCCCGAATCCCTTCATCTGCTAACAGTGATGGAGCATATCTTGACAATTCTTCAAATTGCAGCATACTAAGAAACGGTTAAGTTACCCTGCTCCAAGCGATCAAATTCTCAAAATTTTTGTACCCGAACACTTTGAGGAAAGTATCTCTCATAGAAAACCTTTCTGAAATCTGCACAGGTAAAAGGTGCATCGTTTGGTCCCTGCTTTCCAAGCTCCAACTCCCACCAAGTAGCTGCCTCATTTTGTAACAAGAATATAGCAAAAGTAACCTTCTCCCCTTTCGGACACCGTAAGGCTTGGAATACTTTTTCCACATCCTTTATCCAACCCTCTGCCTCCATTGGATTAGATGTTCCCTTGAATACCGGTGGCACATACTTCTTGAAATCTATCAAAGTGATTGGTCGTTCTTGTGGAATCCTAACTTCTGGCTGTTGCTGCTGTAATAATAGCTGCTGTATGAACTGTTGCTGTTGCTGTTGTGCTTCTATTAATCTCAGTGTATCAGCTCTTGCAGTAGCTTGTTGCTACACTAAGTATTGCACCAGCTGAGGAAGACCTACCTGGTCCCCAGGCTGAACTCCAGATCCTCCCGGTGTTCCCGTTTTTGCAGTCCCAGTTTCCGGGGTGTTGTCCAAAGGATTGGGCGCCGGTTCCTGTGGATGTTCCCCATCACCAGTGTTGTCCATGGGATTGGGCGTTGGTTCCTGTGGATGTTCCTCATCACCAGATAAGACCCCAGTATCCTCGTGCTGCTCTATAGGATCCCAAGCATTTGATCCATCCGCAAATTTTGTGGGCCTCCTAGCACGTCCACGTCCACTACCACACGCCATGGAAATCCTACACCAGTCATTATTAGTATACAACTAACACTTAGATGATCAAAAACATGTCACATTATCTACCCCACCTATGAATCAACCCACACTCTCTCGATGAGCTTATACCCTAAGATCCTAGAACCTGGCTTGCTATGATACCATTCTATCACGCCCTGAATCCAGCATCAAAATTGGATACGCGATCAGCCGCACAAATCCTAGATTTTATCCTAGAGATCATGCAAGGCCTAGGTACACAAGAGTCAGACACATCAAAATTAAAACTAATATTATATAAATAATTGATTAACAATTAAATAATCTATTTATTAAATCAATATCACTAATTGGTCTATTGATCACAACAAGCATCAGTAACCAAACTAACTCTAACTAACTAACTAACTCAACATTAATGAAGCTCCGTCTCATGCCCAGCCCAATCCTTGCTATATATCCTGAGTCTTTGAAAAAAAAATAGAAAACAGGAAGTGAGCTATACAGCCTAGTAAGGTTCCCTCACAATCACACCAGTAATAATATAAAAACTGGAAGCAGCAATATCATAATCATATAACAAAAAATGATAAAATTTTTTGGTCATGCAATCAATCACATATCAAGTATATCAAAAACCTTCATAACATTATATTTCCTTTATATGTTTTCATTAGTTTTCTTTCTTTTTTAGGGTTCTGGACTAGCCATTGTCATCTGATGCCCATGACTGGCAACCACACTATCAACCATGTATTCTAAGCCTGTGGCCAGGCTAGCTCATCTACAAAGCCCGTGACTCTGGCTGTCCCATGTTTTAAACGCCCATGGCCGGCTATTATTCGTACGAAGCCCATGGCTCCAGCAACTTCAGATCCATGACTAGTCCAGACACTGTTATCACTTTATCCATCTACATCATCTTATCAAATCATAAGATTCATAGCTTTTCAATAACTATATCATGATCCAATCCACACAAATAACACATCATTCATAGTCCAACCCACACATCATTGATAACACATGGTATACCAGAACATAGCTAGTAACATCAAAAATCATGCTGTCTAAAAGAAAAATGTCAAAATATTCCATGCAAAACTAGACATGTATGTTGATGCACATATGCACGAATTAAATCATGTCGAAACAAACATATATATATATATATATACTGGTGATCAGATCTAGAGATCCTTACCTCTCAAGAATCAACTGTCTATACCTGAACTAGTCCGTACCCAAATTTTGCGCAATGCCTTACTGCTCAGAAGACTGGTTTCCTACATTAATAAATAATTTTATTAAAATCTAAATTTCCAATTTTCATGAATCTCGAGAAAATCTCTTAATTCTCTCTTCTTCCTCTCTCTCCTCTTTCTCTCTCCTCATTTTTCTTCTTTTTTTTTCCCTAAACTGAAACAAAACCCCTTTTTTTTTCTTTCCAAGGAATAGAGGCCCTCTTCTTTTTTTTCTTCTTCTTTCTTTCTTTCTTCCTCCCGAACTCACCTCCCTGCTCTCCTATTGACTCGACCTAAGCCAGCCTCTCGGGGTCGCCGGTGATGGCCAATGGAAGGGGGCCACCGGATGACCTCGACGGATCGGAAGCAAGCGACGGCGGATGGTGGTAGCACTACCGGCGATCCACGACTCCAAATCCAAATCAAAACAAAATAAAACTGGATTCAACTCTTTTTTTTTAATCATAAAAAAACCTTACCTGGCTTCGCTGATCTCTTAGATGCTCGCCGGAGAGGAGGAGGATGGTGTGGGAAGACTCAATGGGCTTGTTTCGATGATGGTGGAGGGAATTTAAAGAAACTCCCGATGGTTCCCTCCCCATTTGGAAGACAACCATCATCCAATCGGTGTCCCAATCCCCGTCGCCGATCACCTCCCACTCCTCTCATGACTCTTCCACCGAGACCCCCGGCGAAAACTCTGGCCGGATAAGGGAGAAAACTCCTTCCCTGTTTCGGTCTCTTCTTCGCTCATCCTCGTCTTGGTCTTTTTTTTTTTTGACTGGGTCGAAGCCGGCTGGGCTTGCCGACTTCGGCCCCAAGCCTAGGTTTCACACATGGTCTATTCGAGACCATGAGATTTGATCTTGGCTTCTCTCTACTCGCACCCTGACTGTCGTGAGAGGATTGATGGGGATCCATCGTAGGGTTATCTCTGGAGTGGAGGGAGAGAAAGGAACCCTCTATCTCTAGCTCCCATCATAGTCCTGGTTCTAAAGAGAGATTTCTTTCCCTCAATATGTAACTAGGAATACTGTCATACTTTGATAGAGAACAGTTTTAAGGAAGGCTCACATCATGTCACAACAAAGTTCGAAGAAGATCCTAACTAATGATAATTTAGGCCACATTACCAAATATTCAAAATTGAAATACAAATCTCGTCAAATTCAATGTTTCCTTAAAAACTAGCATATTGAACAGATTGGTGTACAGAAAATATGCCAATTGCCAAGGGAGGTCTAAAAGAAGGGCAATCCACAACAAACATAATGCTGAAATTGGGAATGATTGAGCATGCTCTATTATTCTATTCCATTGAAGCAAAGGTGGTGTAAGGGTGGCTGACCATGTCAGAGGAATGGCAACAACTTAGCAGTAACCAACATGGTATTAAGTTCTTCTTAGACCCCTTAACCATAGAGAGACAATAATTCTGCAGTAACTTTATAGCCCGTGAGAAATTCTTTGTGAACCATGTATGGTGCAGAAAATCCAAGCTAGCCTACACCATCTCTTCTCATTGATCCACATGGATCCCACCTAACATAACAGAATGTGATAGAAGGAGCGTTAAATGGTAGGAGAGCGGCATCTATTTTGAATATGATGTGCATTAATATTCGATCAACCTTTTTTTGCAAGTTTTAAATAGATCAAAATGTCCTTTCCTTCAACTTGCTTTTTCTCACCATCTTTCTTGAATTTTGCTCATTCTAAAATATTCTTCCTGTAACTTCTGGTAAAATTATTCATCATTCTGAATACTGCTCTCCATGTCGGGTCTAAGGAATCAGTCCAAAGTTGAAGCAAAATTCTTTCTCATTTTGAAATGTGTTCTGACAGTCGGGTATAAGGAATCAGTTTTCAGAGATTGATATAAGATTCTTTCTTACTCTAAAAAGTATTCTGGATCTCGAGTCTAAGATATCAGGTAGCATTCAAGGTTGAAGAAGATTCTTTCTCGTTCTAAAAAATATTATGAGTATCAAGTATAAGAAAATAGTTTTAGTTTGAGATTGAAGTAAACTATTTGAAGGCTTATTCTTTAACTTCAAGATAAAATGTCATCCCAACAGGAAGTCAAAAACCTTTCACAGAATATTGTTTACAATTTTTTTGTGTGGATCCTTTATTATACCAACTGTTTTGGTAGTTAGAAAAATTTAATATATTCGAAAACCATGTAATACTCCAAGATGTCATAAATTATTTAACCTAGTCATATCTTGAATATTAGAAGTGTTAACTTTTTTCAGTTAGTCACATTTTAGTTAATAGATAATAGAAAAGTTTTTGTATGGAGGATCAAAATATTCAATTTTATATTTTGTGCCTGGATATCATAATTTTTTAACTAGGATATCACAGTTTTTATGAAGGAGTGTTATAAGTTCAAATCTCATATTTTTTTTAAAAAAAATTCTTCTAAATGTATTATCACATTCTGGAAGTCATATTTAAACTAATGCATGGTTGAAAAGTCTTGGCGTGAAGGACTAAAGCCTTTATTTTCCATTTTGTATCAAGGAAGATATATTTCTCATACTTTTATATTCAAGTGCTCTTAGAATCATATTATTATCATATTTAGACAATGAATAGTGAAAAAGTCTTGGTATGTAGGATCAAAATATCTAGTTTATGATTTTGTACCAAGGTATCATAATTTTTATAAAGGAGTATTATAAGTTCAAATCTCATATTTTTAGAATTTTTTATCTTATGACCATATTGTCATATACTTTGAAAGTCATATTCAAGCTAAAGCATGGTTGAAAAGTCATATTCAAGCCAATGCATGGTTGAAATTAGTAAATCTTCATTTTTCATTTTGTACCAAGGTAGTCATATTTCTCATATTTTCATGTTTAAATTATCTTAAAACCATATTATTATCTCTGGATGTCATATTTAGATAATGGATAGTATAACGTCCTAGTACGAATGATCAAAATATCCAATTTATAATTTTGTACCAAGGTGTCATAATTTTTGAACTAGAATATCATAATTTTTGTGAAAGGTGTTATAAGTTCATAACTCATATTTCAAAAAAAATTTCTCATGGCCATATTATCATACTATGGATATCATATTTTAGCAATGAATAGTATAATTATCATTATGCTCTATATATAAAATGTTATCTAAAACTATTGATATCAATATTTTTGATCTTGTACAGAAATTTTTACAAATGATGTTAAAATTATAGATCTAAAAAATATCCAACATAAGCAGTTAGATGAGGTTGGTGTGCTATTTAAAAGAATGCAATTCTCCTATTACTCTGACTACAAAGAATAATTATGTTATTCCTCACATTGGAATAGAGTTTAATTCAGCAAATGATGTGTACAATTTCTAGAATGATTATGCAAGAAGAGTTGGTTTTGTATAATAGGTCCAACAACAACGACAAAATATGCTTCAAGTACCTATCATGTTGGAGGCAAGGAAAATCTAAGAAAATGGATAATTTTATGAATCCTATGGATACTTGCAAAATTGATTACAAAGCAATAATAAAAGTAAGGCTAAATTCTAAAAATAATAAGTAGATATTGGATAATATTTTGGTAGAATTTAACCATGAGCTGTCCAATCATCTATTGGTTATCCATGGTCCTATAGGTGGATTAGCATACCAGAAAATATAGAGATCAGTAATTTGCATGCCATTAATATAACCATGACTTAAATATACTCTACCATGGTAAAAAGGAAAGGAAGTAGAAAGCAATTAGATTTCATAGAAAATGATGCTCATAATTTTATTTGTTGAGAATATCAGAGTCAGCTAACAGAAGGAGATGCACAATCAATGATAAATCATTTTATACAAATGCAAGTTAAAAATATAATTTTTTGTATACTTTAGTCCTAAATGATAATGGACAGCTCAAAATTATCTTCTAGATCCATCCAAGGTCAAGATTGGCAAGCACTTACTTTGATGATGTATTGACCTTTGATTCAACCTATCTGGTAAGTACATATCAAATGTTATTTTGTCTATTTATTGGAGTTAACCATCATGGATAATCTATATTGCTTGATTATGCATTATTATCAAATGAAAGGATTGAGATATTTAAATAGGTATTCAAATCATGACTGGATGTAAATGATGGTCAAGCACCCAATGCCTTCATAATCAACCAAGATAAGGCAATTGAGACTACTATTAGGAAGGTTTTTCCCAATGCATGACATGTATTTTATCTTTGGCATATATTAAAGAAGATTCTTGAAAAGATCGGTCACATATATACATCCAGTCCTAAATTAATGGTTGAGTTTGATTAGGCAACATATGATACAATTATCAATTACAATATAGGCTTTTGAGGAAAGATGGGCACAAGTCATAGAGAAACATAAAGAATGCAAAGCTATAGATATGTTAAATGACCTTTATAAATATCGGGATAAATAATTTCAGTTATCTTAAGGATACATTCTTCGCAAGTTTCTAAGATATTATATTTGATTTATGAAATTCTTTGCAAATTTCTAACACCCTTTGGATATTTAATACTTTTTTTACTTTTCATAATCATGTGCAAGCATGTCATCTTCACAAAAGAGCGAGAGCATCAATCACTCTTTAATAGATTTATAAATTTGAAGACTACACTCAAGAATTCATCGACAAGTATGAAGATGGGTTGGAGAAAAGATATGAGACAGAAAATGAGTAAGATAATAAAATGTTATAAATAACTACTTTCCTAAAAGCATCTTTACCTTTTGAGAGGCAAGCAGTAGCTAAATATACAAAGCACATATTCAAAAAAAAATAAAAATGAGGTCCTTGAAATAGCTGCATCAAATACAAAATTAATTGAAGAAGTTGACAACTATGCTATATATTCTGTAAAGTCATTTAAAAGAATTATGTCATTTCATGTGGCAACCATTTGGAAAAGTTTAATACTAGTACCGATCCTTTCAGTTCAAGGGATACTTATGTAGGCATGCCTTATTGGTCCTTCATCAAAGTGAAGTATTTCGTATTCCAAATAAGTTTTTCTTGAAGAATTAGTTCAAGGACATAAAATATCAATTTGATGATTCGACTACAATATTCAATTTTATGATAAAAGTACCTGAAAATCTTGGTATGCAGTCACATTATTTAGATTGAGGTATCCTATTTTATATTTACGAGAACCTGTTATATGTCATAAAATCCTAATATAAATATGATATATTATTGATTGTAGATATACTTTGATGAGCCATCCAATGATGAAGCTTGTATAGATAGCCTTCATGTCCGAAGATATATTTAATTTAGTAATAGATGATCTAACACCATTATTCAAAAGAGCAGTAGATGCCAATTATGCAACTTAGTCAAGTACATAACTTGTAATCCAAGATCTAACCAAATCACTAAGAAAAGATAACAGAATTAAGAATGAAGTCGAGAAGAAGTCAAAGAAGTTAAAGAAAAATATAAAGAAGGCTTCTATTGACACTCCTATATAAAATCAAAGAAGACCCATTAAAAGATAGATGAACACTTTCCATCAAGTAGTGGAAGTACCCCAACAAATAATTAAAATCATTATACCATCTTTTGATCCATTTTTAGATAAGTTTGATGCTTATATATACAATCAACTAACACAGAAAAGAGCATAAAATACTAGACTTCTCTACAGTCTTGTATAAATTTATAGTATTTGCATAAAATTATAGTAGGATATATTTGATATATGGTTTATTGTGGTAACATTATGATATATTATTTTAACATGTAAGAATTAATTTATGACATCCAAGAATAAAATAAAAAAATAGATTTATGACACTCTTTGATAGAATTATGATATTCATTTATAAAAATTATGAAATCTCATCATAAAATAAGAAACTAAAGGAATTAACCTAACCCAACAAGACTTCCTATCATCCGTGGCTTGAATTATGACTTCCAAAATATCATTACATGTCATGGATAGTAAAAGATAATAAATATATAACAAAACAGGATCATGACATCCTAATTCAAAAATTATGTTAGCTCAAAAATTATGATATCCCTATAAAAGCATTAACCCCTCATAACAGGACTTCCTATCATCCATGACCTAAATTATGACTTTTAAAATATCATAACATGCTATGGATGGTAAAAGATAATAAATATATGCTAAAAAAGATTATGATGTCCTATTCAAAAATTATGACACCCTTGCTTAAAAATTATGATATCCTTACTGAAATAATAAAACTAAAGGTATTAACCCCTCCTAAAAGGATTTCCTATCACTTGTGATCTAAACTATGACTTTCGAAATATCATAACATACCATGGATGATAAAATATAATAAATATATATCGAAACATGATTATGACATCCTGGTTTCAAAAATTATGATACCTTAACTCAAAAATTATAACAGTCCTGTAGAAAATATAAAACTAAAAGTATTAACCCCTCATAATAGGACTTCCTATCATTCATGGCCTAAATTATGATTTTCAAAATATTATAACATTCCACGGATAGTAAAAGATAATAAATATATATCAAAACATGATTATGAAATCCTAGTTCAAAAATTATGATATCCTAGCTAAAAAATTATGACATTTTCACAGAAAATATGAAACTAAAAGCATTTAATCCCTTTGAACAGGACTTTTTATTATCTATAGCTTAAATTATGACTCTCAAAATATCATAGCATGCCATAGATGGTAAAAGATAATAAATATATATCAAAATGGGATTATAATAACCTAGTTCAAATATTATGATATTCAAGCTTAAAAATTATGATACCTCTATAGAAAATATGAAACTAAAGATATTTACCCTTCATAACAAGACTTTCTATCACTTGTGGCATGAATTATGACTTTCAGAATATCATAACATACCATGGATAGTAAAAGATAATAAATATATATCAAAATAAGATTATGATATTCTAGTTCAAAAATTATGACATCCTAACTTAAAAATTATGACACCTCTACAGAAAACATAAAATTAAAGGTATTAACCTCCCTTAACAAGACTTCTTATCACTTATAGCCTGAATTATTCTCCCAGAATATCATAACATATCATGAATGATAAAAGATAATAAATATATGCTAAAATAAGATTATGACACTCTACTTCAAAAATTATGACATTCTAGCTCACAAATTATGATATCCTTGTAGAAAACATAAAACTAAAAGTATTAACCCCTCCTAATAGGACTTTCTATCATCAGTTGCATGAATTATAACTCTTAGAATATGATAACATATCATGAATGGTAAAGATAATAAATATATGCCAAAACATGATTATGATACATAGTTCAAAAATTATAACATCATAACTCAAAAATTATGTTATCTTTATAGAAAATATGAAATTAAAGATATTAACCCCTCCTAACAGGACTTCTTATCACTTGTAACTTAATTTATGACTCTCAGAATATTATAACATTCTATGGATGGTAAAAGATAATAAACATATGCCAAAATAGAATTATGATATCCTAGTTCAAAAATTATGACATCCTAGCTCAAAAATTATAACATCCCTATAAAAAATATGAAATTAAAGGTATTACCCCTCTTAATAAGATTTTCTATCACTTGTGACCTAAATTATGACTTCTAAAATATTATAATATGCCATAGATGGTAGAAGATAATATATATATGTCGAAATATGATTATGATATTCTAGTTCAAAAATTATGATATTCTAGCTTAAAAATTATGATATCCTTACAGAACATCTAAAACTCAAGGCATTAACCCCTCTTAACAAGACTTTCTATCACTTATGGCCTGAATTATAACTCTTAGAATGTTACAACATGCCATGGATAATAAAAGATAATAAATATATACCGAAATAAGGTTATAACATCCTAGTTCAAAAAATATTATATCCTAACTCAAAAATTATGACACTCTTATAGAAAATATAAAACTAAAGGCATTAACCCCTCCTACTATAACTATCTATCACCTGTGACTTAAATTATGGCTCTTAAAATATCATGAATACCACTGAAAAAAAATAATAAATATATGCTGAAACAGAATTATGATATCCTAGTTCAAAAATTATATCATCATAGTTAAAAAACTATGACATCCCGGTATAGAACATGATATCTCTATAAAAAATATCCTAAAAAATTTATAAATGATGATTTGATATCTCTGTATAATATTATAATATCCCTTTAAAAACTTAACATTCCTGTATAGAATATAATATCTTATATCCAAAAACTACAAGTAATGAACAAAATATACTTATAACATTTCAGTTTGAAATAATTACACAAGATTAATCTTTTTATTAATGTTTAAGGGCTAACATCAATTGAATTACAAATTTCTTATATTATCTTACAAAAGTTGATGAATTGAAGAGAAAAAATCATCACAAATATTTAGCTTTTTTATTTTAAATTTTTAGAACTCCATCTATCTTATGATTGAAGCCCTATTTCAATATTCTTGCTTCTAACTATCACCAGTATAGATTGATATCATCTTGTATGAAGTTTCAATGATCTAGCTTATCCTTGTAAGTAAAAAATTTAATATATTTTAAGTAATAGAGGCCACAATATAATGAACCAGCTAGCTGAGAAGGGCATTCAACATTTTTTGCCATGGCACACTTTATCACGTCTTCGTTATCACAGTAGATATGAAACACTGGGTTGATAATATTGTACCACTTCTTCATATTAGATTGTACTTGGCATTACATTTTATAAAATTTAGATGCATAATACCTTCCTATCTATGTCAATTGGAACTAGATACCAGTACAAATTTTTTGAGTTGATAATGGTGAAGAGAAATCTAAACTCTTTCCTTTCTTCATCACCAACTCCATCAAAAATCATATTCCTTGCTATTCTAGCAAGTTTATAAAATGATAATGATTGACACCTGTCTTAATTTTGATGAATAACAAAATACTTAAGTATATTTAAGTACTAACTCTATGTTAAAAGTGTGTTTATCAGAATAAGGTACTCATCAAAGTTATAGTGTGTTGAAAAATTTAAATGCTTGTCAAAATGTTGAAGAAGTCATGGAATTTCAAGTTAAATAGACTTTGACACATAAGAATGACTTTGAAAGACTCAAGTTTTGAATTTGAACAAGTTTCAGCCAAGTGTTGATTCATATAAGTTAAATAGACTTTGGCACATAAGAATGACTTTGAAAGACTCAAGTTTTAAATTTGGACAAGTTTCAGCAAAGTTTCAGCCAAGGGTTGACTCATAAAGATCAAGTATCGATTCAAGGTGTTGACTCACAAAACCTTGAGCTGATATGCAGAAAGAGTTTCAGCCAGCATGCATGAAGTGTCGACTCATGAAAATCAAGTGTCGATACATGAGTCGACTCATGGTCAAGCAAGTGTCGACTCAAGGTCTAAGATCAAAATAATGATAGAACATGCTGATTTCTGGATTTTGTCCAAGTATCGACTCATGAAGATGAAGTGTTGACTCAAGTATCGACTCACCAGAAGAAGTATCGATATACCATAACACTCCAAAGAGCTTTAGAAAATATTTTTGACCTAGTGTCGATACATGAGTCAACTCATAACCTGAAGTATCGACACCTGCAGGTTTGGATGAATAGTAATGGCTAGTTTTTTGAAGCACAAAATTGCTTCTTTTTGTATCTAACAGCTATTTTCTCCTCTCCAACGATCATAGACGGTCATTTAAGACTTGAAAAGGTATTTAAAGTAGACCAAACATAAAAGAGAAGTAACTAATGAGAAATTGATTGTAACCTAATGAGCATTCATTGAGTATTCATTAATTTTGAGTGAAGTTGAGCCTTCAAGTATTCAAAAGCATTCAAGAAGTATTACAGTCCAATTCTCAAGCATTTATTAAGGCTTCAACAATTTGGAGACAAGCTTTCTCAACAGCAATCAAGAGCTTCAAAAAGATATTTGCTTTTATTTTGAAAGCTACTTGTATTCTTACATTATACTTGATTTATCTAATTGTTCCTAGTTTCAAGTGGATTGAAACTAGTATTTGGATTATTGATGAGCCTTATTTAAAAAACCAACTAGGTTGTTGGTGAGCCTTATTTGAAAACCAACTAGGTTATTGGTGAGCCTTGTATTAAAAAACCAACTAGGTTTTTGGTTAGCCTTATGAAAACTAAAGGGATTTTGATTAGTGAGCCCGGAAAAACTAATCTACTATAATCGAAAAAGGATTATAGTAAAATATTCAAGTGGACCTTGGAAAGTGGACATAGGTGCTTGGAGTGCACCGAACCATTATAAATTCTTGTATTTGTGATTGCTTATCTTTTGTTTCTTGCATTTACTTTATACTTCTGCTGCATACTTTTGTTAAGCATACAAATACTTTGCAAACACACTAGCACTTGTATTTAATCTTTGCAAAAAGTTTTAAAATCTAATTCACCCCCCTCTTAGATTCTTTAGCTGGGCAACAAGTAGTATTAGAGTCTTGTACTCAGCTTAAAGGTCTAACCACCTTGAGTTAAAGATCTATGGTAGCCCCTATAGGTACTAGTATTGTTGAGGGTCAAGCCTCAAATAGACCCACCTTGAGTTAAAGATCTATGGTAGCCCCTATAGGTACTAGTATTGTTGAGGGTCAAGCCTCAAATAGACCAACTTTTTTCAATGGTACTAATTATACATATTGAAAAACTCGCATGCGAATTTATATGCACTTCATTGATTACAATCTTTAGAAAGTAGTTGTTAAAGGCCCTCATGTTCCTTCGATTTTGGTTAATGACATTTCCATTCCCAAGCTTGAAGAGGATTGGGATGAAAACAACATTAAGCAATCCGAGCTTAATACCAAAGTAATGAATTTGCTTTATTGCACATTGGATCCTAGTGAATTCAATAGGATATCCACATGTGCATTGGCAAAGAAAATTTGGGACACACTTGAGGTTACTCATAAGGGTACCCATCAAGTGAAGAATAGTAAAGTGAATATGCTCATTTATACATATGAAATGTTTAGAATGGAGCCTAATGAATCCATAACTGGTATGTATACAAGATTTACTAACATTGTAAATAGTATGAGAAGTCTCAGAATGCTAACCTTGTTAATAAAATTCTCAGGTCTTTACCAACTTCATGGGATCCGAAGGTCACGACAATCCAAGAAGCAAAAGATGTTGAGACACTTTTCTTGGAGCAACTTGTTAGTTCACTCATGACTTATGAGTTGAACTTAAAGCAAAATGCAGTAGATGTGGATAGAAAGAAGAAATAATTGCTCTCAAATCCACTATAACAAATGAGTCTTCAAGTGAAGAGTCAAAAGAAGGTGATGATAATGATGAGGAGGCTCTAGTAGCTAGGAAGTTTAGGAGATTCATGAGGAAGAAGAAATACTCATACAAAAAGAAGCCACTTAAAGAAGAGCCTAGTAAAGATAAAGCCAAAGATAAAGAAAAGGAGAAGGAGAAGGACCAACCTATCTGCTTTGAATGCAAGAAGCCCGATCACTACAAGGTTAATTGTCCTCTTCTCAAGAAGTTTAAAAAAAAATTTAAGAAGAAAGCAATGATGGTAATTTGGAGCGATAGTGAAGCCTCTAGTTCAGAGGAAGAACAATAAGAAGTTGCCAATCTTTGTCTTATGACAATAAAAAATGAGGTACCACCTGAATTTGAATTTACTTTTAAAGAACTTAAAGATGCTTTTGATGAACTTGTGCATGAGTACAAATTGCTGAAAATTAAGCATAAAAAGTTAAAAAATCATATTGATTCTTCTTTTATTGAAAACAATGATCTTGTTAATGAAAACAATGATTTAAAATCCAAGGTTGAGTTTTGGAAAAATAAAAGAATGCTCTCACAAAAAAAATAGAAGTTTTAAAAAGATCCAATACCTTTGTTCCAAATAATGAGCTTATAAAGAAAAACAAAGACCTTGAGCTAGAAAACAAAAAGTTAAAAGATAAGCTTGATAAAATGAAACCTTTTGTTGAAAAATTTACTTTCAATTCTAAAAAACTATGTCTACTTTCACTACAAGAAATAAGGGTATTTGCAACAATTATTCCCTACGGATAATAAATTATACGTAGGTAAAAGTATTTTTGTCGACAAATACTTTTGTTTATCAGGAATATATTCTTATGTATGATTTTTTCTGATGGATGAGGGATAATCGTGGGGAATACTTTTATTCCCAACGGGCTATCTGGATTAGGCGTAGGGAATGGACCAAATTTTTTTTTTGTTTGGCACTATGTATAATTTTTTTCGATGGATGAGGGATAATTATGGAGAATAATTTTATTCCCAACGGGCCATCTGGATGGGTGTAGGGAATAGGCTGAATTCTTTTTTCATTTGGTGCTATGTATAATTTTTTCCGATATATGAGGGATAATCATGGGAATAATTTTATTCCTAATGAGCCATCTAGATTAGGCATAGGGAATGGACTGAGTTTTTTTCCTTTGGAGCTATGTATGATTTTTTCCAACAAATGAGGGATAATTGTGGAGAATAATTTTATTCCCAATGGGGTCTGGATTGGGCATAGGGAATGGGATGAATTCTTTTTTTGCTATGTATGATTTTTTTCGACGAATGAGGGATAATCGTGGAGAATAATTTTATTCCTAATGGGCAATCTGGATTGGGCATAGGGAATGGGCCATATTTTTTTTTGTTTGGCATGGCCCGTAAACTACTCCCACGACCATCTCAATTTGAGCGACCATCTCAATTTGAGCGCTATGTATGATTTTTTTTATGGATGAGGAATAATCATGGAAAATAATTTTATTCCCAACAGGCCATCTAGATTGGGCATAGGGAATGGACTGAATTTTTTTTTGTTTGGCACTATGTATGATTTTTTTTATGGATGAGGGATAATTATGGAAAATAATTTTATTCCCAACGGGCCGTCTAGATTGGGCATAGGGAATGGGCTAAATTTTTTTTTTGTTTGGTGCTATGTATAATTTTTTTCGATGGATGAGGGATAATCATAGAAAATAATTTTATTCCAATGGGCTGTCTGGACTTGGTGTAGGGAATGGACTTAATTTTTTTTCCTTTGGCACTATATATGATTTTTTTGATGGATGAGGGATAATTATGGAAAATAATTTTATTCCTAATGGGGTCTGGATTGGGCATAGGGAATGAGCCGAATTTTTTTCTCTTTATGTATGATTTTTTTCAACGGATGAGGGATAATCATGGGGAATAATTTTATTCCCAATGGGCAATCTGGATTAGGCATAGGGAATGGGCCATATTTTTTTTTGTTTGGCGTAGCTTGCAAACTCCCGCAACCATCTCAATTTGAGTGCTATGTATGATTTATTCTGACAGATAAGGGATAATTATGGGGAATAATTTTATTTCCAACAGGCCGTCTGGATTGGACATAGGGAATGGACCAAATTTTGTTTATGTATGATTTTTTTTCGATGGATGAGGGATAATTGTGAGAAATAATATTATTCCCAATGGGGTCTGGATTGGAAATAGGGAATGGGTCAAATTTTTTTTCATGCTATGTATGATTTTTTCATGAAGAATAGTTTTATTCCCAACGGGCTATCTGGGTTGGGCGTAGGGAATGGGCCAGAATTTTTTTTTTGTTTGGCATGGCTTGCAAACTCCCGCGACCATCTGAATATCCCTACTTTTTTCTCCTTCCATTTGTCTCGCTTTTCTCCATTTCCAGCCCTAGGACGACATCAATCGGCAACCCGTCGGTGGAGATCATCGTCAGTGGTGGCGGCGAAAGTGGTGGAGATCATCGTCAGTGGTGGCACGAAGGTGAGTTAGTTTCCATTGGTTGATAGGCTTCTTTTTTTTTGGTTTCTTTGATGGATTCGGCGAGGGAAGATCATCACGATGCCGGGGGGCGGGTGCAGGTCGACGGAGGTGACGACGAGGGGACCTTCTCCTCGGACTCAACTTGAGAACCACTGTCGACATCAGTAGTGGGGAGGAGTGGGGCTGCGTGGGGGGCCATTGGGGTTGTTTGGGGGTTGAGGTCGGTAGTGGGAAGGGGTGGAGCCATGGGGGGGTAGCCGGGGGAGGTGGGTCGAGGTCGGCAGTGGGGAGGGCGAGGCCGTGGGGGGCTATCAGGGGAGGGGGGCCGTGGGGGCACTTCCGGGGGAGCAGGGACCGGGGTCCAAAATAGAGTAAAGGCAAAGAAAAGAAGAAACATAGAAATAGAGGAATGGTTGTCGACGACAGTGGGGATGGGTGGGGCCGCGGGGTGGCCGCCGAGGGAGGGGGGCTGGTGGTTCAAAAGAGAGAGAGAGGGAATCTTTCAGAGAAACAGAGCGGGGTGTCGAGATGATTGTGATCTTCGGGAGAGAGAAATAGAGGGCCAGGGGAGAATCACATCATCATCGTCATCACCATCAAACTCTAGAGTGCCACCGGGGTTCCGGTTCCACCCGACCGAGGAGGAGCTCCTCCACTATCTAAAGAAAAGGTCTCAGAAGTTTTCGATGTCTGCTGTCCCCAACCCTTGTATATTATTTCCTGCCATGAGGTTTATTTTTCTGCCATGGGATTAATTTAAGCCAAGATTAAAATGGATTTTGTTATTAAAAAAAATGGGTTATGAAGGCTAACAGATTCTTATATAAGATCCAGTCCAATTTTGCTGGATTTTTTAGGGTTAGCCCTTAGAACGATGTTTTGTACATTTATATTTCTCAAAAAATAATTCTATCTATTTACACACTTATTTTCCCGGTCAAGACCTCACGAGTAATAAAGAAGGAAGATAACTTCAATATTTCCCATTCATAATGACCATTCTCTTTAAAATACTTACTGTCCTTGGTGAAGGTTAACGAAATTTTTGTGTAAGGGCCATGAATTGCAAATTAATACCAGTAATTTGGTTATGATATTTTTTTGTTGTCTTGGTAAGTGGAGTGGATGGTTTGTGCCTTTGTGGGTTTAATTTTGTAATGACTAATGTTGATTTTTTGGCCTACAATGAGCTACACTTGATGTTATAAAAAGCCTAAGAATTATTATTATGTTTATATTAATTGTAAGACCACAATATAGTATTATAAATTAAACTTCAAGTGTTTGTTGGGCTTTATTGGCAAATTTACTTTGATAGGCCTTGAAGTGTTCTTTTTAGTATTCTTGTATATATGTTTCTATTTGGCATGGATGAGTAATAACCATTTCATTGTTTTGTTGATAATATGCTTTTGCAACTTGTTAATGTTTTCCTACTTTTTTTTCTTAATTGATAGGATGATATGGCTGGAATAAATAAAAATTGGATGCAGATTACTAATAGATTATTCTTGAGTATAGAAATGGAGTGAAAGATTTTCTTGACTTTGCATTCGAGCACACAGATCCAGGGGATAAAATTTGGTGCCCTTGTATCAAATGTAACAATACTTGATATAAATATCGAGATGATGTTGAGGCTGATCTTGTGATTCATGGAATAGTCCCATCATATACTCAGTGGTCCTTACATGGTGAAGGTGTAGGTAATATTGAAAGTGATAATGTTGATGTCAATGAAAAAACTAATATGGAAGATGAGGAGATTAATGATATGCAAGAGTTAATACATAATGTATGTGGAGTCCCTTATTTAGAGGGTGACGACTATACAAATTTAAATGCAAATGATCAAAATGAGCCTCATGAGGAAGCTTCAAAGTTTCATAAACTACTAAGTCAGATCAAGACATGTTTATATCCAAATAGCAAGAAGTTCTCAAAGCTATCTTTTGTTTTAAAGCTATGGCAACTAAAATGTCTTCAAGGATTGAGTAACAAAGCTTTTAATGCTTTCCTTAAATTATTTAAGGAGGCACTTACCGAGGGCGAGACATTACCAAATTCATTTTATGAAGCTAGAAAGATGATTCGAAATCTCGACCTTTATCATGAGAAAATTGATGCATGCGTCAATGATTGTATGTTGTTTTGGAAAGAATATGCTAATGAGAATCACTATGTTATATGTGGGGCATCTCGATGGAAATCAAGTAGAGGCAAAGCAAATTTTGTTAAATCTTCATCTTTGAAAAGTGGCAAAAAAATTCCTATTAAGATTTTATGGCACCTTCCATTGATTCCGAGGCTTCAGAGGTTGTATATATCTACTTCAGACATGAAATGGCATCATGACATATGTCTTAAGGATGGGGCTTTAAGGCATCCAGCAGATTCTCAAGCATGAAAACACTTAGATGAGTTGTATCCATCATTTGCTATAGAGCCTCATAATGTGAGACTTGGATTAGCAAGTGATGGATTCAACCCATTTGGAAATATGAGTACCGTACATAGTACATGGCCTATGGTGCTTGTTCCTTATAATTTACCACCATGGTTATGTATGAAACAACCTTCCTTTATTTTGGCATTGCTCATTCCTGGTCCAAAAGCTCCAGGAAATGATATTGATGTGTATTTGCAACCATTAATTGGGGAGTTAAAGGAGTTATGAGAAAAAGGAGTAGATACTTACGATGCCTCAATGAAACAAAACTTTTGAATGCATGCAGTACTCTTATGGACTATAAATGACTTTCCTGCATATGACAATTTATCAGGATGGAGTACTAAAGGGAAGCTAGTATGTCCTTGCTGTAACAAAGATACATATTCATATTGGCTGAAGTATTGTGGTAAGTTCTGCTATATTGGCAGTCATCGTTTCTTGGCCCTTAACCATAAATGGCAAAATTCTAAAAAGGAATTTAATGGTGAGAAAGAGCTAAGGCCACCTCCTAAGCAATTGTCAGGATATGATGTGCTTGATCAATTGCATGGGCTCAAACATATTATATTTTGTAAGATTGGTAAAAAGAGAAAATGGAAAAATCTCATACAAAGCTATAATTGGAAAAGAAAAGTAATTTCTTTGAATTACCATATTGGAAAGACCTTCTCTTGCATCATAATTTAGATGTCATGCATATTGAAAAGAATATATGTGATAGTGTGGTTGGTACACTCTTATACATTGAAGACAAAACAAAAGATAGTCTCAAAGCTCATCATGATCTTAAGGATATGGGTATAAGAGAAAAGTTTCATCCAATACTAAATAAAGGAAAATGGACATTTTCTGCTGCATGTTATACACCGTCTATGGAAGAGAAAACTACTTTATGTAATTTTTTAAAGGATATTAAGGTGCCTGATGGATATTCTTCAAATATTTCAAGATGCATTCATTCCAAAGAGCGCAAGATATCTGGATTGAAAAGTCATGACTGCCATGTTCTTTTATTAATTTTTTTACCGCTTGCAATTCGTGGAAGGTTATGTAAACTACTATCAAAAGCCTTAATTGAGCTTTCCACTTTCTTTAAAGAGTTGTCTTCCAAGATTTTGTGGATGGAGGATGTGGAAAAGTTGGAGTCTTCTATTGCAATAACTCTTTGTAAGTTAGAGATGCTCTTTCCACCATCATTTTTTGATATTATGATGCATTTGCCACTACATTTGGTGAATGAGGCTAAAATTGCTGGATCGGTACAATATTGGTGGATGTTCCCAATTTAACGGTTAGTACATTTCAAATTTTCATATTTATAATATAGATGATATATTTATCCATCTTCTTGGTATTATTCTTATTATTGCTTTATACTTTCAATAACTATAGGTACTTGTGCACACTTAAACATTTTATGCATAACAAAAGTCATCTTGAGGGTTCAATTGTAGAGGGATATATTGCAGAAGAATGTGTCATATTTTGTTCTAGGTATCTATACAGTATTGAAACAAGATTCGATAGATTGGAGAGGAACTATGATGGCTCAAATGCTAAATCTCATCATGGGTTAGAGGTTTTTGCACAACTTGGTTGTACTTTTCAAAATAATAAGGATAAGAAGGTTAGATTCAAACGTAAGCTAAGTAGAATGGAGCTAATACAAGCTCATCTATATGTGCTAAAAAATTGCAACGAAGCTTTGCCATACTTAAGGTAAGTAAGCTCTTTTTATTTAATATTATATATATATGACTTGTAGCTAATATGCAACATTGTTATAGAAATGATTGTATTATTTAGTGAGTATGACAACATGATGTCAAATTCCCAAGTTCATAATGCTGGACAACCTCAAGATACTCAATTATCTGAATGGTTTGAGAAACATGTAAGTGATATAATCTCCCTTTTTAAAAATAATATACTATTCAAATATGAGAAACAAAAAATTATATAAATTATATTGAATGATGTGCTAATGATCTATTTTTAACTATAATAGGTAACATAATTGTACTTCAAAGGAGACGAACAAGTGAGTGAAGAACTATATCAGTTGGCATGTGGTCCAGATTCAGTGGTCACAATTTATGATGGCTACAAAATCAATGGGTTCAAATTTCATACCATGCAACGTGATGGTGGAAGGGTAACTCAAAATAGTGGAGTTTTTGTCAAAGAAATTATAGGCACAATGAACATGGACTATTATGGTGCACTAACCGACATTGTGGAATTGCATTATATGGGAGAAAATCGAATTATTTTGTTTAAATGTATCTGGTGGGATGTTCATAGCCCTGGTAGAGGAATCGAGAAAGAATGTTATGGCTACATAAGTATCAATACTAAACGAAAATTAAATACTAATGAGCCATATGTGCTTGCATATCAGGTGGAGCAAGTTTTCTATGTTCAAGACAATATTAAGCCTGATTTTCTTGTGGTGCTTAAGACATAACCTCGCTCCTTCTATGATATGCCGATTGAGGAAGAGAGCATCGATTTGGAGGAAGAATGTGCATTTCAGCAAAATGTATCATCCCATCCTAAAGCTATATCAAACATGACAGAAAATTCTGATGAAGTGGATGATTGGGTTAGGAATGGCCTTCCTCCTCGAAGTATCGATGCAGAGTTGTTGGATGAGGATAGGCTTGAAAATATTGAAAAATTTGCAATGAAAGATGATTCTGATGAAGATCATGATGGCCACTCTTGCAATAAAATTCCTGCATCAATAGATGATTGTGATGATGAGGATGATAATGATAGTGGGGAGGAAGAACTATGATGGCACGAGCTTTTGTAAAAGTTATTTACTTATGCAAGCACTACATGTTATATATTTTCATAATTTTATTAGATTTTGTTCTTTTTTTACTTTGGACTGGCCATTTTTATGAAAGCCCTTTAATAAAATTTATTTCAATGTTTATTAACTGCATCGTTTAGATGATACCGGTTCTTGTTTCTTTACTAAGTTTGTAATACCATGTGAAATATGTATGTTGTTTTACTAACTTAATGTATAAAGGTAGATAATTATGGCTGAAGCTAGTAATCGCAAAGGAAGATGCATTACTAAAGGTAGAGGCACAGAAGTTAATGCTATCATCCAACAAGGCCTTCCACCTACTACTAGAGAGAATGTTGATTATGAGCAAGAAGGTGAAAATGATAACTTTAGTAAGTATCTTTAAATGTTATATTTTATATATATTCTTAATTCTTTTTGTTTGAAGTGGTTATTTATTTTTCTTTTTTATGCTTATGATTTTGCAGGTTTAGTAATGAATACTACAAAAAAAGGATGAGGGAGGACTTTGAATAATGAGCTGAAAAATTCAAAGATCGAGAAAAATAATGGAGTGGGATCACAAGGGAAGAATTGTAGGAGAGAATCATGCTCAATTTGCAAGTTGGTGTGGTACAATAGTTAGAAATCGATCCTTTGCACCCCTTAAAGTTAAAGGATGGAGTGAAATTCCTGAGAATAAAATAAGGAATATGATTAACCACATCATGGTAAGATTTTTATCAATTATTTAATTAGAACATCAATAATCTTGACATTTGCTAAATTGTGTTATCTTTTTGTAGGATTATTTTATTCTCTTTGAGGAAGGACTCGATAAGGCTAAAGTTATAAGAAGGACAAAATATGTGATAAGGAAACTTAGTGATCAATATAGAGTATATAGAAATGAGTTGTATGAAATTTATAAAAATCGACATGAAGATCAAGAAAAATTCAAGCACTTACTAGATGAGGTAATTACCAAGGATGATTGGGAATGGCTTGTTGTGCATTGAATAGTGAAACTTTTCAGGTATGAAAATGATGAGCATGAAGCAATTGAAATATGATTATGTTAAGTATCTTTCTAGTATTAATTTAACTAATTCATCAATATTTACTTGTAGAAAATGAGCAAGACAAATGTAGAAAATAGATCAAAACTCAATATGGTTCCTTGTACCGGTAGGACTGCTTTCAGTGTAATTGAGCAACGACTAGTATGAATAATAGAAACAATATAAATTTCTTTGATAATTTTGACCTTATAGTTGTGTATTCTTTTTATTTTTACTAAGTTTTTTAATTATAGACCCAAGCTACAAATGGGGTGTGGCCAAGTAGGTTGGAAATATTTGAAAAGACCTGTATGCATAAGAATGGTTCTTTAGTTGATGCTGCAGCTGAAGAAAATGGTATGTGAATATTCATGTATATTGGAAGAAAATTGATTTTGAGAATATTGAATGGTTTTATTACTCAAATTTTATGTCATTCTATATTTTCTTTAGCAAGTGGACTTTTAGTACTTCATAAAATAGATAAAAATTGTAGAAAGTAACATGTCTATATTGAGTAGTTTTGGTATTCACTATATTTGGTATTCACCATATGTGTTCTTAGTTTGAGTAGGAAGTGTGAATAATGTTAATCACTTAAGAATTTAAATTTCAATGCACGCATAAGTGAAAGTACTTAAACAGAAGCATGATGAGAAAAAAAAATTTTTGATGATGAAAAATATTTAAGTATGTTTTTGGCCCAAATAAATGTGGTCATCTTCTTTGTGAAGGAATGGATCTAAATCAATCTACTTTGAGATCTATTCAAGCTCAAGAATCAAAGACTATGATTGAAGAGGCAATGAAAAGAGCAGAAAATGCTGAGACAAGAATTAAACAGAACAAGAAAAGAGCTGAAATTGCAGAATTAAGGCTTGAAATCACTGAAAAAGAATTGCATGACATGAAGGAAAAATTTCAGGATACTAAAAATGAGTTACAAGATGTGACAGAGAAACTTACAACATTAATAAATTTGGTAGCAAAGCAAGTAGGAGGGCAAGTACAATAGTAAGATCTTTTTTAAGATATGTTTATTATTGTAAAGTGGTTTCTCTACATTAATGAATTTGACATATAAATAGTTTTTATCAAAATTCTAAAAGTCCAGCACTATAAAACATATGATCCTATTAATGCTTTATATGATGGTTAATTATTAATGATACTTGTATTGCATGGTTTCAAGTAATTTGTCATACAAGGAGATAAATTTGAAGAGTTTTTTAATTTTATAAAGTGTTATCTTAAATATTAAGTTACATGAATTATGTAATTGAGGTTAACTTCCATGTTTGTTTGATCTGGATGTAGGTGGAATTATCATACAGAGCAAAGGAACAAGTTGAAGCATCTTTATTGTTGCGGGAATCTTCATGGTTGAAATACGAAGCAACGGAAACAAAACATTCTTTTGTTTTATTGAAATTTAGCTTCTATCTTTCGGTGGTTACTAGTTTATATTAGATATGACTCTATATAATTTTGTTGATACATATATGTGAACAACTTATAATATAACTATGGTGGATGAATTGTGCAATTTGATTAAATCTTATGGTTTGATTAATTAAGTTTTGAGTTTCATTTTGAAAATTTTGTAGCATTGGCAGGCAAAATTATAATTTGGATATATTTGTTAAACCAAAAATAGGAAAAAAATATTTCTAGCAAAGTACTTCAATGGTGAAAGTATATCTATCCCAACGAGTATATTTATAGACATTGATAATAATAGAAATATATATTTTCTTAAATATTTTGCCAACGGATATATATTTGTTGGTAAAACTTTTAATTATTTCCTATGGCAATAAGTCTGTGGTGAAAGAGTTTATTTTTTTTCGATGGATAACTTGTCGTCATAAATACAGCTTTTTCCAATAAAAAAATTTCCATCATAAAAAACTACACTTTTTCCGACGACCTTTCCCAATGAGTATATTTATAGCCATTGCTAATAATAGTTATATATGTGTTGATACTTAAACCTTTTGTCAACAGATATATATTTGTTGGTAAAAGTTTCAATCATTCCCAATGGTGATAAATTCATGGCAAAAGAGTTTTTTTTTTTTTTGACGGATAACTTGTCATCATAAATACAACTTTTTCCAATAAGATAATTTTCGTCATTAAAATGAAACTTTTCCCAACGGCTTTCCATGTCGTCATTCTTTTTTGCCCACAAGAGTTTTGCCAATGGTTCCCAACGGACTTAAAATCCATTAAGAAAACTTTTTCCAACAGTTTTCATTATTTTTTCCAAAGAAATTTTTTGTTGAAAAAAACTTTTTTTCTAGTAGTGTTTGAACAATCAAAGAGCTATTTTCGATAAAGCTAGACTTAGTTACAAACAACGAAAGAAGCAAAAATTATTCAAAAATTTCTTTGTTCCTGCTTCTTCTAGTATTACATGTTTTTGTTATGGAAAATTTGAACATAAAGCTTATCAATGCAATCTTAGAAGAGTAAATAATTCTGGAAAAGTTTAGGTTATAAAAGGAATCATTAGTACTAATCCTAAAGAATCCAAGATGGCTTGGGTACCTGAAGTAAAAACTTGATCTGTTTTGCCGGTGTGTCTTGCAACCAAGAAGAAAAGAAGATTATGGTATCTTGACAGTGGTTGCTCAAGATACATGACGAAAGATGTGAAGCAATTCACCTCTCTTGAAGCTTTGAATTGAGGGAATATAACTTTTGGAGATAATGCTAAAGGCAAAATCATTGGTATCGATAAAGTTTACATTTCTCCATCCACCTTTATTAATAATGTATTATTAGTCAAGGGATTAAAGCATAATTTCTTAGCATTAGTTAATTTTGTGATAAAGATTTTAAAGTAGTTTTTGAATCATCTCTTTACATGGTATCTAGTCTTGATAATAATGGAGTGAAATTCATTAAAAATAGGCATAGCAACATCTACCTTGTTGATCTTGATAATTTACCTATACAAGATGGTAAATGCCTAGTTGCAATGAATGCCACAATTAATGAGACTAGTTGGTTATGGCATCATAGATTAGGTCATACAAGCATGCATTTACTTTTCAAATTGTACAAAAAGGATTTAGTTAAAGATTTACCAAAACTTAGGTTTGAAAAGATAAAATTTCTAATGCTTGTCAATTTGGAAAATAAACAAGAACCTCTTTTAAAACTAAAGGAATTGTTTCAACTTTTAGGCTACTAGAACTACTCCATATGGATCTCTTTGGATTAACTAAGACCACAAGCCTAGGAGGCAAGAGATATGGATTAGTTATAGTTGATGACTTCTCTCGATTTACTTGGATTTTGTTTTTAGCACATAAAGATGGACCTTTCACGGCTTTTACAAAGTTTTATATAAAGGTTTCAAATAAAAAAAGGTACTTCTATTGTTTGTATTCGAAGTGATCATGGAACTAAATTTGAAAATTAAGATTTGAAAAGTTTTGTAATAAAAAGGCATTGAACATAATTTTTATGCACCTAGGATATCTCAACAAAATAGGGTGGTAGAAATAAAAATAGGACTTTAGAAGAAATTGCATGCACAATGCTTTACGAAAATGACCTTCATAGATATTTTTGAGCCAAAGCTGTTAAGACTGCATGTTATATTTTAAATCAAGTTTTGATCTAACCAATTTTAAAGAAAACCCTCTATGAACTTTGGAAAGAAAGAAAATCTACTTTAAAGTATTTTCATGTATTTGATTGCTCGTATTTCATATTAAACAATGGCAAATATAATTTAAGCAAATTTGATGCCAAGTCAAATGAAGGTATCTTCTTAGGATACTCCACATCTAGCAAAGCATACAGGGTTTTCAACAAAAGAACACTTGTAGTAGAAGAGTCTATGCATGTTGTATTTGAAGAGTCTACTAATAAGTTCTCTAGAAAAGAGGATACTTCTGATGATGGTGTAGGTATTGAAGAACTTAAGAAGCTGATGTTGGATGATCATCCTTCCAAAGATAATAAAGAAGATCAAAGCAAGGAAAATAAAGAAGAAGTCACAAGATCTTCATCAAAGGACAAGGATCTACCTAAAAAATGGAGGTATGCTCATGGATATCTTAAAAAATTAATCATAGGAGATCCATCAAAAGAGATAAGAATTAGATCTTCTATTAAAAATGAATGTGATTATATTGCTTTTGTTTCATAAATCGAACATAAATGTATTGAAGAAGCTGAAAAAGATCCAAATTGGATGATTACTATGCAAGATGAATTAAACTAATTTGAAAAAAATAAAGTTTGGATACTAATAGAAAGACCATTTAATACTTCTATAATTGGTACTGTTGCCTAGTGTAGCAATCCAAGAGGGGGGGTGAATTGGATTTTTAAAATTTTAAGCAAGTATGTGCTGAACTAATGTGTCTGTGTAACAATATGAATATACTCAAAATGATATGCTACGTAATTAGTAAAATAAAAGCAGAATAAATAAGTGCAAATAATAAGAAATAGCAAGCAATCACAAACATAAAGATATATAGTAATTCGGTTCACTTCAAGCACCTACATCCACTTTCCAAGTTCTCTTTAGAAATTTTACTATAATCAACAAGATTATAGCCAACTTGTTTTCATCGGACTCACAAATCAAACCCAACTTGTTTTAATGGACTCATAAGTCAAAACCCCTTGATTTTTACTAGGCTAACCAAAAACCTTGTTGATTTTATAACAACTTTGTTGGTTTTTACAAAGGCTCACCAACAACCTAGTTGGTTTTCACACAAGGCTAACCAACAACATCAATACAAAACTCAAGTATAAGAATAAGAATACAAAATAAAAGCTTTCTAAATAAAAGCAAATATCTCTTTGAAGCTCTTAATTTGTTGTTGAAGATCTTGTCTTCAAGTTGTTGAAGCCTCTATTGATTGCTTGAAGATGTGGACTTTGAATGCTCTCTTTGAACTTGAATGCTTGAAGGCTCAACTCTCTCAAAATATGAATCTTCAAAGAATATTCAATTGGATATTCAAAGAATTTATCAATCAATTCAAAGAATCTCTTCTCCTTGAGTTTGGTGTTATTTAAATAACATCCAAACCTTAAAAATCTGTTTATGACTGTTGGAGAAGAAAAACTAGCTGTTAGAAATAAATTTGGAAAGTTCTACGCTTCAGAAAAACTAATCATTACTCCAAGTAACGATACTTGATTTGTTCATAAGTCGACATTTAGGTCAATACTTAAGTCAGTACTTGACCAAAATTCTGAAATCAACTCATTCTATCTTCTATTTAGTCTCAGGTCTTGAGTCGATACTTGGATCGACACTTGAGTCAGCACTTGACCAAAACTTTGAAATCAGCTCATTCTATCTTCTGTTTGGTCTCGGGCCTTGAGTCGACACTTAAGTATCGACACTTAGGTTGACATTTCTGTGAGTCAATACTTCTATGAGTCTACACTTTTATGAGTCGACACTTCTATGAGTCTACACTTCTTGAATCGACACTTCTGTGAGTCAACACTTGGATTGACACTTGAGTCAGTACTTGGCTAAAATTTAACTTTCTTATCTCAGGCTAATTCCAAAGTATGTGCAAGCTTTGAAACTCATCCAAATTTAAATTGTGAGTTCTTTAAGATCTTCCTCATATTTTAAAATCCATATAACTTGAAATTTCATTAATTTAACTGACTTCTTCAACTAATTAACAAGCAATTCAAACTTTCAATACTGATGAGTACCTGTATCTGATAAATACTTTTAATACACATTAGTACTCATATATACTTAAGATTTTTTCATTCATCAAAATCAAGTCTAGAGTCAATAGGTACTAAATGGGTATTTAGAAATAAATTGGATGAAAATGGAATGTAACTAGAAACAAGGCTAGACTAGTACCTAAGGATTACTATCAAGAAAAAGAAATTGATTTTGATGAAACCTTTGCTCCAGTTGCTAGACTTGAAGCTATCATATTACTTTTAGCTTTTACATGTTTTATGAATTTCAAATTATTTTAAATGGATGTTAAAAGTGTATTTTTGAATGGTTACATTGCTGAAGAAGTTTTATAGAATAACCATTTAGTTTTGAAAATCATGCATATCCTGACCATATTTTCAAACTATATAAAGTACTTTATGGTTTAAAATAGGCCCCCCATGCATGGTATGAAAGATTAAATAAATTTTAATTTAAAATGGTTTTACTAGAGGTTATGTAGATACAACCTTATTTTTAAAGAAAAATACTGATGATCTCTTAGTAGTATAAATCTATACCGATGATATTATCTTTGATGCAACTAATGAATCTCTTTGTTAAGAATTTGCTAAGCTTATGCAAGGTGAGTTCGAGATAAGCATGATGGAAGAATCAAGATATTTCCTCAAACTCTAGATTAAACAAACAAATGAAGGGATCTTCATCAACCAAGCTAAATATACAAAGGAGATTCTGAAAAAGTTTGGGATGGAGAAGACTAAACCTATTGGTACACCTATGAGCCCTTCATGTAAGCTTCATAAGGATGAAACTGGTAAGAAAGTTGATCAAAATTTTTAATGGCATCATTAGTTCTTTATTATACTTAACTGCAGTAGACCAGATATTATGTTTAGTATATGCATGTGTACTAGATATCAGTCTAGGCCTAAGGAATCATATTTAATAGCTGTTAAACACATACTTAGATATTTATCTGGTACTTTTGAAATTGGATTATGGTACTCTAAGAATTTAGCTATAAATTTAATTATATATTCTGTTGCTGATTTTGCTGGCTATAAATTAGATAGAAAAAGTACTTCTATAACTTGTCAATTTCTTGGAGTTAATTTAATCTCATGATTTAGTAAGAAATAAAATTCAGTTGCACTATCTACAGCTGAAGTTGAATATATTGCAGCTGAAAGTTGTTGTGCTCAAATCTTATGGATTAAATAACAACTCAAGGACTTTGGCATTAAATTAACTAAGACACCTATAAGATGTGATAACACAAGTGCAATTAACTTAACTAAAAATCTAGTTCAACACTCAAAAAGTAAGCATATAGAAATTAGACATCATTTTATTAGAGACCATGTTTAAAACAATGATGTTATGCTTGAATTTGTTTGTACTAAAATATAATTAGCTGATATTCTGACCAAACCTCTTAATGAAGATAGGTTCAGTATGATTAGAAGAGAATTAGAGGTCATTAATCCTTTTGATTAGATCTCATTCTTCTCTTATGAACTTTGAAATTCTCCTTGAAAACCTCTTGAACAAATATCCTTGAAGATCATATCCAATCATTTATTGGTTATTAAAATCAATTATTTTGATTTTCTGTGATTCTTTTTCTTATTTTCCTATTTTTTTCTCGAAGTGTCGATACTTAGAAGTATCGACATCTCAAAGTATCGATACTTGGCTTAAGCCCGTGAGTTAACACTTGACTAATGGGAATCAATGAACAAATAGGAAAATCGATCCATTTCTTCTCATTTTTTCTCCCATTTTTCTTAAGCGGATACATCTCCTTACTATTCCCTCACTTCTGTTTATTTCCATTCAATGTTCAAATAGTTATATTTTGATTTTGAGCCCTCTTTCCCTCTCGTTTTACTGCTCTGCATGGTTTCACCGTGACTCCTTTACCCATTTCCTTTTCCATCATTTTGTTTTCTTGTTTTCCTGGACAATGGGGCCCAGGAAGCAGTTGGTTAGGAGGCTACGTTCAGTATCCCAGGGTGCGGAGCATCACACAAAGGCTAGATACAATGATCAGCCTGCAGAGACAACAGCATAGCCTGAGATTCTAGTTTGACCTCCACCAGTCCCTAGGGTATACCACATGGCTTCCAAAGCCATTATTAGGGGATGGAGAGTGGATTTTGACTTTGTGGACCAGCAGCATTTTAGGATTGGTGATTGGCTAAGAGATGCTGGACTTGCATAGTTCTGTTTCCTTCGAGAGCAATTTTATCCAGCATTGATGAGGGAGTTCTATGGGACACTGGCCCGAGGTGCTGATGGATAGATTGCAAAGGTGCGAGGCATTTCTATTCAATTGATAGCAGAGATATTGAGCTGCGTATGGGAGATGCCGATGAGGGGGACAGTCAGAGACTCACTTGTAGAT
Organism: Areca catechu; assembly: GCA_021397845.1. Classification (NCBI taxonomy): domain Eukaryota; kingdom Viridiplantae; phylum Streptophyta; class Magnoliopsida; order Arecales; family Arecaceae; genus Areca; species Areca catechu. The sequence goes on along the minus strand of CM038049.1, from coordinate 77,722,017 downwards.
ATGATCGTGGCTATAGGTGCATCTTTGAGAGAGATGACATTGGAGAGGGAGCCAGCATTGTTGCTTCATGGCTATCACCAGATATGAGGCTCCTGCATCACATAATTGATCAGATCTTACTACTGAAGACTGGGAGGTTCGATTTCATCATCGAGAAGGAGCTTCTGGTATGGTTGCCTTGATACAGAGGACTCCAGTCTACCTACCTGTGCTTATGATACATCAAATAATGGAGGTAGTGACCAGCAGGAGACTTTGTCTGCCATATACGATGGGTCATACTATATAATTTAGAGCATACGGAGTCGACCCTAATGGTGAGCCATATAGATAGCTACTCCACACAGATGTATATGATGAGAGATCACTGCATTGCATGGGTTATCGTAGGTACTGAGGTCAGTGGAGACGGAGTCTCTGGAGAGCCTGACTCAAATTCAGATGATGATGATGCAAATGCTGAGGAGGAGGATGTACATAGAGATGAGGCTGGGCCATATGAGCCATCATAAGCTATACCAGAGCTACAGGCCGAGCCATCAGTATCGGTATATGCTAAGGTGCCACCTCCTGGAGATACTTCTGAGAACCGGATCACTTGACTGGAGGCTGAGATGCAGATCATTAGATAGCAAGTAGATCTGATGCATATGAAGATGAGATCAGGTTTTCAGGAGATGAGGGAGGGATTTGCCTCAATGATGGGTGCTTTATAGAGATTATCCTCTAGCATGCCACCTTCACCTCCACCAGCACCACTTGCTCCACTAGCTCCTCCCATAGATACTGAGATGGGAGATGGTCATGGTGACTCATCCGCAGATTTTGATATTACTGACTTCATGGCGAATCCTGAGTCGGACACTACGGCTGACCAGGATGCTGAGCCCATAACTGATGTGTTGAGGTCTTCTAAGGCTGCTCCTGTCCCATCCAGTCCAGCTGTTCAGACCCATGTCCTACTGAGTACCCTTGTTATACATGATTCTTCAGACCCAGTTATTTCGACACCTGTCCTATACTCTAATCCATCTATTGACTTACCTACACTGACATTTTCTGTACATCCTACCATTTTTGATTTCGATGGGATACCAATTTTACATTCTATATCTCTACTTAGTCTCTCTTTATCCAGGGAGTTAGGATCTTACACTCCTCGATTTCACATTCTTTTATCTAGTCCTATGTTTGATATCACTCCATATGTTACTGATATCGATCTTACTGATCCTGACCCTATTCCATTTCTTGTCTTTGCTCCTGACGTTGCTTCTTCTTCAGCACGAGCCAGAGGGAGAGCATGACACAGAAGCAGAAGCTGAGGATGTGGTGATGTTCCTAGAGCTGTCCGCACTAGGCTTGCAGATCTTCGACCGATGTGGCCACGATCCCGTCCCTCTAGAATTACAGGGCCTATCATTTTAGAGATTGGGTCTTCCTCTGATGAGGACATCCACCTTAGGATTGGCCAGTGAATTAGTTGATATCATATCAGTTAGATGTATGAGTTAGTTATGTATCAGTTATATGTATGTGTGTATCAAACTATGTATCAAATTTTGTATCAAATTTTGAATATCATGTATCAATGTTTGAAATTATATATGATGATATTTTCAGCATTTTCTCTTGTGTACTTCTACACTCTTCTTACTATACTATGTTTCATTTTATCTTCACTTTTCACCTTTTTTTATGATGATGACAAAAAGGGAGATAAATAATCGTAATGGTAATGGAAAAATGAGAATATTAGTAGCAAAAGGCATAATGTTTAATATTTTGTGGTATCATAATGATAAACAAAAGGGGAGAATAAATGATATAAGTAAAAAGGGGAAGACAAGAATACAATAAGTAATAATTAAGAATGGTTAAAGGGGAGAAAAGTACTAAAGAAAGAAATTTTTTAAAATTTTAACATTTCTAAACTCTTTGAAAATATTTTTTGAAAAATACTAATACATGTAAGCTTTTTTTTTAGTTTGAGAAATATTTTCAAGATCATATATTAAGGGGGAGCTTTAGTTTTATGCTCTAATACTTCAATTTTTATGCTTTGATACTTCTTATTTAGTTTCATACTCTGATACTCTTTAGATTTATATTCTGATATTCCTTATTTTCTTTAAGCTCTGATACTTTTTATTTCTTATGCTCTGATACTCCTTAATTCTTATGCTCTGGTACTCTTTATTTTCATGATTTGATACTCTTCATGCTTAAATATTTTTGTTTTGATACTCTCAATCTTTATATTATATTATTTGCTCTAATATGCTCTGATACTTTTCATGCTGCTCTGATACTATCTATACTGTATTGCTTACTTTGATACTCTTAAAGATTTTTCTCTGATACTTTTCATATTCAACTTGTTTTTTGCTTTAATGCTTAACTTTCAAATCTATTTTAGCTCTGATATACCTTTTGAACATCTCATATAAGTATATAGTTCTGATACATTTTAATTATAGCACTAATATATTATAGTTACAGCTCTGATACATTGCAACTATATAAATTGAACTCTTTCCTATATATATATCTACAGCCCTGATACATTGAAACTATATGAATTGAATTCTTTCTTATATTCATATATACCTCTAATACATTGTAGATGAGCTTTTGCTATTGATAATCATTTTAACTTAGCTTTGATACTTATTATCATTAGCTCTGATACTTATTATTATTAGCTCTGATACTGATAGTCAAATGTTCTGAAACTTATTGTAAATATTTTAAGCTTATAATGTATATATACTTAAAGGTTTTGTCATCATCAAAAAGGAAGAGATTGTTGACTCATGTCTTGATTTTGATGAATAACAAAATACTTAAGTATATTTGAGTACTAATTATATGTTAAAAATATGTTTATCAGAATAAGGTCACATTAAAATTGTAGTGTATTGAAGAATTCAAATGCTTGTCAAACTATTAAAGAAGTCATGAAATTTTAAGTTAAATGAACTTTAGCACATAATAATGACTTTGAAGAACTCAAGTTTTAAATTTAGATAAGTTTCAACAAAGTTTCAGTCAAGTGTCGACTCATGAAGATCAAGTGTCGACTCAAGGTGTTGACTCACAAAATCCTAAGCTGATATGTAGAAAAAGTTTCAACCAGCACGCATGAAGTGTTGACTCATCAAAACCAAGTGTCGAGACATAAGTAAATTCATGGTCAAGCAAGTATTGACTCAAGGCCTGAGACCAAAATAAAGACATAACATGCTGATTTCTGGATTTTGTCCAAGTATCGACTCATGAAGATAAAATGTCAATACAAGTGTTGACTCACTAGAAGTAGTATTGACATACCAGAATACTTCAGAGAGCTTCAAAAAATATTTTTGTCCTAATATCGACTCAAGTATCAATACATGAGTCGACTCATGACCTGAAGTATCGATACTTGCAAGTCTGGATGAACAGTAATGGCTAGTTTTTTTAAGCACAAAATTACTCCTTTTTATGTCTAATGGCTATTTTCTCCTCTCCAATGATCATAAACAGTCATTTAAGACTTGAAAAGGTATTTAAAGTAGACCAAACATAAGAGAGAAGCAATTAATAAGAAATTGATTGTAAACTAATGAGCATTTATTAAGTATTCATTACTTTTGAGTAAAGTTGAGCCTTCAGGCATTCAAGAGTTTCAAGAAGCATTCAAGTCCAATTCTCAAGCATTAATTAAGGCTTCAAAAACTTAGAGACAAGCTTTCTCAACAGCAATCAAGAGCTTCAAAGAGATATTTGCTTTTATTTTGAAAGCTACTTGTATTCTTACATTATACTTGATTTATCTTGTTGTTCGTAGTTTTAAGTAGATTGAAACTAGTATTTGGGTTGTTGATAAGCCTTGTTTGAAAAACCAAATAGGTTGTTAGTGAGCCTTGTTTGAAAACTAACTAGGTTGTTGGTGAGCCTTGTGTTGAAAACCAACTAGATTTTTAGTTAGCCTTGTGAAAACCAAAGGGGTTTTGATTAGTGAGCCCGGAAAAACTAATCTACTGTAATCAAGGAAGGATTATAGTGAAATATCCAAGTGGACCTTAGAGAATGGACGTAGGTGCTTGGAGTGCATCGAACCACTATAAATTCTTGTATTTATGATTACTTATCTTTCTTTTCTTGCATTTACTTTATACTTTTAATGCATATTTTTGTTAAGCCCACAAACACTTTACAAACACACTAGCACTTGTCTTTAATCTTTACAAAAAATTTTAAAATCCAATTCACCCCCCCTCTTGGGTTGCTTTAGCTGGGCAATAATAATGGAGATGTCATACACATCCCTGCAGTCATAATAGGTACAATGATGTACTTATGGTACCTATCCAGGTGCTCTATCCAGTTCTTTCTTGCATGGCATTAATTATTTGTTAATGCAAAACAAAGTGATTAATAAAATATAACATGATGTCATACAACACTAAAATAATAATAGAAAAATATTTCAAAAATAGATATCATAATATACAACAAGAATAATAAGAAAATAAAGTTATACTCCAATACTTATATTATCAACTATCATTTTATTAGTGAGAAGATCGTGATTATGTATCCTTGTGATATTGCCTCCATGTTCATTGGTGTACACAATCTCTCTAAAATGGATAAGTATAAAAGATATCATAAAATAAGATATTGAAAGAGAGATTAGCATACATGATAGAAAAATATATAACACTTATGAGTTGATGCTTTCATTAAAAAAACTTCTTTTTAAATTGTAAACAAAATTGATTGATCAGCTTGTGATGTAGCCACTATCTTGGACTTTTTGGTGGCTCGCAGTTATTAAAACTAGTATCTATTTTTAATTATGAGGCCTTCTATAGCCTAGGTTATTTTTTTACCCTCTTGATAATTGAAGGGACCAAAGATAATTATTTGTTCCTCTCAACATCCTCCATCATAGGGATGTCTTTCATTTGTTCCTCATCCTCGATTTGTCTTGGCATATGAATTCCACCACCTCCCCTCCATCATCCCCCTCTCCCCTTTGTCCACTTCTTTATTTGCATTGCTCTCCTTTTTTAGCAATAAACTCAGGAGATTCTCAATAATAGTAAATATTTTTTTAATATCTTCAAGTTCAATCTTCATCTTTGTATAGGTTGCACAACAAATTTTTGGATCTAGGGATGCTCTTATTTTTAGAGTGACAAGCCATTACTCCTATAGCATAGCTTCAACAGCACCCTTCACCTGCAAATAAAGAAAAAAATTAAATTAAATTAACAGTAATAATGATAATTTATTATTCAAAAGATATATCGTAACATGGATCATCTTACCAACTCATAGGCCTGCATGTTGTCAACCTGAATATTCTGTGGCTTTAACTGGTTGTCATACCACTTCAATAGCCTAGGTAGTTTATTAAGATATGCTGGGGTACTCATTGTGGTATGCTTGAGAAACCATACATATACATTAGCATTTTGTACATTAAAAATATAAAAGATTTCTAATAAAGATAATTATACTCATTTTTATATATGAATAATCCTTACCACTAGAGCTACTGAATAACCAAACAGGGTAGGCTACCTCTTACCCTTGTTAGACCTCTATGCTTGGACTAGCTTCTTGAATCTCAAGCAATCAACAATCTCTGGGAGACCCATAACCGTCAAGTCCTTGATTATAGAAGTCCAATCAATTACTCCCAACTAAGATAACTTATCCAAGTAAGGGATGAGATATATTTGATTTGACTTTGGAGCCAAAAATATTCCAAGATGTATGTGATCCAAGGTCTAATAGTATCCTTAATGTCCTCTTGTATCTTCAAGGACTGAAGCTGGGTTATCAATTTCTCCAAACCCTTATGCTGAAGATCTAATTACTGCCCAAATCATTAGAATAACCTGCCCTTTCTATTTTGGCCTATGATAAAGATCTTCTTCCAATGGCATGGAAGATCTACGATCAATGCCACTTTTTCTACACTAAAAGTGACTACTTGACCATAAAAACTGAACTCATTACATCCTTTATAACATCTTATTATATCTATAAGGAGTCGCCCTTCGACTATGAATGACTGCATATTCACGAAGGCATCGAATGAGATCTTCCGGATTATATCAACATGAGTGGAAGAAAAACCCATCTTCTAAATATTTTCAATATAAACTACCAACTTACAATAGTTCTTAAACAATTGTAAGGACTTCATACTAGGTTATGGAATAATTGCAAAATCACCTAAAACATAGAAAAAAAGGAATGTCAGTCTATCTAATTATTATAAAAATTATAAGATTTTCTAGCTTAAATCTATATAGGAGTATCAAAATTTTCGAACTAAGATGTCATAATTTTATTTTGGCCTGAATTATATTACTTTTTTATCTTGGCATATTATGACATTCTAGAATTCATAACTCAAGCCATAAATGAAAGAAAACTTTGGTATGAAATGTTAATGCATTCAGTTTATTGTTTCGTACTGAGATATCATAATTTTTGAACTAAGGTATCATAATTTTTGAACTAGGATATTATAATTTTGTTGCAGCCTAAATTATATTCGCTCTTTCACCACATGTTGTAACATTATGGGAGTCATATTTTATATCACGAATGAAAAAAATTTTGGTATGAGGGGTTAATGCATTTAGTTCTTGTTTTGTACCGCGTATCATAATTTTTGAACTAAGGTATCATAATTCTATTTCAGCCTGAATTATATTGACTTTTTCATCATGATATATTATGACATTCTAGAATTCATAATTCAGGTCATGGATGGAAGAAAGTCCTGGTACGACAAATTAATATATTTATTTAATTATTTTATACTAGAATGTCATAATTTTTGAACTAGAATATCATAATTTTTGAACTGGAATATCATAATTCTATTTTAGACTGAATTATATTGGCTTTTTCATCATAGCATGTTATGACATTTTGGGAGTCATAATTTCGATCATGAATGGAAGAAGTCCTGGCATAAGGGGTTAATATATTCAATTACTAATTTCATGCCGAGTGTCATAATTTTTGAACAAGAATATCATAATTTTTGAATTAAGATATCATAATTCTATTTTAGCCTAAATTATATTAACTTTTTTATCATGGCATGTTATGACATTCGGAGAGTCATAATTCAGGCTATGAATGAAAAAAGTCCTGGTATGAGGGTTAATGTATTCAGTTTCTTGTTTCATATTGAGATGTCATGATTTTTAAGCTAAGATATTATAATTTTTAAACTAGGATATCATAATTCTTTTTTGGCCTGAATTATATTAATATTTTTATCATGGCATATTATGACATCTTAGGAGTCATAATTTAGATTATGGATGGAAGAAAGTCCTGGTAGGAGAGGTTAATACATTTAATTTTTTGTTTCGCACTGGGATGTTATAATTTTTAAATTAGGATATCATAATTTTTGAATGGAATGTCATAATTTTAAAATAATGGTGTAATAGTCATAGAAAGCATATTTTGGTATAGAGTGTCATAACTTTAGGATATCCTAACTACTGGAAGAATTTTAAGGCTTCTCACCTTGAAACCATGCACAGTGTCATAATTTTATGCTACGAAGTCATAATTTTGTGAATGGGTGTCTTAATTTTTCTAAAAAATATTATGACATCACTTTTTAGGCACAAAATTTGAATTATTACATTAAAATGTATATTCTTTTTACCTTCTTGTGGTTTTCCAACTTCTTGTCTTTCAATTTTTAAAGGGGTGTCATCATTTCCTGTATAAAAAATAATTGTTGTGCTTTCTTTCACTAACTACACTTTCTCCAAACTTTGCCATTGTATTCATCATCTGCATTTGAACATGAAACCTTTAGACTCTATTGATGGAAAGATTTGAGAATCCTAACTCTTTGTCATTCGCTTGAGAATGAGAAAGTCTAGCGATAACTCAGGATGGGACTGAGATGGTCACTACCGACTACTAAGATAAAAATGTGGACCACCAAAGAGAAGAGGGCGAGCAAAAACAATGGAGGGGACTCTAGAAAGTAATGTGGAGCTCAGTGCATAGAATTTTTTCTGTTTGAAGTAGAAGAAACATCTTTCTATTATGGTATGGCTATTTTCTTCCTGAAGAGAAGAGGGCAAAAATGACTCTCCCTCATTTGAAGAGATGTCCAGACATAGCGATACATAGATTTCGAAAACTATTGATATGGCATTCCATCCCATCTTATTATGTCGAGTGAGATATGTGTGGACCAATGAGGAGAGACGATGTCGGCTAGCTTGGATCTCCAGCACTGCACATAGTGCACAAAGAATTTTGCTATAGCTCGTATATTATGGTAGCTTTGGAAAGAAGAGGAGATGTATCTTCAAGGAACAAGCCTACGTCCTACCTAGTTACTTAATTAGTTAGTAGCAATATTGCTAATTCCTTTTATTTTTGGAGGTAAATAACAAGGAGTTTAGTGGTGCTTTCAACAATCATCAATTTCATCAACCAAATCCGATATCTAGCTAGATTGAGCTTTCTATTTACATTCAATGTTGTGCTCCTAGATAATTGGCATGTTGAGCTAATCTTTGGTTGAGTTGTATGCATAATCAAATCTCGGGCATTTGTTGTTATAAGAGAGGGTGAAGTTCTAGTTTTGGTTGCTAGAGCTATATGACTTGTCTCATTATGTATTATTATAGCTCTAATTTCAATTATTGTTAGTACATTAGTACCTTATACATTGATTACCTGAAGGAAACCAATGTTTCAATTGAATTAGATTAGGCAATGACATGGAAAAATTGAAATCTATCCTATATATTAAAAGAGAGTGTAGATCTATTGCTAGCAAATCATCTTTCATTGAAACTGCCATCGCAACAAAGGATATCTTGATCTTCTTTGGTAAGATAAGGTGCTGCCCTGGTTGCTCTCAAATAAAGACCTACAAGAGCATCCCTTGACCAGTGGTAACTGGTAGGGGATCCTCTGATACTCAAGTCGGTAAAAAGATGAAATGAGCTATGGCAGTTGGAGCTAAGAATAATGGTGAGGACGATGATTGAATGAGCATGTGAGAGTGGTATCAAGATGTACCTTGTCAAGGATCCCATTTTATCAATTTATAGGATTATTCAGGATAACCGAATGCCATTAGAGAGGTAGCCTCCATTAATATGGATAATAACTTTTTGGTAAAATGTTAGAATCTTGTCTCCTATATCTTTTCTGTTAGGATATTTTGTTAAGATAGTGATATCTATTAGGATCTTGTCTATGACTATCTCTATTAGGATGCTAGGATTTGTCTGCTTCTATCACCTACTCAGGTATGGCTGACTCCGAGTAATAGAGCAGCTGAGGCTTGCTAACAAAGATCTTTGTATTACATCTTGATGTACCTGACTAGTGCTATGTTGGTAACTAGTCAAGCCTAAGTAAAGTGCTCGGTGAACACCTCTCATGCCTAGCCCAACTAGGACACGCTGATAGTCAGTCGAGCCAGGACAAGCATTAAGTTCGGATTATAGTAACTAGTCGATGATATAGCTAGTAATCCAAATCCTTCATAATTGGTAGTTCGATTAGTCCTTGAGGCTGAGCAACTAGTTGCCATATTAGTTGCCCTCCACTTCTGAGTCTAGAATGTTGTCGAGTAGCTTATTTAGATTTTGTCATTTTTAGACAAAAGAAGATGTCACATTTTTAGTCCCGAGTGCTGAAAAAATCTTTTCAGCATTTGGACACTACTTGATTCCTTGAAAGTTATTGCTAGCTATTCTTTCACCTAGGTAATGGTGGATAGAGGAATCATGGTCACAATGCTTGAAAGGACTGTGCAATAACTTTATAAATGGCCAATCTAACCCCCCTCAGCTAATAAGGATGCACCATATGGCCTATGACTATGGCTTTTAAATGATTCGTATAGATCTCAATGCTGGTAGTGTTGACCCCTGGAATGATTTTGATGATTACAAAATATTGGAGCATGTATTTATGACTAACTCTTTCAATTATTCAAGAACTTTTTGTAGGAAGCATTTATCATGAGTCACTTTACTTCCTACTTAGCTGGAAGTTATCCCAGTACAGTTGTATTAATTAATGAAGTGTATTGAATTGAAGACCTCAAAGTTGTAAAGCCCTAATTTTCATTCTTGAAATCTTGTAAAAAGAGTTATAAATTAGTAAAAATGAGTTTGATTAGGTAAGATATCTTTTGTAACCTATTTTGAAGTTTCAGAAGACTTGTATTGGTTGGAGATTCAATTGACTGAATTTTGAAGTTCTGCTCGAGCCGACTCATGGATCAAGAGCCGACTCCTATTCTAGCATAGCAAGAAGAGTTTCAAAGTTCCAGAAGAGCCGAATTATCTAGAGTTTGTGTTTATCTTGACTGAAACTTCGAGCCAACTCGACCTAGAAGAGTCAACTCATACAGAGTTTGATTTTCTATTATCTGAGACTTCGAGCCGACTCAACCATCTCAAGCTAACTCGAGTGTCGGGTTCAGGTTTGTAACAGCTAGTTGCAGAATTGACTGTTTGAATTCCAAGAAGGGTCCAACAGCTCTATTTTGATTCTCTAGGCCCTGCAATGGCTAGATTTACTTGAAAACTATAAAATGGGAGTATTTATGATGGATTAGATGATGATTATTCATTATTCATTGAAAACAAAAGAGCATTCAAGTGAATTTCAAGTCTTTCACCAACCAACTTCAAGCGAGCATTCAAGAAAAGGCTCAAAGCTTCTCTAACTCATCTTCATTCATTGAATCCAACTTTTGAGAAAGTCAAGAAGCAGCTTTAAGAGTATTCAAGAGCATCTAAAGCAAGGCTTCAATTTGAGCTTCATCGACAACTACTAAACAAATTTGGTTTGTTATAAAGTTGCTAGTTTCTTTTGATATATCTTGTTTCCTCTCCAAGAGCAACAAGGGGCTATGTCTTGTGAGTGTTGAAAGGTTTTTAGGTGAGCCTATTAAAACCTAAGGTGGGTTTCTTTGATGAGCCCAATATTAAAAACCAAAGGGACTTGGATTCTTGGTAAGCTCGGTATAAAATCAAGTGTGGGTTTCTTTGGTGAGCCCAGTATAAAAAACAAAGGATGTAGGGTTTGGATTATGATCTTAGTAAAATAATATGAATGTATTCTAGGAATAATATAGTGGAAATCCCAAGGATGCTTGGGTAGTGGACGTAGGAGTGGATTGCTCCAAACCACTCTAATTTCCTTGTGTTTGTGATTGTGTTTGCTTGACTCCGTTATGATTGTTAATTTTGTTGCTTCTGTTAATAATCTATCACATCACCAACACTAAAAGAATTTTAAAGTGAACATACTTGAAAGTTTTTATTATCCCAATTCACCCCCTCTTGGAAAGCCACCTGGGCAACAAGTGGTATCAGAGCAGAGTTTCTGAAATTTCTTAAAGTAAAGATTGATGGCACATCCCATGAGTACCTCCTTGGTTGAAGGTCAATCCACAAACCGACCATCACTTTTCATTGAAATTAATTACATATATTGGAAGGCTAGGATGAAGATATACATTCAAGCTGTAGACTTCCAATTATGGAAGATAATTCAAAAAGGACCTCACACACCCACTATCAGAATTAATGTTGTTGAGGTTCCCAAACCTGAAGAGGAATGTGACGAGAATGATATGAAAAAGGCCGAGTTAAATGCCAAAGCCTTGAATTTACTTTATTGTGCTTTGGACCCAATCGAATTTAACAGAATTTCTATGTGTAATTCTGCTAAAGAAATTTGGAATAAGCTCGAAATCACACACGAGGGCACATCACAAGTAAAGACTTCTAAAATTAACCTTCTTGTATATAATTATGAGTTACTCAAAATGGAGCCAAATAAACTATACCTGCTATGTTTTCACATTTTATTGACATTATAAATGGTCTTAAAAGTCTTAGTAGGACCTATACAAATAAAACTATACTTGCTATTTTTCATATTTTTATTGACATTATAAATGGTCTTAAAAGTCTTAGTAGGACCTATACTAATGCTGATTTAGTGCAGAAAGTTTTGAGATCTTTACCTAAAAAATGGGAAGCAAAGGTTACGGCTATTCAGGAGGCAAAGGATTTGAATACACTTCCATTAGATGAGTTGTTGGGCTCATTGAACACACATGAGCTAGCCATGCAACAAAGAATAGAAGAAGACTCAAAAGAAAAAAGACCATCGTATTTAAAGCAATTGAAGAGAATAAGGATGAACATTCAGATACCTCTGATGATGATGATACGGAGGATGATTAAATTGCCCTAGTAAGAAGAAAGTTCAAAGATTTATGGGTAGATAAAGAACAAATAGATGAAGAAAGCAATTCAGAAAAGGAGACCATGGAAAGGAAAAAGAAAAAGACAAGGACAAGGACAAAGACAAAGATCAAATTCCAATCTGTTATGAATGCAAGAAACTAGGACACATACATCCTGATTGTCCAGAAATCAAGAAAAAGTTGTTTAAGAGAAAGAAAAAGAAAGCAATGCTTGCAGCATGGAGCTACAGTAATTAATCTACATCAATTGAAGAAGAAGAAGATACAACAAAGATAGCTCAGATTTATTTTATGGGTTTAGAGGATGAAGTAACAACTTCTGAATCGAATTTAGATTTTACTTATGATGAGCTTCATAATGCTTTTTGTGAATTGTTGATTGAATACAAAAATGCTGGTTTGAAAATAAAGAGTTTAAAAAATAATTGTGATAATTTTAGAAAAGATAAAAATAAAGTTTGTGAAAGAAACAAAATTTTACAAAGAGAATTAAGTATGACGTGTGAAAGAATTAAAAACGTTCAATTCGAAAAGAATGAAATTTTACAAAAGGAAAATACTGACTTGCAAAAGGAAGTTCAAAAGCTTAAACTATTAGTTGAAAAATTAACTTTAAGCTCTAACAAACTTGAATTGTTTTTGAAAAATCAAAGAGATTCTAGTAACAAGTTTGGAATTGGTTATAAAGGTATAAATACAAATAAGTTTTCTGCATCCACTTCTTATGTTTCAAAGTTCATTACATCAAAACAATATAGACCTAGGTTTACATCACATGCTCATTATTCAAAGTCTAGAATTCTTGCTATGCATGCAATAATATAGGTCACAAAGCATTTGAGTGTCATTTGAAATACAATGGCAAAAAAAAATCAAGAAAATTTGGGTTCCAAAAGGAACCAATCCTACTAACGTGCAAGGATCCAAGAAATCTTGGGTACCTAAATCCACTACTTGATTGTTTTGCAGGGATGTCTTGCAGCCATGAATACAAAAAAAAGATGGTATCTTGATAGCGGTTGTTCAAGACACATGACGGGTGACATAAATCAATTCTTTATTCTTGAAGAAAAAGATGATGGCATGGTAACATTTGGTGACAACCGTAAAGGAAGGATAATCAATATTGGTAAAATTAAAATTACTCCTTCCACTTTTATTGAGAACGTACTGTTAGTAGAAAAGTTAAAGCATAATCTGTTAAGTATCGGTCAACTATGTGATATTGTCTTTAATGTTTCAATATGTATAGTAGCTAATCCTCTTGACTCTAGTATAAAGTTCATTGGACATAGACTTGATAATATTTATATGATAGATCTTAATGATTTAGCTATGTCAAATAATACAAGTCTTGTAACAGTGAATGATAAGAGCAAGGAATCAAGTCTACTATGGCATAGATGACTTGGACATGCTATCATGCATACTATTGCAAAACTTATTTCAAAAGATTTAGTCAAAGGTTTGCCAAAGTTTAAAGTAGATTTCGATTATGTTTGTGATGCATGCCAATTAGGAAAACATGTTAGGGAGAGTTTTAAATCCAAAAATATTATTTCTAACACTAGCATTTAAAACTACTTTACATAGATCTATTCGAACCCACTAGGACAACAAGCTTAGGTGGTATGAAGTACGGTCTTGTGATTGTAGATGTTTTTTCAAGATACACTTGGGTTTTATTTATTACACAAAAAGATGAAACTTTTAAAGTATTTAAAAAGTTTTACAAAAAAGTTTCTAACTTGAAAAGATTTTTTGTTATTTCTATTCATAGTGATCATGGTACGAAATTCGAAAATTAATATTTTAATCACTTTTGCACAAAGCACGGTATTGACTGTAACTTCTCCGCTCCTAGAACACCACAGCAAAATAGTGTTGTAGAGAGAAAGAATAGGACCTTGGAAAAGATGGCCCAAACGATGTTTTGTGAAGGGAATATTCCAAGATACTTTTGGGCATAAGCTGTAAATATCGCTTGCCACATTTTTAGTAGAGTTTTAGTCAGACCTATTATAAGAAAAATCCCCTATGAATTATGGAATAATAGAAAGCCAAATATTGATTATTTTCATATTTTTAGCTGCCAATGTTTTATGCTTAACAATGATAAATATAACCTTGGTAAGTTTGATGCTAAATCTGATGAAGCTATTTTTCTTGGTTATTCAACTAATAGTAAAGCATATCGAGTATTTAATAAGAGAACTTTAACTGTTGAAGAGTCAATTTATGTTATTTTTAATGAGACTGACATTGCATCTTCTAAAAAAGAAGATTGTGCTGATGATACAGTTACACTTGAAAATGGATTGAAGGACATGACTATCAAAGACAAGCAATCAGATGAACAACAAGAAAAGTTGGTAAGTAAGAATCATGAAGAACGACCTAAAAAATGGAGGTATGTACAATCACATCCCAAAGAACTCATTATAGGAGATCCATCACAAGGTGTTAGGACTAGAGCTTCACATAGGGATGCACATGATTTAATTGCTTTTGTATCTCATGTAGAACCACATACCATAGAAGAAGCTGAAATCGATCCTAATTGGATGTTAGCTATGCATGATGAGTTAAACCAATTTAGGAGAAATAATATTTGGATACTTGTAGAGAGACCATTAGACTATCCTGTTATAGGTACTAGATGGTCTATAGAAACAAGCTAGATGAACAAGGTAATGTTATTAGAAATAAGGCTAGACTGGTAGCTCAAGGTTACAACCAAGAAGAAGGAATAGATTTTGATGAGACTTATACACCAATAGCTAGACTAGAGGCAATTAGATTACTTCTGGCATATGTATGTTTTATGAACTTTAAATTATTTCAGATGGATGTAAAGAGTGCTCACTATAAAAAAATGAGCTACACCCATGTAGAAAATACATAGATAAAAGCTTAAAAAACATAGATATATGTCTACACCCATATTGATATACACGTTTAATTAAACGTGGGTATGTCCGGCATGGCTATAACTTATATCCACATTTTTTTCGTGTGTAGACATGCTTTACCTATATAATATCTAACGTAGGTAAGATTATATACGTGGATAAAAATGTAGTCTATACCCTCCTTTATAAAATGTGGATAATTAAATACGTACGAATTAGAAACGTGGATAATTAAATACATATGAATTAGAAATGTGGGTAATTAAATACATACGAATTAGAATTCATTGAAATTAACAAAGTATAGGTATAAATGAACCTGTACTATTAATAATAAAACATAGATATATAATTAAATATAGTTATGCTCAATCCAATTTCAAAATATGGATCACTTATAATAATAAATAAAAATATAAAATAACTATAAACAAGATAATTTTCATCATTATATTAAATATAGTTTAACATACATAATAATAGTCTTACAAAAATATTGTCTCAACAACTTTATTAATTTTATCAAAATCCAAAGAACAACAAACAAAACATAGTACTAATTTCAAAAAAAAGTAAATACTATAACTCAAAACATATCATAAAAAAGTTCCAACTATTTTGCTATAGTATAAAGAGAATAAAGATATATAAAATAAATTTTGTAAAATCTTCATTTCTTCCTTGACACCTTCTATTATATCACCTGAATCTGCAAAAATAAAGGAATCATATAAATATACATCATTTCAGAGATAGTATAAATCATTATTAAACTAATAATATACACAGATACATACATAATCTTTTCACCAAATAATGTGAGTGCTCACAGCATATTTCATTAAAGATCAACTTTTATCCTTTACAAGTAATGGAGCATCGGGCTCAATTGCATAAGAAACAGAAACCTTACAAAACACATCTTCCAAACTTTTGCTCATCAACATCTTGTTTTTATCATCATAAATAAATATTCCTTTGCCTACTTATTTCTGTGAGATTTCCAATAAAATTACTTCTTCACCCTGCAAGTACTAATTTCATATAATATAATGAATAAGACCTGATGATCACCACTTAATAACATTGAACCATTCTATTTAAATATATAAATTCATTAAAATAAATTTCACTTACAATTTTAGATGATTCAAGAATGGATAATATATTCACTTGAGATGAGTTTAGTTTAACTCTATCACCATTCTAGAAATAATAAAGAGTTAGCCAACTTTTTTAAAAAATATTAAATTACAAGTATTGCATAAAATAATAATATCATAGATACCTCTAGATTATGTTTGCTATTAATAGATAATATTTTATCTATTTTTAATGAATGATCATCAGCTTCTTTCATGTTGGCAATACCATATTAATAAATAAGTATAATAATAGATTAAATTCATCAATCAAATAGCAAGTAGAATGAATGATCATCGAGTTTTTCCATGACATTTTTATATTTTCAAAAAAATCAAAATAATTCTGAAAATAAAGATTAAGTTATCCAATCTTATTCATATAGAAATAAAAAAAATACACATTTAACTAAAGTACTCACCGAAACTGTTGAACTATAAATATTTGCTACTTGGACTTGGAGAGTTCCAACTTGACTTGCCAAGTCATAACCATTTTATACAAACTCTCATTTTCCTTTTTTAATACTTCATTTGTTGCTTTAAAGCCTTATAATGAACTGGGAGTTGGTCCTATCCCTAAGCAACGGATCATGTCTGGTCTTTCTTTGCCAAACTATTTAGAAAATACTTCATCCCCTTCTGCATCTTTAAACATTTCCTTTTGGTTCCAGTAAACATGTATGTATTAATTACAAGAAATAAATATTATAATAAAAAATAAGATAGACTTATAGTTTAATTGACTAATAAAGGATACTTACAACTAGTCTAACAGCAGCATCATTTATAGTTTACCATTCTTTCTAGTACGAGTATTCACCCACATGCCGGGATGGCTCAATTTTTTTCCTGTCCTTTTGAACTGAGTATACAAAATAAGAAAAAATTAGTTGAACATAACATATATATTTATCAGAGCAAGCATTTAAAAAAATTTGGATGGGTTTCACATATAGGTGATTGATTTGCGCGAAGCTCCTTGTTCCTGCACAATGGGGACACTTGTACTTCTTCTAGCAGTCAATGTTGATATTCGCCCTTTTCTGTCATTGTTCCATATATACCAAAATTTAAAATCGACATTAACTATTATAAAAAATTGATCTTAACCAATAAAAAATAATAATTTTTATATACTTGCCATTGTAAAGTAGACCAACTATCTATAGCTTTCTTCCATTGAGCATCTGGGACATTCTTAGGTACTTCACCTTATTTTTTCATATTCTTATTATATTTTTTTATTAAGTACTTTTTTCTTAAACGGTACTTCATTCCACTCCATTTTTTGCCAAAGTCTTTATTGCAAAATTATAATGCTCATCTCCCACATCATACTTTTTCTGAAATAAATAAATATTATTAATACATCATAAAAATAAGTGCCAAATTATAGATGAAATAGAAATCAATATCACCTTCATGTATTCCCAAAGTTTAAGTTTAGTGGTCTTAGATATCTTTCGCCAATTATTCACAGTAAATGGCAGTTGCTCATAAAATTTTGTTAGGTTAGTCAAAAAGCTCATAAATGATTGCTCACCATCCCCAATTGGCTATCCATACTCATTCCACTCTACATGAATCATTTTATCAAAATCCATCATATGCACATCTTTCATTTGTGTCTCACCATGATACTTTTTAGGATGTGGCTCTTCAGGTTGGGATATCTCTTCCTCTTTTAATGCTACACCAGTATCATCTTCAAGTACAATGCTCTGCTCATCAATGACTTGCCTAGTTGCACTCCTTTTTGCATATCCAACAGAATCTAAACCAGCCAAAAAGGAATCCAACTTCGCCATTATAAACCAGTGATTATTAAGCTGAATAAATAAAAATCAATAAATAATTTTGGAATGCATATAAAAATTTGGTAAGAAGTTAAGAGAATTAAATATATAAAAGAAGGAATCTTGTTTGGAGAGATAGTTGTAGGAGCATCCTGCATAAAACGATGGATATAATATGAAACAAAGTATCCACAATCATTTTCATTTGGTTTCATTGGTACTTGTTATTATTGAAATATAAACAAAAGATTAATGACTATTATGCTCTATGTTTCATGTAAATAAATTATTTTGCTTTAAAAATATAACATAACTACCTTTGGGGCTATCAGCGGCATATTCCATATTGCTCTTACATCTTTTGACTTCTTTTCATAATCATATATATTAAAAACTAGGCTGCAAATAGAGAAATACAAACAGTCTAAATATATTAATATGAATCGACTATGAAAACTAAAGTTAATAATAGAAATCATATTTATTTGATTACTGTCTTATTTCAACTTCATATCTAAGAGAATCTAATAGCAACATGCAGGGTGGACTGGTTGAAATAAAGCTCTCACCAAAGTTACAAAAAATCATGACAAGCCAATGATCCCTAATGTTAAAAAAATAAGTACACAACCTCCCATACAATATTTGATAAATTGAAAATAACTAAACCTAATAACCCACCAAATGCAAATAGGAAGATAAGATATTTCTTTTCAAAGACTTCTTTGTTCTTTATCCACTTTGAAACTTTCTTTTTTGATGGCTTACTTACGTATAAGCTAAACAATAAGCAATCAAAACAATGAAACCATGATTGTCTCTTTGAACTTAGCTTGCTCCATATATACCTAGAAATAATAAAAATAAGCATGTAAAAAAAATTAATGTTTAAAGACTATTAGAACTAAGCATGCATCCATCCTTGATATATTAAATGTAACAACATCAAGAATTAAAATCGTACTCACCCCATATAAGTAGAAAAGCAACTAGTTGTCAACATCTTTCGTCTTAAAATTTTCTGGTTTAAGTAACATTCCTTCATTTGATTGTTTATCTTCAGCACCACTATCTTGTGTCCTTTCAAGGTCAACCACTTTATGATCATTGTCCATTGTTGGTTTAGAATCATGTACTTCACGATAAATAGATCTTGTTCTCAGTCATCTTGAGCCTTTACGATTACCAAATTTTTCTTTCTAGCCCTACAAAAAAAATTAAAATAGTCATCACTTTTGTTTATATAGTAAATATCAAATTAAGATAAGAACTAGATCACTTACATACACTTTCAGTTGAGGTAACAAATATATTTGTAACAACACCTATAATTAAAATGAATGATATTAGTACAGTAAAACCAAGCAATAAATAGAAACTTTATTTATATATACATCAAAATATATAAGAAATATTAAAATAAATAACAAATACCATTCAACATAACCAAACAACCTTTCCAATATACTTAATAAAAAAAGTACAAACACCATTCGATATATAGTTAAAAAATAATAACTAATACAACTGAACATAATCAAACAAGTCTTCCATACATAGATAACAAATATTCAAGGAAATACATTATTCATATATGGATATATATGCATGGATAACTACATTACAATCTCAATTCCTTGAGTATCATCTCTTTTCCATGATACATTCTTATCATCTACATCGATCTCATTGTCATAATTGGTAGCATGGAGATCTATTTGTTGCTCAATTTCCAAGCCTTCATCAGCATCATTGAAGTCCTCGTTCATATCAAAGTAATCCCTTGGCTTTATCTTTCTAACTACATTCCATCCACTTTCTTTTGGATCTATTACATACCATACTTGCTCCACTTGATTAGCTATTACAAAAGCTCTGAAGTATGCAATTCATAATTAAAATTTACTAGTGTCAAATCTCGATCTTGTTTGACACCTCGATTAATATCCACCCATTCACATTTAAAGAGCAAAAATTTCATCTCATCATAATAATTTAACTCTATAATCTCATCCAAGACTCCATAATAGGTCATATTAGTATGTATTGGATTATTATCTCTTGTACTAGAGAAGCTTGCTGTTTTAGCTGACATCACAATGCCACTATTTTGAGTTTTCCTTTCCTGCTTAGCGCTCCTTATATGAAATCTAAATCATTAATTAAACATCCATTATATTTGTTGACTATATTAACTGGATGTTTTGTTAGACAATGAATAATAGCTGGTAGATCTTCTTTTCCTTGATCTTGTAATCCCTAAACCTATAAAAAAGATATTATATTATTCAATTAGTAATCATACACCTTTTTTCATAAGGTAAAAATTAAGAAAATAATGATACATTACATGTCTACGAAATCATTATGGAAACTTGCTCATATGAATAATTTCAATATCCCTTTTTGATGAACAAGGTCGTTCTTTTTGGATCAACTCGAAGTGCATCCTTAACATAGAAAACAATATTGTGTAAGTTTTGTAGTAACAACTACAAATTTCATAATATAATGAAATTAAAAAAAAATACTTTTTATTTACAATGCATATGACTAAACTTTCTCTTGATTGAATAATATATATCGATGAGCTTGATCCAACTCTATATTATCCATCTTACAAGAACTCCCAGCACCTAAAGGTCAACCTATGTTAATGTACATTTGTACCAAAGTATCAACTTTGGTACAATCATCATTTCTTCCACGTCTATTTAGCCATGTCTCAACATCATCATCTAAGAATCTTGATGCAAAGGCCACTATTTTCGCAGCCAAATAACTATTTATAATTGAACCTTCTGGTTGTGCTTTATTACGCATATATGATTTCAATTTTGTCAAGAACCTATCATCATGATCACTAAATTTCATTAGTCTACAATACATAAAAAATAAAAAATGTAATAAACTAAAAATGCATCAAATTCAAAACGTACCTTTCAATTGGATACATCCATCGATAATTAATTGGACCAGCAAGTGGAGCTTCATATGGCAAATGAACAAGCAAGTGAACCATTACATCAAAAAACTAGGAGGGAACAACATCTCTATATGACATAAGAGAACTAAAATCCTTTGATCAATTAAATAAAAATCATTTGCTAAGAAGTCTTTGAGCATAATTGCAAGAAAAACTTGCTCAATTCAGTGACTATCCACTTAACTTCCTTGCTTTTTATAGACCGAATTGCTATTGCAAGTAGTTGTTGCATAATTATATGATAGTCATGACTTTTTAGCCCCCATATCTTTTCATGAACTAGGTCAATATGCCTAGAGATGTTAGCTGCATACCCATCAGGAACCTTCATATCTTTAAGAACTTGGCATATGCTTTCCTTCTCCTTTTTACTTAATATAAAGCGAGCTGGTGGCAACAAGATCTTTTTCAAACCTACAAATTTGGGATGAAGAGATGGTCGTATATTTAATTCGACTAAGTCTTGTCGAGCTTTCAAGCCATCCTTACTTTTACTATCAATTTCTAATAATGTTTCAATCAAACTGTCAAAGACATTCTTCTCAATGTGCATTACATCAAGGTCATGCCGAATAGGTAATAACTTCCAATATGGCAAATCAAAAAAGATACTCTTCTTTTTCTATGCCAGGTATTTATCTTTTCAAATATTATCAGGCTCTTCTATAGTATTTCTCTTCTTTGATTTCTTTTAATTTGGTGCTCTTTTCAAATTCTTGCTTGACTTCCTTTTTCTTTTTATCAAATTTGTAGAAGCTTCTGAGATAAAAGCAAGACCCTCTAGTTGCTGGAACACATAACTCCTAGAAGGCAGAGTAGGTGCATCTCTCATATCTTCTTCCTTATCAAAAATCTTGACTTCATTCGTCAAAATTTATGGTCCTTGTCCAACCACCGTCTATGACCAGCATAATAATGTTTCCTACATGAATGTAACCAATCAGAATATGTATCTTTATTACATTGTGGACATGCCAATCGCCCTTTCATGCTCCAACTTGACAAGTATCCATATACAGGAAAATCATTTATGGTTTATAATAATGTAGCACGCATGTTAAACCTCTCGCCTCTCGAAGCATCATATGTGTCAACCCCATTCCACAAAATATTTAATTCATGAATAAGAGGTTGTAGGTAACTATCAATGTTGTTACCAAGTCCATGTGGACCTGGTATAAGTAAGGATAGGAATATATTAGGCCATTTCATACACTCCCATGGTGGCAAATTATAAGGCAGCAAAATAATCGGCCAAATGCTATAGCTTACACTCATATTACCAAAGGATTAAACCCATCGCTTGCCAAGCCAAGATGAACATTTCGAGAGTTAAATCCAAAATCATTAATGACATCAAGAGATTTCCAACAAGATGAATCAGCTGGATGTCTCAAGATACCATCTACTTTTCACTCTTCTTTATGCCACCTCATTTTTGTAGCCAATTCATAACACAGGTATATCCTCTGAAGTCTTGGAATTAATGAAAAGTAACAAAGAATCTTTTTAGACTTTCTTTTCCCTTTATGGCCATAACAACTTTCTTTTTCAATCCATCTATCCTCTCCACATTTTGGACAACTTGTACGATCTTTATTCTCCTTCCCCCAATACAAAATGCAATCATTCGGACATGCATCTATCTTTTCATAACTATAACCTAATGCGGCAACAATCTTTTTAACTTCATTATAAGAATTTAGATGTACATTGCCATCTGGAAGAAGGGGTTTATACAACTGCATCATCAAATCAAAAGCCTTTTGGGACATTTCAGTCTTGTACTTAATGTTGAACAGATGGAGGACAAAAGAAAGTTTCTTAAAACTCTTATAACCTTCAAATAATGGTTTTTGTGTATCTTCAAGCAACTTCTTTAATCCATTTAAAAATTCATCTCCATCTGCTAGACCAATATCACCATATTCAAATTTATTTTCATCATCAGCTATAGCTTTAAGTGCATCTAGTATCATTTTATGTATGCCATCATCCTTAGTGCAATCTCCACTTGTGCTATTTATATTAGAAGAAATACTATAAGCTGAAATACCAAAATGCAATTCCCAAAGTCTCTAATCTTTAATAACTCCATTAAAAGCTAAATGTACTCTAATTATATCTTTGTCATGGATCAGACCACAAACACACTGTAGACAAGAACACTTAAATATATCTCTTCCCGATCTCCAACATGCATACTTGATAAATTCATCAACTCCCTTCAAGTACTCTACTATTCTCCTAAAAAGAAAAATATTGAGAAAAATGAGAATCTAAGTATTATGTATATACAAATTCTAGCCTTAGAAATCAATCTTCGATACCTTGGTAGATTTAACTAGCTCCAATCTATGTCCATATATATATGTATCTAAAATAAACATAAAAAATAAAAATAAGTAAAGGATACTGAGATAATTTTTTTTAAAAGGCTAACATACAATGATCACTAACAATAAGCAAGCATACCTTGTGCTGCGCTCCTCCGCTTGGCGGTAACAAAGCAAGAAGAACGAAGGTCTTGAATTTATATTTAAAAGCCTCCTGATGGAAATCGGACTTGGGCGAGTAGCCGAACAACCTCACCTAGTAGATAATTTGAACCATCACAATGATTTCCACATCATAGCTGTTCATCCAATTGATCAATCAAATTACAAAGTAAATGTACGATAGATAACAGGCATCTCTCAGTTGATTTTGAATTATTTGTCCAAGACTTGACTCATTGTAACCATTATTTATCGGTAGCATTCCTATAACAATAGTGACTTTATTAAATAAGACATGCTCCACTTGCCTGAACTCTATTTTTCTACTGAAGAATCCTTCAGGGAAGTTCAAATGCCCTAATATGCTACATGGCATCCTATTCATTATAGCTCTTCATAGAAACCAGTAAGAGTCAAGTATGTGATGGTGTAGAAAATAATAAAAGGGATAATATAAATGCACATCTAGAAGATTACAATATCACGTACATATAGATTGGAATTAACATTCTCATTCCATATAAATGACAAATACACCACAACCATTGAACTGCTATGCCATGTAAAATTAAATAACCTGGAATTCTCTGTATTCATAATACTTGCATCCAACTTTACAATCCATGTTACGACATGCTAACTCAAAACTTATTTTCTTCTCGTATAAAAATAAATGCTTAAGGAGTTCAAGACAGATCAATAAAATGCATGAAAATATTCTGTGTTGTATTAATACATGAAAGAAAACAAAGAAATAAAATATTGGTAGATGTTTATTTTTTCTTCTTTGGTAATTTAGATATAGATTGATGCTAGTCGGATCATGTGGAATGACAAATGTTAGATTTGTTAAAGAGGGCTTCGGATCTAATATAGAGTGCCTCCTGATTAGATCAAAAAGCATAATTTTTCAACCGGTTCTGGTTTGTTTTTGATTACTTATGTTTTTTTTTTTTGATATATGCAAGCAAACCTAGATTAAAATTTCAGATGCATAAATATAATTATTATATTTTATTATATTTTTTAAAAAAATATTTTTGCTGGACATCCAATTTTTACCATCAAGATTAAGGGCTTGTTAGATGAGTTAAGGCAGCCATAAACATCTGAATTAGTTAGCCATTGTTTTTCTAAGGCAGAACCCCAAATTTCCTTAAAAAAAAACAAAAACAAAAACAAAGGGCCATTAGATCAAATCGGGTGAATAGAGCAAATCAAAATTTCCTAAAAATAATAAAAACAAAAACAAAAACAAAGGGCCATTAGATCAAATCGGGTGAGCAGAGCAAATCGAAAATATTTCCTCTCACCTTTCAGAACCTCCCAGAAGAGTTAAGATTTTGCATCGTCAACCTCCCAATCTCGCTGATTGGAACCTCCCCAGCATATGCCTCACCTCGCTGTGCCCTGATGAGCCTCGTCGTGCCTCGCCGGGCCTCGTCACACCTCACCTCACCAAGCGGCGCCGTGCCTCGCCGAGCATCACTGTGCCTCGCCGAGCATCGCCGTGCCTCGCCGAGCATCGCTGTGCCTCGCCGTGCCTCATCGTGCCTCACCAAGCCGAGCCTCGCCTACCTTACCTCGCCGCAGCTCGCCTTGCCTCGCCTTGCCTCTCCATGCTCTGTTATGAAGGGGAAATACGTAGACCCCGGGTAACTGCCTCACCTCTCCTCGCCGTGCTCCGTTACGAAGGGAAAATACCTAGACCCCGGGTAGCAATGTATGTCTACTGCACAGTGAGACATAAACGAAATAGGCATGAAATGGGGAAGTTGTTGAGACCAGGGAAGTTGTGGTAACCAATCGAGCTTATCAAGTTCAGATCCGAATCTGATAGGGCTTATCGAGTCTGGGTCCAAATTTGATCAAACTTAATCTGAAAAAACTTTGCAGTTTGAACCCTGCATCAAGCTTGATTTGTTTATGATTATACCAAACTCAATATAAATTTAATTTTAAATTGATGCACAAATGAGTCTAATTGATCGGTCGGATAATTATAGTTTTTAATCATGCTCAATTCAAATTTGAATCAAAAATTGAACTATAACATACTAACTTGACTCAAGCCCAAAACAAATTTAAACTAATCCAAAAAAAACAAATCTTTAGTTTAATAATACATTATTTGTATAATAGTATAAATATATCAAAGTTTTTATTGACTTGTGCTTCACCAGTTGAAATTAATTTAGAGCATATTTTGGTGATTCAAGCTTGATTTATATCGAACTTCCAAGCTTGATTTTACATGCTACTCATTTATTTGCTCAAATCTTTCCTGAAGTATTTATACATTACTATTATTATTATTATTATTATTATTATTATTATTATTATTATTAAAAGTAGTCAGTAGAGCTTCCAGGTAATTCTAGATATTTTATTTTTGTTATTATTATTTATCTATTTTGATAACATGTTCTCTAGCTTCCTACCAATAAGAGGTGATCATGGACTGGACTTGGACATAAAAAATACCAAAATTTAAATAAGCCCACCCTAAATCCAACTAAAAGTAAGGCTGCAAATGGATCAGGTTAACCCATGATCCAATCCGATCTGATCCATTTAGACCCGATCCAACCCATTTTTATGGACCCGTGGATCCAGGTTGGGTCCTAAAATTAGATCCGTTCCATTTTTTAGATTGGATCTGGGTTTACTGATTTTGGACCCGACCCGACCTGATTCGAACATACTAATAATGTTAAAATTATATCTATTTGGACCTTTAAATTATAAGTTAAAACTTGTATGGAACTTATTTTCAACATAGAGATAGAGTTATAATTATTTTTATATCTTAATTTAATTTGAAAATAATATTATTTGTTATCTATTTTATGGTTAATAATAGTTAACTATTTAATAATTAAAATATAGATATCTATATTTTATTCAGATTATATTTATATCTAAACTTTTTAGAATAGAATGGGATAATTTATGAACCCGATCCAACCCAAATGACCCGTTGTTAAAAATATGGATATATTGAATTCTTTGATTATACCTAGTTAGTGGGAGTGACTTTGTAAGTATAGTATAATTATAATATAGTATAATTATATTTTTAATATTTAAAATATAAATATAAAATAATATATTATAATAAATTATAAAATATATCATATTACATTACATTATATTACATTATATTATATTATATTATTTAAATATATATTATATTATATTTTTAGTCAGGTCTCGGGTTTGGATATTAAATATCAAGATCTGATCCATTTATGTTAAAGTTAATCGGATCTGAGTTTGGAATAGCTCCAGACCTGGGATCAGTATTAATTTTTTTGGATACTCTTTTCTTGGCATACCAACGTTTATCCATTATATTTGATTTACTCATAAGTTACAAATTGATTATAGCATTTTCATGTTTGCTAAACGTGGATATATATAACATTTTTTTTAGAATTTGAACTTTTACTCACGTATATATTTTACGTGTCTAAAAAGCGTGGGTATATATGACTTTTTTTGTAGTGGCTTTTTTAAATGGTTTATTATCCAAAGAAATTTTTGTAGAGCAACCACCTGATTTATCAATCACTCTTTTCCAAATCATATTTTCAAGTTAAATAAAGCTTTATATGATCTTAAACAGGCACCTAATGCCTGGTACGATAGATTAAGTAAGTTTTTACTTGAAAATAATTTTATAAGAGATAGTGTAGACACTACCCTATTTATCCAAAAAATAATAATATATTTTAGTTGTTCAAATTTATGTTGATGATATAATATTTGGATATACTGATGAATCCCTGTGTCAAGATTTTGCTAAGTTAATGCAGGGATAATTCAAAATGAGTGTAATAGGTGAGCTGAACTACTTTCTCGGGCTTCAAATCAAACAATCGAAGGAAGGAATTCTAATCAACCAAGCCAAATACATTAAAGAGATTATCAAAAAGTTTGGCATGGAATCAAGCAAGGAAGCTGGAACACCCATGAGTCCTGTATGCAGATTAGATAAAGATGAAAATGGCACAAGTATTCATCAAAATTTATATAGAGGTATGATCGAATCTCTACTCTATTTAATTACCAGTAGACCTGACATTCTATTTAGTATTTGTGTATGTGCACGTTTTCAATCAAATCCAAAGAATCGCATATTATTGCTGTTAAAAGAATTATTAAATTCTTAAAGGCACATGTAATGTAGGATTATGGTATTCTAAGTATTCATTTTTAAAGTTAATTAGCTATTTGGATGCTGACTATGGTGGCTGTAAGATCGATAGAAAAAGCACCAATGGTACATGCCAATTTCTAGGTATTAACTTAATTTCATGGCACTGTAGGAAACAGAACTCTGTAGCACTATCCACTACTAAAGCAGAATATGTTGCTACAGGGAGCTGTTGTGCACAAATATTGTGGATTAAGCAATAGCTAGAAGATTATGGTATTATCCAACCTAAGATTCATATCAAATATGATAACGCAAGTGCTATTAATTTATCAAAAAATTCAATTCAGCATTCTAGGACAAAGCATATAAAAATAAGGCATCATTTCATTAGAGACCATGTTTTCAATAACAACGTAGAATTAGAATTTGTTCCTATTGAGAACTAACTAGCTGATATTTTTACCAAGCCTCTTAGCCAAGATAGATTTGAAAAGATCAGAGGAGAGTTAGGTCTGTGTGACCTATATTAAGATTTTTGACCTATTCTTTTTCAAAATTATGAAAAAATATCTAGAGTCTTTCAAATTCATTTTAAAGCTATTGACCACTTCACCTAATATCAATTTAGTTATATAAATCTTTAGTTTGACCTTTTGAGCTTTGACCTCTATTTTTGCTCGAGCCGACTTAAGCAATCCCCTATTCTGTCGAGCCGACTCAAAGGACGGGTTTAGGCTTTTTTTAAATAGGGTTTCGTAGCTTTCATTTCCTAACCATTCTTCCATTTCCACTATTTATCTTCACCCGTTTCCTCTCCTAAGCCATAGAAACTCCTTTAGAATCCCTCTTAAACCTTAATCCAAGATCAATGGCACCTAAGAAGGTCGTAGGAAAAAGACTTAGGAAGGTATCCGATCTATTATGGAGGAACGGAGGACAAAACGAAGATTAGACACTTCAGCTTCTCAACCCACTGAAGAACAGCTTGAGCAGTATCGATCGATGCTCTAGATGCTTCTAGACAGGTTATTCTTACGGGAAATCGATAGGTAACCTCTGGAAGAATTGTGGATCTCAATTTTCTAGAAGAGGAAAACTTTAAATTTGGTGATTGGCTTGATGCTCAAGGTTGGAAACACTTTTGCATGCTTAATCTACCTACCTATCCAACCTTGGTTAGAAATTTCTTTGAAAATTTATCCCTTGGTACATTTCATTTGGAATCTATTATTAAAGGAAGAAATATTGTTGTGGATGAACAAAAATTGAGTACATTATTACAAATTCCAAAAGAAGGAGAATGTTTTCTAGTGACGAAAGAAAAATAAAAGACTTTAAGAACTATTTTAGAAAGAAGTGATGTTTCAGGGATTGTTCATGTTCAAGCCAACCATTATCCTTGGAGATGAGACTCTTACATAACATTATTAGTAGAGTGTTTTTGCCCAGAACTGGAAGATTCAACTGGGTAAGTGAAAGAGATATGATGTTTATGAGATGTCTGATTTAGGGGAAGGCCCTCAACTTGCCTTACATTATGATTGCTCAGATGAGGGAAGCAACTCGTAGGGCACGAGCTTGCCTTTCTTATGGCATGGTATTCACTTTACTTTTCCAGGATGCTGGTGTTGATTTGTCAGGTGAGGATAGGAGACCTTAATTACATACTAACAGATACAATGCCAAGTCACTGAACATAATGGGCTTTCATAAGGTTGAAGATAGATGGATTCGGAAGACCTCAGGACAGAGAGTGGCACATTCTGATGAGGAGTCTTCTGATGAGGAGTATTTTGATGATGAGCAGACTAAACAGCCATAGGACACAAAGATTGAGCGACCTACTGATGAGGCTAAACCCTCTGAGCCAGCACCTACTTCACCTCGATCACCTGTGAGAGATTCAGTTTCTGGTGGTTTGCATGATGATCCGAGATTACAGACTATCTTGGAAGAGCTTTTCACTTTATAGTGAGGGAGAGCTAAGACTGATGCCAAGATAAATGCACTATAGGCTGAGATGAGGGATGGATTTCAGCAGATCTTAGCAGTTCTTCATGAGATCAGCACAGTTGGACCATCAGCACCTCCTCCACCACCAGATGATGCACCTGGACCAGATGATGGTACTGATGTTGGACATGCAGAGCCTGGGCACACTATTGGCACACCTGATGAGCATTGTACTACAACACAAGCTATTGAGCTACTTGCAGTCACTGAGGAGTAGCACACTGATATTGCAGATACTCCAGCGATGCAGATTCTTTCCAGTATTAGCAGTTTAGTATTGTCAGATCCTCCTTCGACATAGCCGACTCCAATCCTGATTTCTGCTGGGTCTTCACCTTCTAGACCTAGAGCTGCTATACCACCTATTGCTACTAGGACTAGACTTAGGGACCTTAGGCCTAGATTTCCTAAGTTCAAACCACAGTTTGGCATTTTAGAAGTTGACTCTTCTTCTAGTGAAGATGAGTCTAGCCCTACCTTTTGAGTTTAGATTTCTTTTATTGCATGTGATACTGTTTTGTAGTGCATTGACACTTTTGTATTGTATCACATCTTGTACTAACACTCCTTATATATATGTGTATGTTTTGGAAATCTTATGTTATAATTGATGAGTGATATGAATGTTTATAATTAATTGTGGATGAATAATTTGAATTTTGTCAAAGGAAAAAGTGATTTTATCTCAAATATATTCCTGGTGATTTAATCATTATTCTATTTTGTTGATGACAAAAAGGGGGAGAAGTGCATGAAATCAAGAAAAATGAGAAGAATTGCAATTGTTACATGAAAAACATGAAAAAGGGGAGCAATTATTGAAGATTCTTCTGAGGGAGCAATTATTGAAAATTCTTTTGAATATAAAGTATTGAACTAGTATTGAAAAGTTTGTTTGAAAGTTTGTTTGATACATTATGATTTTGATACATTATGATTGGTTTGGTATGTTAACCTTATTGATTTGATACATGCTCTTAATTGTTGATACTTTGCTTTGACACTAGTTTATTTCAACTCTGATACTATATCATGAGACTTCATCTATTCCGATACATACTATTTTGAATATACATTGATATATGTGAATATCGATGCATAGTATGTTACTATACATGCAATTGTAAAGTATTTTTTAAAGCTTGTCATGCCTAGTGTTTTGTCATCATCAAAAAGGGGAAGATTGTTGACCCTTGGAATGATTTTGATGATTACAAAATATTGGAGCATGTATTTATGACTAACTCTTTCAATTATTCAAGAAGCTTTTGTAGGAAGCATTTATCAATGAGTCACTTTACTTCCTACTTAGCTGGAAGTTATCCCAATACAGTTATATTAATTAATGAAGTGTATTGAATTGAAGACCTCAAAGTTGTAAAACCCTAATTTTCATTGTTGTAATCTTGTAAAAAGGGCTATAAATTAGTAAAAATGAGTTTGATTAGGTAAGATATATTTTGTAACCTATTTTGAAGTTTTGGAAGACTTGTATCCATTGGAGATTCAATTGAATAAATTTTGAAGAAGTTCTGCTCGAGCCGACTCATGGATCAAGAGCCGACTCCTATTTTGGCATGGCATGAAGAGTTTCAGAGTTCTAGAAGAGCCAACTCATCCAGAGTTTGTGTTTATCTTGATTGAGACTTTGAGCTGACTCGATCTTGAAGAGCCGACTCATACAGAGTTTGATTTTCTATTATCTGAGACTTCAAGCAGACTCAAGTATCGGGTTCAAGCCTATAATGGCTAGTTGCAGAATTGACTATTTGAATTCCAAGAAGGCTCCAACTGCTCTATTTCGATTTTCTAGGCCCTACAATGGCTAGATTTGCTTGAAAACTATAAAAGGAAAGTAGTAATGATGGATTAGATGATGATTATTATTCATTGAAAACAAAAGAGCATTCAAGTGAATTTCAAGTCTTTCACCAACCAACTTCAAGTGAGCATTCAAGAAAGGATTCAAAGTTTCTCCAACTCATCTTCATTCATTGAATCCAACTTTTGAGGAAGTCAAGAGGCAGCTTTAAGAGTATTCAAGAGCATCTAAAGTAAGGCTTCAATTTGAGTTTTATCGGCAACTACCAAACAAATTTGGTTTGTTGTAAAGTTGCTAGTTTCTTTTGATATATCTTGTTTCCTCTCCAAGAGCAGCAAGGGGCTGTGTCTTGTGAGTGTTGAAAGGTTTTTAGGTGAGCCTATTAAAACCTAAGTTGGGTTTCTTTGGTAAGCCCGGTATTAAAAACCAAAGAAACTTGGGTTCTTGGTAAGCCTGGTATAAAACCAAGTATGGATTTCTATGGTGAGCCCGGTATAAAAATCAAAGGGTGTAAGGTTTGGATTGTGATCTCGGTAAAATAATCGGATTGTATTCTAGGAAGAATATAGTAAAAACCCCAAGTGTTGCTTGGGTAGTAGACGTAGGAGTAGGTTGCTTCGAACCACTCTAATTTTCTTGTGTTTGTGATTGTGTTTGCTTGACTCCATTATGATTGTTAATTTTGTTGCTTCCGTTGCATAATCTATCACATCACCAACACTAGAAGAATTTTAAAGTGAATATACTTGAAAGTTTTTATTATCCCAATTCACCCCCCTCTTAGGAAGCCACCTGGGCAACAGATAGTTAATTGACTGGTGACATCTTCAAGGTGGCAGGGTGCTTAGTCACCTGAGAGTGGGCTGTGTGTTGAGATTCGAGGACTTCAACAAAACCAAGGATTTGATCTAGGTCATTCGGCTAGGTATAAATAGGAATCTCCTACCATCATTGCATGGATCGTCTTCTTCACTGAATAGCAGAGGAGAGAAAGATACCAAGGATCTCGAGCTTCCAAACCCTTTCGCCCAGGGCCTTCTCTACTTCCAGGTTAGGTCCTTTTCTTCCTTATGTTCTTTCTCTCCTTTGGATTCCTTTAGGATATGTTTATGGTTTTTCGTTAGAATCTTCCTTGGTAGAGCTGATTTTGGTTTTAAAATCTTCAAGCTATTTTTGAGTTGGGATTTGCCCAACATTTCCTTTGTTTTTTCCTCTTTTTTTGATCTCCTTTCTATCTCTTTACTTGTTAGTTTGGATGTCTTTATCCGAGAGCAAGAGCCACTCAGTGAGCCATGCATCCTGACTATAAGGCTCTCGAGAGTCTTCTTAAGAAGAAGCTACCTCCCCAGACCTTGGTGAGGTGGGGACTTCATCTTTTTTAGAAGTGCCCTAAACTAGTTGGTCGGCCAATCCGGATGCTCCCACCCTACTCGGTCTAGCAAGCATTGCCTCGACGATGACCAAGGTGGATGTCCTCTGACTTCTTGAATAATATCGGTTCTCGAGTCAGTTTCAAGTTTTCATCCCTAGACTCAATGACTAACATCGAGTTCACTAGGCAAAATCATCTTGTCTAAGGGTTTTGTTGACTCTAGTTTTGATTATGATAAAATACTTAAGTATATTTGAGTACTAATTATGCGTTAAGTGTATAAATCAGCTACAAGTACTCAAGAATCAAATTTTGAAGAAGTTTCAGCCTGGCAACAGTGAAGTGTTGACACCTGGGAACCAAGTGTCGACACCTGGAAATCAAGTGTCGATACTTGAAGAGTAAAGTGTCGACTCAAGGCCTGAGACAAACAGAAAACTCCAGAAAGCACTTCAGTCAAGTGTCGACACTTGGAGCTGAAGTGTCGATACTTGGAAGTGAAGTGTCGACACTTGGAGAATGAAGTGTCGATACTTGAAACTGAAGTGTCGATACTTGGAGGTAAAGTGTCGATACCTGGAGGTGAAGTGTCGATACTT
The DNA here is from genome assembly GCA_021397845.1 of Areca catechu. Taxonomy (NCBI): domain Eukaryota; kingdom Viridiplantae; phylum Streptophyta; class Magnoliopsida; order Arecales; family Arecaceae; genus Areca; species Areca catechu. Next base: position 77,688,408 of record CM038049.1, on the reverse strand, counting down.
GAACAGTAACGACTAGTTTTCAAAAGCTGCAGAACTTCTCCAACTTGCTTCAAACGGCCATATTTTCTTCTCTAATGGTCATAAATAGTCAAATAAGGTTTGGAGGGCTATTTAAATACTTGGAAAAACAAGAGAGAAGAAGAGGGAAGAGGATCCATGGTTTGAAAGATAAATCCTTTGATTTTCAAGTAAAAATATGTGAAGGATATTTTTGAGGATCCAATTTATTGAGTGTTGAGCCTCCAAGAATTCAAAGAGGAGAGGGAGCTTCCAAGAGCAACATGATCAAGCATCCATTGAAGCTTCTACAACATGGAGACAAGCTCAACATCAACAATCAATGTGCTTCAATGAAAAATTTACTTTGTAAGAAAGATTTTTATTTTCATTCTTAAATTCTTGTATCTAGGTTGGTGGTGAGCCTAGTGAAAACCATCGGAGGTTGTTGGTGAGCCTATGTAGTAAAAACCAACTAGGGTTTTGACTTGTGAGCTCGAAGCCAAAATAAGTTGGGTTGTTGGTTAGCCCGGAAAACCAACTAGGTTCTTGGTTAGCCCGTAAAACTAAGGAAGGTTATTGGTGAGCCTTGAAATCAACTAGAGTTTGACTTGTGAGCCCGAAGATAAAATAAGTTGACTGTAATTGTAAGATTATAGTGGAATTCCCAAGGGTGGCTTGGGGAGTGGATGTAGGTGCCTTGGAGTGCACCAAACCACTATAAATTATTTTGTGTTTATGATGGTTTTATTCTTGCATTTAATTCTTTATTTCCGCTACACACTATCATGTTTGCACAAACACATGTTTTGAATTGGCACATATTTGTTTAAATTGCACATACTTGCTAAAATTTTTATTATCCCAATTCACCTCCCCTTTTGGGTTGCCTACCTGAGCCTACAATTGGTATCAGAGCTCGGTGCTCTGATTAAAATCTAACGATTTTAAGCTAAAGATCATGGCAGCCCAAATTTGAAAATTTGAAAGTTCAAATATTTTGAAAAACTTTGAAAAGAATTTATAAATTATATGTTGAGGGGGAGCTTTTCAAAAATTATTTTTAGATCATATTTTGAAGGGGGAGCTCAATATTTTTCATTGCTACATTGCTCTATGCTTATAGTAAATCTTTTGGAGCATGCTATGTTTATTTTTGAGCTTACCTTGTTTATATACATAAAGGTTCTGTCATTATCAAAAAAGGGAAAGATTATTGACTCTGATTTTGATTATGACAAAATACTTAAATACATTTGAGTACTAATTATGCGTTAAGTGTATAAATCAGTAACAGGTACTTAAGAATCAAATTTTGAAGAAGTTTCAGCCTGACAATAGTGAAGTGTCGACACTTGAAGAGTGAAGTGTCGACTTAAGGCATGAGACAAACAAAAAATTTTAGAAAGCACTTTCAGTCAAGTATCGATACCTGGAGCTGAAGTGTCGACACTTTGAAGTGAAGTGTTGACACCTGGAGAATGAAGTGTCGACACTTGAAACTAAAGTGTCGACACCTAGAGATGAAGTGTCGACACTTGAACAGTAACGGCTAGTTTTCAAAAGCTGCAGAACTTCTCTAACTTGCTTCAAACGGTCATATTTTCATTTCCAACGGTCATAAATGGTCAAATAAGGTTTGGAGAGCTATTTAAACACTTGGAGAAAAAAGAGAAAAGAAGAGGGAAGAGGATCCATGGTTTGAAAGATAAATCATTTGATTTTCAAGTGAAAATATGTGAAGGATATTTTTGAGGATCCAATTTGTTGAGTATTGAGCCTCTAAGAATTCAAAGAGAAGAGGGAGCTTCCAAGAGAAACATGATCAAGCATCCATTGAAGCTTCTACAACATGGAGACAAGCTCAACATCAACAATCAATGTGCTTCAATAAAAAATTTGCTTTGTAAGAAAGATTTTTATTTTCATTCTTAAATTCTTGTATCTAGGTTGGTGGTGAGCCTAGTGAAAACCATCGGAGGTTGTTGGTGAGCCTATATAGTAAAAACCAACTAGGGTTTTGACTTGTGAGCTCGAAGCCAAAACAAGTTGGGTTGTTGGTTAGCCCGGAAAACCAACTAGGTTCTTGGTTAGCCCGTAAAACCAAGGGAGGTTATTGGTGAGCCTTGAAACCAACTAGGGTTTGACTTGTGAACCCGAAGACAAAACAAGTTGACTGTAATCATAAGATTATAGTGGAATTCCCAAGGATGGCTTGGGGAGTGGATGTAGGTGCCTTGGAGTGCACCGAACCACTATAAATTATTTTGTATTTGTGATGGTTTTATTCTTGCATTTAATTCTTTATTTCCGCTACACACTATCATGTTTGCACAAACACATGTTTTGAATTAGCACATATTTGTTTAAATTGCACATACTTGCTAAAATTTTTATTATCCTAATTCACCCCCCCTCTTGGGTTGCCTATCTGAGCCTACAAGTTTTATTCATGCAAGCCTTCAACTTCCTTTCCATCCATTCATTAAAAATGTGCTTGACTTCTACCAAGTAGTTCCTATCGAGCTGGCCTTGAATTCCTTTCATATCATCATTTCTTTCATTGTTTTATGTTACATGATCAGAACCCAATCTAATGTTTCTCTATTCCAAGCATTATTCTCTTTGAAACGACACCTGATGATGAAGGGCTAGTGGTTTATTGGTCTTCGCCATGATTACACCTTCCTTAAGGATCTTCCCTCTTCCATCCATATATAACTAGAAGAGTAGATTTTTTTTATCTCCTCTGATGCCCCTTGGGGGATCAACTAGGTTTGGGACTGGCCCAATAGATCACTAAATAAGAACAACGAGGTCATCATTGCCGATGAAGAGGACTTTCACATATTACTCAACAAGGAGATCCCTTAATAGCAAGATATGTTATCAGAGCAAAGCTTGTATGAGATAGAGCTCAGCCTAGTGAAATTCTTTTAGTAAGTTATATGAGTCTTTTTCCCCTATTTGTCTTCAATTTTGCTAAGTATTCTACATGGCATTTTGCTGATAAGAAGGTTTCGTTAGATGCCTTGAAAATTGCTAATTGCAAGAGGGCCATGGCGAGGGAGGAGCCCCAAAGTCAAAGAATGCTGTGGCAAAGAAGCCCCAAGTGGGCCCTTCTCTCGAGGGACCATCGATTTCAACTAGGGCACCAACACCAAAACCAAGGAAGGCTCCAGCCACCATGGATAACGATGATGTGGTGGTCATCCCAGAACTGACTCTTGCTGCACCGACCTCTTCCTCAATACCAGCATCATCAACAATAGTAGTATAATAGCAAGTACTCCATCATCAACAACAACATCACAGTGACTGAGCCCCTCGGCTTGAGCAATGATCAAAACATCCTGAGGGAAGGCCCCTATGACCTCCCCAAGATTTGAAAAGTCTCCTCAAAAAGTAGGAGAGGGGTATATCATTATGGATGCTTGAGTGAGGGTAAGCTTTTCATAGTTTTGAAACGAGACACTAGCTAAAAAGCTAGTCAAGATGATTCTACTCCCTCAGGACTTGGAGGAACAAAAGTCTCGATTGATGGATGAGATCTTTACTTCTTTCTTCCCACAACTTCACAGGATAACTATTCTCTATGTTTCATATTACCAAGTACCTTCACTCCTAAGTAGATAACTTATACTTTTCCTTTTATAGCTTGCCTATGATATCTCAATCATTCATGAGGTATTTAGTGGGTTTGCCAGGTTGATCTGCTCCCTCGAAGTGATGGGGGACTAATTAGCATGCAAGGGAATTTTCATAAATTTAGCACTAAGTTAGAGTTTCAATTCCCAAATTTCAAGTTAAATAGATAAAAGGATGATCTTATAGAAATTCTAGACCATAAGCATGCAAAAAGATCTATAAAAGAGATAAAAATAGGACCGCCGGGCTAAGAAACCCCGGTAGGGCTAGCTCTTCTGCAATAACTCGATCTAGAGATCTGGGTGTGTATACCTGGAAATGATTGCTACTACTTCCATGAAGAGATCTCTCTACACTCTCGGATGTGGCTTGGAAAGTCAAGCTGAAAACCAGTGGATCCGTCGGCTTTTCATCCACTGACCTAACAGTTAGGCAAACGAAACCCTAATGTCATGAAACTCGAGGGACCTGAAAAATACCAAAGGAGGGTTATAAAAACAAGGAGAAAAGGGGTGAATCACTGAAGAAGAAAGGAAGAGAGAGGGTAGCAGGGGTGGCCAAGATGAGGCTTGATTATGGATGCCTAGGTGGAAGAAGGCTAGGATTTGGATAAACAGGATCTCACACCCCTCAATGCTCAAAGAGCGAAGGCAACACTCCCTCACAGAGCTCGATGCTCACAAGAACAAAGGCAACATAGAAGAAAAAACACTCAAATTTATTCTCAAAATATATTCATTCATTCAATTAATCATTCATTCAATTAATCATTCATTCAATTAATCATTCATTCAATTCTTACAACAGGGTGGAAGGGTGGGATATTTATAGGCTCACCTAGGTCCTCTCCTTGTTAGGATTGGATTACAAAGCTATTTAGGACTAGGAGTACATAGTTTGATTAGGAAGAGAATTACAAAATGACTTAGGACTAAGAGTACATAATTTGAATAGAATTAAAACTTGATTCCTAATTGGATGTGGACTTCTCTCTCCTTCTTGGATTTGGTCAAAGGGCTTCTTGGACTTGGTCAAAAGGCTTCTCTTGGGCTTGGACCTTGGGCACCACATTGTTAAACTAGGCTTAGGCTAGCTGGGGCACCACTCATGAATGGGCTTGGGCTGGGGTGCCATGTCTTGAAGGGGGCCTGGGAGGGGTGCCAGCTTATGGACTTGAATGGTGGAGGCCGGGGCGCCATCTTTTGATGGGCTTTTGGGCTTGGGCGCCTGGAAAGAAGAATATTCCCTGGGTGCCTGGTATCTTCAAGTGTGGAGGCTCCATGGGCTTGGACTCTGCTCTGATTTGGGAGGGCCTGGTGAATGCATTGGTTGGTGATCATTCTCTTGTACAAAACTGGACTAACACAAACTTACAGAACTCAACTGGACTCATGAGGTTAAGACAACTCAACTTATTACAGGACTCAATAGGGTACTTATTACAAAACTTGGCTCACTCAAAATTAGACCTCATTACAGGACTCAAGTGAGCACAATCGGGCTTAACCGAGTGAAACCCTAATTACCGAACACAAAGGGCTACATTGGGCTCACATGATAAAACCCTTATGACATGACTTCAAATGACTCAGATGACTTCATCCCTACTTACAGGACTCAAAGGGCTAATATAGCCAGATTATTGGATGCAAAGATAAAATCTGAAAAATGGTTAAGGGACTTAAAATTCAGGGATCCATAGTGAACTAGGGTTGATCCTATTGTCCCATCAATTCTCCCGGGGTGGGAGAAACTCGATCCTGTCGAGTAAAGGTCAATCTAGTGTAGGTAAAAGGGGTGGGTCGTGGCGCTGCAGGTCCTCTCGAGGGATCCACGAACAGTCAAATTTCGATCGGCCTTGCCATCGACCAGATGGTATGGATAGCCTTGGTCTTGGGTCATAACAGCTTGGCCGTCTAGGTCATGCTCGATCTGTATTCCTCTTCCAGGGCAATTTAGTGGACACTCAGGTAAGGTTTTTCTCTCAAGAATAGGGTAAGGTCCAAAAATCTCACTAGGTGTCATTGTTAATGCCCTATGCACAACTAGGCTCAAGATATTGGCAGTCGAGCTAATGCCAAAATTTGGTGGTAGCACATAGGCACTAGGGTCAACTATCCTTATCACTTGTAAGGGTCTAGCTTCACAGGCATGTAGCTTCTTAATGGCTCCCAGAGGAAATCACTCAGGTCTAGACCTAATCTCTACATGATCTCCCTCAGCATACTCTTTGACTCGAATTCGGGAATTAGTCATGTTATTATCAGTGTTCAAGTGAATGCTAATGTTTTGATACAGATGATGTGCAGAGATCTGTGCATGTGTGAACAGTGAGATTAGGCCTAGGGATCTTTCAGAATTAAAACCACGTAGCACTTCATCCTTTATTCTTACTTCATCCCCTATGTTAAAGATGTAGACCCAAAATTCAATCCATCTTTCAGGTTTCAAACATAAGATTTTCTAGGAATCATAAAATCTAAAAGTCTTATGGCATGGGTACCATAAGTTTCCTAGGGGCAGTAAATATTCTCTTTGGAATTGTAGGACTTGGATTGTAGCATGGAAGTCCTTAAGGTAGACATGGTTCAACAGGCTCCTATGCTTATAGGAAATTAATTGGGTTCTTGTCCTAACCACATGTTTGGCACTAGAGTGGTCTACTGGCACTAGTTCTAGAGGAGGTTGGGAATCTATTATTGGTGGAAGGTCATTAGGAAGGTCTTTGGGAAGCTTACTAGGAAAGTCCTCTAAAATAATATCAACTTCCTCGGATTGTTCCTTAGGGATTGGTCCTGGACCTCTTCAGTGGATAATTCTGGTGAACCCTCACTCTTATCAACTATTTTTTATCCTGGCTCAGTCACTTCTTCTCCAAATTCTATAGTGGGTTCAGGATTTTTTTCCGCTGATTTCTTAATGGGTTCACTTTCTTGTACCTCTTCTTCACATTCCTCTACTGGACTCAATTCATAGGTGTCTTCTTTAGATTTAAGAGTTTCTTTTTCTAGATTTTCAATGAGTTCATCTTCTTCATACTCTCTACTAGGCTTGGATCAGCCTGGTACACCTCTTCCTCAGGTTTAGCAATGGGTTCAGACACATTCTCTTCTAGCTTTCCTATATGTAAGGCTTTGGTTGGGCATTGGCTAGTATAGTGTCCCGATTTGTGGCATCTAAAGCACGTGATGTTGGGTCTTCTCTGAATCTCTGATGACTTGTTCTTATTCTTTTCTAGCTCCTCAACTTGGGGATACTCTAAATCTTGAATATCAGTGCAACCAATTTGAACTTCAGAGTCCTCATTCCTATCATTCATGAAAATTAGTGGGATACTAGGCCCGGGTCGCCTCGGGTTGGGTCGATTCGGGTTGGCTTGGCTAGGACCTGGTCTTGGGTTAGGGGCACTAGTCCTAATGGGCTCAGGTCGACTAAGGGGTACCTGATTAATACTTGGTTCAGCGCTAGGGGTACTAATCCTATTGGTTTCAGGTTGACTAGGAAAAACCTGGCTAGTACTAGGCTGATACCTAGGGATTATAGGTTCTTGGGGCTCATAGGATAAGGGTTCAGCTCTATAGGTCTGGGGTTTATTGGGCTCATAGAATATGGGTGCATAGGTTCTAGAGTCATAAGATCTAGTGTCAGGATTTAGGCTCAGATCTATAGGTTGTGGATCTCCTGGGTTCAGGGTATGGGGCTTTCCTAAGGTTAGGCTCTGAGTATGGGTCAGGGTATTGGGCTTTCCTAGGGTTGGACTCAGGTTTAGGTCTGGGATGGGTTTTAGTAGTTTTCTCTAAATCTCTTAATTGGTTCCCTACCTAGTTAAAACTATTGGTTAAGGGGTTACACCTTTCATGGGTTTGGATATAGGATTGGGTAAATTGGTCAAATCTATGATTCATTTTGATAGTTAATTGGGCATACTGATTTTGGGATTGGGTATTGGAATGGGTCAATTGGTTTATCTGGGTGGTTAATTGGGCTAACTGACTTTGGGATTGGGTATTAGATTGGTCGAACTTGTGGTTCATCTGTGCAAACTGGTCACTTATGGGCTTCATAAAGGTCTCAAAGTTGAAATCCATTGCTAAACTAGGTTGGGGTTTAGACCGTTGGTATGAGATTCCTAACCTAGTGGTCATGCAATTAAACAGTCAAGGTGTTATGATGCAGTCAGGTACACAAAGTAGATACATACTAGGGTTTGATAGACCTAGAGCCAAAGTTGAATGGGTCTACTCAACTTACACCCAACTTAACAACAAATTTTTCCACAAGCCAGGTAAGAGGTGGGGTGGTGGGAGCCTCTCCCTATTTGTGATTGGGTCCTAATTAAAAACCACCAGTCCACTTAGGGCATTTGGCTCTCGACCTCTTGTCTTAGACACCAGTTTTCAGCAATAGTTGGAGAATTGAATGCACTAGTTTACCCACACAACTCGGACCTGACCTATTGGTGTCCCTAGCTCACTAAAGTAAACTAGGTTGCTAATTGATTTTAATTAGGGTTTGGATATGTATGCAAGGTGGTTGTTTTGGGCCCAAGACAGGTCATGACCTCCTACCTTGATCTGAGATATTGAGAGTGCCCTTAAGATTGGTTTAATGCAAATGATGAACAAACAATGAAACCTGATGCAATCTAAAACAAAACAGAAAAATAAAAACAAATTTCCCTTTTATGAGGTGACAAATTAAATTTGAGTTGGTTAAGTTATCAAACAAAATTGGCTTAGGTGAAGTGGGGTTTGGAAGTGAGTTAGGTTTGGTTCAGTTAGGTGTGCAGAAATCACAGAATCAAAAATTAGGATTTGTTTTGATGCAGAATTTGGTATGGTTTTTTATACAAAAAAATCTTAAAAACTTTCAGGATAGAGGATTAGCAGTGAAGATGATCCCTACCAAATTTCATGCAGATCAAAATTCGGATGATAATGCAACACCTAGGGTTTCAGACTGTGTGCAGAAATCTCAGGATTCTGGTTAGGATTTCTAATATATAATTTTTTTAATATTCTTTGTTTCTATAAAAATAATTAAAATTATAAAAATTATCAGGACTGAACAAAAAATATTTTGTGCAAATTTTAATGAAAAATAAAATACTTAAGATGATGAAATAGACCGAAACTCAGATCCCTAATGCAAATGGTAGGATGTAGAAATTTTCTAAAGCAAAAAAAAATAGGCATGCAAAAATTCTACAGGTAGAAATAAATCATGGAAAAATTCTAGTAAATATTTTAATTACAAGGAATCCAGAAAAATAAGAATCAAAATTTTATAATCTATCTACATATAGAAACAATTAAAATAATAGACTATATACAGAAATTATAGGATGCAAAAAATTAGCCCTAAAAGTGCTCTGATACCAAATGATGGAGGACTAATTAAAATGCAAGGGAATTTTTGTAAATTCATCACTAAGTTAGGGTTTCAATTCTTGAATTTTGAGTCAAATAATAAAAGGGTGATCCTATAGAAATTCTAGACCACAAGCATGCAAAAAGACTCTCGAAAGAGATAAAAATGGGACCGCCAAGGCTAAGAAACCCCGGTAGGGCTAGCTTTTCTGCAATAACTCGATCTAGAGGGCTAGGGTGTATGTACCTGGCAATGATCGCTACTGCTTCCATGAAGAGATCACTCTACACTCTTGGATGCGGCCTGGAAAGTCAAGCCGAAAACCTGCAGATCCGCTTGCTTTTCATCCGTTGACCCGACGGCTAGGCAAACGGAACCCTAATGTCGTGAAACTCGAGGGACCTGAAAAATACCAAATGAGGGTTAGAAAAACAAGAAGAAAATGGGTGAATCACTGAAGAAGAAACGAAGAGAAAGGGTAGCAGGGGTGGCCAAGATGAGGCTTGATTGTGGGCGTCCAAGGTGGAAGAAGGCTAGGGTTTTGATAAACAGGATCTCACACCCCTTGATGCTCAAAGAGAAAATGCAATACTCCCTCACAGAGCTTGATGTTCATAAGAACAAAGGAAAAATAGAAGAAAGAACACTCAAATTTCTTCTCAAAATACATTCATTCATTCAATTAATCATTCATTCAATTCTTACAAGAGGGTGGAGGGATGGGATATTTATAGGCTCACCTAGGTCCTCTCCTTGTTAGGATTGGATTACAAAGCTATTTAAGACTATGAGTACATAGTTTGATTAGGAAGAGAATTACAAAATGACTTAGGACTAGGAGTTCATAATTTGAATAGAATTAAAACTTGATTCCTAGTTGGATATGGACTTCTCTCTCTTTCTTGGACTTGGTTAAAGGGCTCCTTGGACTTGGTTAAAAGGCTTCTCTTGGGCTTAGACCTTGGATGCCACATTGTTGAACTGGGCTTGGACTAGCTGGGGCGCCACTCATGAATGGGCTTGGGCTGGGGCACCATGTCTTGAAGGGGGCCTGGGAGGGGTGCCAGCTTGTGGACTTGAATGGTGGAGGCCTGGGGTGCCATCTTCTGATGAGTTCTAGGCTTGGGCGCCTGGAAGGAAGAATATTCCTGGATTCCTAGTATCTTCAAGTATGGAGGCTCCATGGGCTTGGACTCTGCTTTGATTTGGGAGGGCCTGGTGAATGCCTTGGATGGTGATCCTCCTCTTGTACAAAACTGGACTAACACAAACTTACAGGACTCAACCAGACTCATGAGATTAAGATAGCTCAACTTATTACAGGACTCAATAGGGTACTTATTACAAAACTTGGCTTACTCAAAATTAGACCTCATTACAGGACTCAAGTGAGCATAATCGAGCTTAACCGAGTGAAACCCTAATTACCGAACACAAAGGGCTACATTGGGCTCACATGATAAAACCCTTATGACCGGACTTCAAATGACTCAGATGACTTCATCCCTACTTATAGGACTCAAAGGGCTAATATAGCCAGATTATTGGATGCAAAGATAAAATCTGAAAAATGATTAAGGGACTCAAAATTCAGAGATTCATAGTGAACTAGGATTGATCCTGATGTCCCCATGACAAGGTGGTGACTACCTAGGCACAAGCCAAAGTCATTGAGGAGTTAAGAAAGGCAAGCATGGTCCGAGAGGCCAATTCCCAAAAGGAGTTGTAATCCTTCCAGGATGTTACTCAAGAACTGAAAGCCTGAGTAATGAAGAAGGAAGAAATAATCACCCAAGAGTAAGCTTGAGTTGCCAAGTTTGAGAAAAAGCTAGTTGACTCTGTGAGTAATGAAGAAGGAAGAAATAATCACCCAAGAGTAAGCTTGAGTTGCCAAGTTTGAGAAAAAGCTAGTTGACTCTGTCTCAAAAGTGATGATAGTGGAAGCCCAACTCCAAGCTTCTAAACTCAGGGTCATGGTTGCCAAAGCCAAAACCCAATCGATTTAGTAGCTAGCTATCTTAGCTAGAGCCTAGGTGATCGAAGAGTATAAGAAGTCCAAGGACTTCAAAGTTGAAGTTGTCGAGGGCTACTTAGATGCTTACAAACTCGGATTTGCAGAGTACAAGAAGAAGGTTGTTGATGCCTTCCCTAAACTTGACTTGAATGGCATCATTGACAATGAACCCGAAGAGGAGGAGGAACAAGGTGGAGCCAAGGAAGCTAACAAGAGGACCGCTAATCCCGAGAATGAACAAGATGTCATAGAAAAGTCGTTGCTAAGGTGATCGCTGATGCTAAGTTTGTTATTAATATAATAATGAAGGCTTTTGAAGCTTTCAACTCTAGCCCTTAAGGAACCAGTGATCGATCCCGAGGAGTAAACCTTGTAACTTTTTCTTCTTTGCTTTTTTGGTTGTACTTAGGCTCGGCCCTTTATTTTGTAATTACTTCCTTTATTAATGAAAGAAATTTTGTTTAATATGTCAACTGTCTTTATGTAGAATAAATTTTTGTGATAAATGCTTGTATATTCTAAGTTATCTAGGTGGGACTGAGTAAAGTGGACCTGAGTATGAAGAACGTAGTCATGTAGTCGGGTCAGTGGTCCACTAGTCAGATAAATAACTTCCCAATACAAGAACAAAACTTTATAATATAGGGCCTGAGGTGGCCTGCTACGAATAACCAGTAAAATATACCAAGTCATTTAGTCAGGCTAATTATCCATCGATATAGCCAAAGCATAGTTTCTGACTATAGTTATGGAATTTCCGACTGCAAGACTTGTATTTTTTTGACTGTATGAAGTTGGTCTATTGCTGATAGATGGTGTCTAGTCAGTTGGTGCCAACTTTGTTCGACTAGTTTTTGATATAGATTTTTCCTAGTGGCCGAGTATGAGTCGACCACTTAGATTTTTGGATCCGAGTATTAGTCAATTATAGCTACTACCTAGTTGGTGTATATCAATTAAGTTAGTAGTTGATTCTCTTTGTCAATTGGGGGTTAACCAGCCAAAGAGTTGGCATATAAATCTTAAGGATGATGGATTATCTATTGGTTGATCATTGGGTAGCCAAAAGGGTGTAGAATTATTGAAGGAGGTGAAAGATTGCTGAAGGGTGTAAAATACTGAAGAGAATGACCGATCATCTAATGGCCAATTGTTAAACGATAAAGGAGTTAAAAAACCTAGAGGTGGATGATAGAGCGATTGGTTGTTAAGTGACCAAGAGGTTAAAAAATTTGGAGGTGGATGATGGATTGTCTAATTATCAGTTGTTAAACAACCAAGAGGTTCAAAGATCCAAAGGTGGATGATGGATCATCTAGCGGTTGGTTGTTAAGCGATCGAGAGATTCAAAAACTCAAAGGTGGATGATAGATCATCTAGCGACCAATTGTTAGTGACTGAGGGTTCAAAAACTTGAAGGTGGATGAGGGATCATCTAGTGGCTGGTTGCTAAGCAACCAAGGGCTTCAAAAACTCCGAGATGGATGATGGATCATCTAGTGATTAGTTGTTAAGCGACCGAGGGATTTGAAAACCTCTGGATGATGGATCGTCTAGCACTAAATAGCTGAGTTCAGTAGCAAGACGAGATCCTTTGGAACATAGTCAAAGAAAATCTTTAGCTGTATTACCAAATAAATATTGATACACTATTGCTAATATATTTGAAGATTTTTGGCATTCCAAGTCTAAGGAATTAATATTCCATCAAGATCTTTAATTTTATAAGCTCCTCGATGAAAGATTTTAGCTACTTGGAATCCAATTTGGTTTAAATTTGGTCTTATCTTTGAACTACCATTCGAGATTCATTTTGACTCTAATTTGTTTTAATTTTTTTTTAAGCCTATGAATCGAACTTATTTTATCGATAAACTTCTTTCCTGTGAAATATAAAATGAAGCATCAACTTTAAAAAAATAAAAAAAATTATCTATAAATTAATTCTTTTATTAATATATTTATGCATGTATCACATCTCCAAACTTGAATATTACTCGTTCTAGAGTAAACATAAAAATAGTTCATGAATTATTTATTAAAAAATAATTAAGGGAGCTATCAAAAACTCTCAATACATCATTTTTTTCGGACTCAAAGATTTTTTTCACATCCTTTTATAAATAGAAGATATCCCATTAGATAATTGATAAAATATATTATTGAGATATTAATAGCACCTAAAAATCAGTTAAATATAAATTCTTTTTTTTTTTTTGCTGGAACAAAAAGGGGGGAGGAGTTAGACCTCGGTCGTGGCCACCCCAGACGGTCCCCTAACCCCAGCCAGGAAATGTTCGATGCACGGTGCATATTAATTTTTTCGCAGCCGTTCCCCACCCGAAGGTGAGTATGTCAACCTGACTACCACTGGCATCAGCCAAGTGAACTGAATTTATTATATATATCCCTAACAGGATTTATTATATATATCCCTAACTTTTTCACTACCACCAGCCAACAGGAGCTCCAGGATTATTTTATTAATTTTTTTTTTAATTTTATTTTTTAAACTATTTTTCTATTTTTTATTTTATCCCTGGACTTTCTCGTCGAAATATATCTAAACCCAGGGGGTTGTGAGAAAAGTCTCACAACCAACTGCACCACTCGCCAGTGGTAATAAATTCATTATTATTTTAAAATAATTCTTAACTACTTCTATTGTTATTTTTAAATCTTTTATTTCAAAAAAATGATGAAATATTATTTTGATACAAATATATTTCTTTTATTATTATTATTTTATTTTTTTAATTTCTATATAAATCATGTAATGTCTTAATTTTTTAAGTTTTTTATCTAATCTTTATAACAAATTCTTGATTAATATTTTTCAGTCCAATTGATTTTAGTGCACTAAAAATGGAATACTTCTCAAACTTACCGGCTCGAGCCAAAAACAAATATAGATCAAATAATATTTTTCAGTCCAATTTATTTTTTATACAAGACTCAACGTTATTTAGAGGAAAGGATTTGATTATTTGATAAAATAATATTTAAAATTTATTATTATTATTTTTTATTAATATATATTGATAAATTTTTTTTATTATAATTAAATAGATTTTTGCCGATCCTTAATTACCAATGCCGGGAAAAGGCATCGGGAATTTTTAAAACCCACTTAATCATGCTGATGCAAGTAAGAGGCATCGCCGAAAGTCTTATTTTTTATTTTTTTTACCCCCCTTCTATTATTTTTTTATTAAAAAAAGTTTTTTCTTTTTTGATTATGAAAGATAAATTTTTGATATTTTCATTGAATTTTAATCTATGTTCGATTCGCACGGTAATTTTTTTACATATCTTTGTTCTCATTATCATCAATGAGTATGTTAGCTGTGGCGCGGAGTAGTGCGTCTCTCACCACCCCGAATGTTTAAACCCACGCCGTGCCGTCGTTCTCATCGTCTACCTCAATCGTTCATCCCTCTTCTTTCTCTAGTAGCCCCCCAACCCTGTTGGAACTCCACCTTAAAACACCCGCCTCTCCTTCCCCTTTCCATCGGAACTCGGTCGATCGCCTACTCTGATGTTTGGATGGGAGGTATCGATCCCGACTCTGCCTTGCTAGGTTTTTGTTAGGGTTTTAAATCTCCCTCTCCCCCTCCATTTTTTCGATCGTATGCATCTACCCTCCCTCCTTTCTTTTTCTGGCTTCGTCTCTCCGACGATACCTCCTCTCCTCGGTCTTCTCCTAAACTCTAACCCTAACCCTTGCTAAGAACAATCATAGTATGATCTCTGGCCACTGAAAATCCAGCAAAAATGGTTGTTGCTGTGTTAATTTAGAAATTATTATGGCTATTGTTTTCTGAAAGTCATCCTCGAATGCTACCATGCATTGATTCATTTCTTGTAGAGAAATCAAGGACGAAGTTCGGTTCTTTGCTTCGACTCGGTTCTGTCATTCGATCTCCTCCACTTCTAGGTATGTTCATTTTCTGGATCGCCTTGAAACAATGCCTGTGTCCGGATGTTGAAATAATTAGGGTTAACGATCAGAAGCTTGAGGAGTGGCTTTGAATCGATACTCATCAATCTTCTCCTTTTCTTTTCTGGATGCAGTTACATTAAATGGTTTGTGTGAATGAGGTAAACTGGTTTTGTCTTTTTCTTTTTTTTTTTAATTTTTGCTTCTAGGTATTATTGCTGGTTTCTTGATCATTACAGATGCTTAAACAATACTTCGGTTGTCATGTTCTTGAAAACTAAGAGGGCTTATCGTATTTAAGTCTTTGATATATATGTACATGCAATTGATTTGATTTGGATTTATGCCTTGATGTTGTAATTTCTTGAACCTAGGTTTAGTTTGAACATGAAATGGACTTAGGCATAGAAGCCCGTAGAGTGGCCAAGCAAGTGCCAAAATTTTCTCCAAGAGGCCCAAGATGTCTACAATTTTCTGAGTTCAGCGGAAAATAGAAACTTTTAGTTTTAGTCTCTATATGTATGCAGAAGGTCACTGGTTTTGATTTGCTATGAATCATTTTGACCAACATAACTGGTGTTATCCATGCTCATCCATGCTCAAGAGGTTTTGAACTGCTTGCAAAAATCTCACAATATATACATATCACTTAAACTTCATGTGG
This sequence comes from Areca catechu, assembly GCA_021397845.1. Taxonomy (NCBI): domain Eukaryota; kingdom Viridiplantae; phylum Streptophyta; class Magnoliopsida; order Arecales; family Arecaceae; genus Areca; species Areca catechu. The sequence goes on along the minus strand of CM038049.1, from coordinate 77,672,775 downwards.
TAATGATGTCTTTGAAATTACCTTTTATGTATCATATCTTCTATAGATGTTATTCTTCTCAACTTTTATGAATTCTTTTTCTTTAACTTTTGTTCTTGTTACCAAATCCTTTGGTCCTTCCCTTTAACCTGAAACATAGGGTTGTAGGATGACCATGAAGAAAATTCCTTACTCATGTAATTACAACTTTTATGCTTTTCCTAAACATCCAGCACCAAAACCTAATATGTGCCAAAAGGATTATGAATTTGCATTGCTACTACCCTTAATATAGTATCATTAATCCATCTACCTATTAGTTTTGAAACATAAATCCATAAAATTCTATCATTAATCATCCCATGTCTTTTCCCCCTCCCAATAATTGACTTGACATTCTATTAACCGGAGGATATTTTAGGCTCTACTTGATAATCTTGTGCTCGGTATAGTCAGATGTCTCACTCTCATCATATATTTCCTTTAGAAGTTTGTACAATGGTGGCATCTAGTGGATGTTTCTGTACTACATGTTAGACCATGTTGAAAAATTACAATTGATTAGAAGTTATAAGACCATGATTCTAGGTTCAATCAACTAGGGAAAAAGCAAGATGACTGCATAGAGAGAATTGCATGTAATGTATATCTAATCAAAGGGAAGAGATAACAGAGAAACTGAGGTAAAAGATGTAGATCAGTAATTCCTAATGTTATCCTTGTTTACTATGAAATGGAGAAGAGGATGTAAAATAAGCATTATCAATTTTAAAACAGTTTGGACAGACATCTCGAAGTTTTGAGAGAATTTATACATACAGTGGATCTGCCAATGCTAAAGATGAAATTTCATTGCTGTGAAGATCCTTTCTGCAGAAAATTAATTTTTTGACGTGACTTAAATCATTGCTGCAACAGAGAATGGAGCCAGACTTCATTGGCTATACAAAGCAAATCTTGAAATAGGGATGATAGCTGGTACATTTCAATGCAGCTTTGGATGGCTTAGTCATTCTAAAATCACAGCATAAGGAAGGATATGGAAATGAAATTTGACCAGGAGCAGGGAAGCTCTCTGACTAGTTTTTCACCATCTACCTTTGTAAGAATAGGACTAGGAAAACAACTGGTAGATTACCTAGCATGTGTGACACAAATGTCAAGCGTCAAAGCAGTTGAAAACATCTGATGGCTTAATTGCCAAAACTTCAAAATTGGGCTCTTCAGGACAACACTAATACAAGATATACACACAACCAGTGTTCTATTCAACCTAACTTTTTTAAACTTAGTGTTTCATGTTATTTACGTTAAAAACTGAAGACGCTCTTCAGGACAACACTAATACAAGATATACACACAACCAGTGTTCTATTCAACCTAACTTTTTTAAACTTAGTGTTTCATGTTATTTACGTTAAAAACTGAAGACCTAGAACTCATTACATGTGCCGATGTAGTTTAGATTAAATATTGTTTAGGATTTAAAATATTTGGTAGTGAAGTGCCATTACTTGCATAATTCCTAGAAAGGAGATACCAATATATCAGGTTGATGTAAGCATGATGCTCAAGGGTGAAGTGCTTGTCTTGCCAAATTGCTACACTCTAAGGATCCAAAGAACCATATGTCGTAAAAATCTAGGTTTAAACTTTATCTATTGATGTCCTTGTGGTGGTAGTTTCTTCTTATATTTGTGATGGTAGATTTTCTTACTTTTTAGTCTATGTTTAGTGAGGAACAATCATTTTATGCACTAATTTACGGTGAATTCTTTGGTACGGGTACATGCAACTTATATTTGAATAGGAAGAGCAACTCGGTGGTTTTGAAGGGTGAAAAAGGAGATTGAGGAAAATAAAGGAAGCTATTTGAAAGAAGTTGAGAAAAACAAATAGCCTGATATAGCCTTTTTCTGTACAATGATGACCTAGCATTTGATAGGAAGGATTGTGAATTACTGTATTTGTTTTTTTTTTGGGGTAAACACTCATGTATAGTGGTTTTGCATCTTTTATATGTTTAATTAACTATTGTTCTTCTCAAGTACACTTCAGTTGATACTTGTTCTCCCTAATCATTTCTTGCTTTTGATCTGGCAGGTCCACTTTTTAGCGCAGTCATTTATAGTACCTGGCAACCATCTTGGGCAACAAAGTTATCATTGGCCACACAGTCCTGTAAGGCTTGTATTCATCATAAGTTATTGTTTATTTGTTAAGTTTTATGAATGCATCCTCTATCAGCATGATAGCTAGTTTCCGAATAGATGATAGTAGATGCCTTAAATGTTAGCTTCGATTCTGGACATGAGAGGTAATACTGGCATTAAAGTTTAACAACTTTTAATCTATGCATAATGAGCTTTCCCAATTTTTATCTTTGGACAATCTGTGTTCTACTTAGTAATGTTAGTAAGTTTTAATTTAAAATTAGAAATTTGTTTCTAACTATTAGTTAACCACCTACATTACTTATATGTTAGATTTTTTTTTTTTTGGGAGAGAGCTCAACTAATATTTTACTTGTATAACTATTTTAGATAATTTGTTATTCAGTTACTATTGCTGTTCTTTATGGATGAGAATGTATGAATTTTATTCCTTGCTTTGTGTAGTTATTTTGATTAGGCTCAATATAAAGGGACTCAGAAGTCAGAATGCAATATTGACAAAGGATTTACAGCAATTGAAATATTGAAATATAATCCTAAATTCATTGTCTTGGGGTATATAGCATTGGTTATCCCATAAGTTTATTATGCACTTGCAGTATTGCAAATGTAAGAGGCTGCATATTATTTCTGATTATAGTTACTATTTTTTGTATTTAATTTTTCGTTTATAGACAATTTGTTTAATTTGAATTGGTGTTACATCATTGTGTCATTTCAATGGTTTGCTCCTGCTGCAACAGAACTTAATGGTGTGCTTTATGCTATTAGTGGTTATGATGGAAAAGACTACTTAAAGTGAGATGCTCACCACTTTTTATTTCCTTTTTTGCTTAATTTTTTTTTATGTTATGCTAATTATCAAGCTATTACGTGCATCATGTCTCAACAGTGGTTGGCCTATCACATCTCTTATAGGCAAATGGCATCTTTGCATTTGGTTATTATTGTGAAGTATTTAAAACAAAGCTAATTTTGGAAGTTCGGTTGCGTATTATTGATTGCAGTCATTCTCTCCTGGATCATGTATATGCTTTATTCTATTCTCTGTCAATATATTTTGCTTGACTAAATTCTAAATTCTATCCTTGTCCTATCTCTATGTCTATCTGTCCTCCCTTGCTGTTTGCCTGATCAAATTGTTGAGATTTATTTTTTGAAAATGAAGATTAAGGTATGAACCACTGTATCATGCTAACATTATTGCTGCACCTAGCATTGAAGCTCACGTCTCCTGATCTAAGATATTTTAACATTTTTATATTTGAACTTGATGCATGACACTTACAGAAACCTTTAACTAGGGTGTTTTTGGAACTTGTCATTCCTCTTGCTCTCACTTCCTGCCGCTACCAAGTTATCTGATGCATTTAAATCACATTTAGTTTAGCTAATACCATATTCCCTCTCATTCTTTGCTTATGTAGATCAAAATGTTTATGTGATTCCTATGTACAAAGGGCAAAATATTGTTGTCATTCAGTCATGCCCATTTGAACAAGCTTCACATTTTACAACTTGCTCATGGGAAACTCTCCTCCCAGGTCGGCTGAAAGATTTGGCCTCCGTGAAGCCTTTTGGACAAAAATCACTAGCATGAGCACAAGGAGAGGCTGCCACTCAGTGTCAGTGTTAAATGAGAACCTGTAAGTATTCCTCTTTGATATACAATCATATATAATAAGTGAAAGCTTTCAATTTTATTCCTTTGAATATTGTTTCTAAGACTCGTCCATCTCTTGTTTAGATATGCAACAGGGGGATTTGATGGCAAAGAGATGGTCTCTATTGTAGAAACCTACGATCCTCGTATGCCCTCCTGGGTGCTGGCTGAGCCGATGAGTTCTAGTAGAGGGTATGTTGCTACGTGACTATCCTCGGTGGTTCCTTGTTTGTGATTGGTGGGATTAAAGACAGAGATAGTATCTTGGACACTGTACGTTCATGGTGGTGTTAGTTTTTTATGCTTCATATTTACATATTTCATGCTTTGCATCATGGACTTATTAAATAATTTTTTATCCTTGTTCGATGCAATGATAGGTTGAATGTTACAAAGAGCAAGGTGGCTGGAGTAATTCTGGTCCGAGGGCCATTGGAAAGAGGTGCTCATGCTCAGCCCCTTTTTTTTTTTTTTTTTAAGGAAAAGGGATGGGGGGATAAATCGTGCTGTAGCTATTCTCGCAGGTTTCCATCCCGTTAGGTAATGTTCAATTCGAGACACTTAGATTTTTATAGTGTCTCCGCATCTAATGATGAGTACGTCAACCTGACACCACTAAGATGCTGACTAGTAAAATGGGAATAAAGGATAAGTTCTTGATCTCTCACATACATCAACTATCGCATGTTCCAAAAAAATTTCTGTATTTAATTGAGTCATCCGCGAGATCATGTCTCGAATGCATGGCCTGTTGGTAGTGAGGCAAGATTTTTATCAATCGGGCTACCGTCTTAGTGATAATTTAGTCATTGTTTTGAGTGTCGTCGTTAATGTAGCTATTATTTTTTACCGTATTTTCGACCTTACTTAACTTAGACATTAGGAAATGTTTTAGAAGTGGTCACTCAACATATGCACCGGAAAGCCAAGCACTCTTAGCCATTTGCTTTGGGCGCAATCGTGCTTGTCCTTTTGTATGTTACCTCGGAATCATGTAATTAACATAGCTATGAAAATGAGTAGCATTTCTCAGTGGTAGTGGAAAATTTGGGAAAATATCAGTTCAACTGTTTTTCTTTAATATAACGCTGTATGAGATTTACCTTACTCTAGTAGAATGTTAATAAAATTTTTTGAGATAGTGGAGACTGCTAGTTCTGAAGGGAGGCTGGTGGAGCTCCAGAAGATTGAGCAGTGGCTGTGGCTGATCCACCGTCAATGCTTCCCTTTAAACGTCTCCCTCTACTTTAATGTGGTTTTGACCTGGGCAAATGGCAAGGCTGTGCCTTGACTTGGCACCCTGAAAATTGGTATATGAAATTATATGTATCCATGGAAATCATATGGACGCTGAAGCCGGAAACGTAAAAGGTAAAATTTCCTTTTATTGACACTCTTAAGCATCAAAAATTAAAGTTATTCTGATTTTTAAAAGCATTGGTATTTAGTTTTTTAAAAACATAAAAATAAAAATTTATCGATGCTTAAAAAGTATTGGTATTTAGCTTTATTTGGTATTTAGATTTTTAAAAAATAAAATAAAAATTAGTCAATGCTTAGAAGTATTGGTAAATTATTTTTATTGATATTTTTTAGTATCAGAAATTAAAATTATTCTTACACTTAAATGCATCACTAAAATTGGTTTTTATGGAAGCTTTTAAGCATCAGAAATTAAAATTATTTCGACACTTAAACAGTAAAATATCGGAAATATTTTTTAAACACTTCAATCTTTGTTGTTTTCTTATAACATAAGAAATTTATTTTGTAATGCTAAAAAGTATTGAGGACAGCCAATTTTAGCATAGGGAATTTTTAAAATTATTATAGTGTTTTCATTTGTTAATATTTATATATATTTAAGAAGTAGATTTTTGTTTGGTATGAATACGAGGGTTAAAATTATTTATAAATTGATTTCATTTTTATTTATTTGTTTTATTTAAATTTATTAATATTTTATTTTTTAGTAGTTCAAAAATTATCTAGATTATTTAATTAATTATTTATTAAAGTATGTTATTTATTCCAAGTCTGAGATATGATAAGTATAAAAATAAGAAGATGAAGGTAGATCTAGGTATATATTTATTTTATTTATTATTTTTTTGTAAATAAAAATAATTTTTGAATTTAAGCATGATATAGAATATAAGGAAATGAAGATGCCTAAAAAGGAATTTTATTGAACACTTTTCTTAACTTAGGCAATATTATTTTCAGTGGAGCTCATTTTCTAAAGGAAGTATAGAGATAGAATTTGATAAATTTAATTAAACTGAAAGAAAGATAATTAGAAAGTAAAAAGCTAAATTATCTCTTATGAGTACCAAGTTTAAAATCTTCGATTAGGTTAAACATTGATAATAGATTAACTGAGATATGTTGGTTTATAAAGAATCATGGTTTCCTCGATAAATTCTTTAAATAGTTTCAAGAAAGGTTTTAATTATTGATTGTTAATTGTAAAACCTATACCATTGCTTGGATTTTCGATTTTTACAGTTTTATGTGAGAAAAGTTCTTTAACCGTAAATGGTCTTATCCATCTAAATTTTAAGCTTTTAGGAAAAAGATGTAATCTAGAATTGTACAAGAGAACTTTGTGTCCAAGAGTAAAAAAAATTTTCATAATTGTTTAATCATAAAATACTTTCATCCATTTCTTATACATCATGGCATTTTAACGGGCTTCATTTCTAAGTTCTTTCAATTCATTTTGAAGCTTGCTATAGTTTTGTTTGGTTATGTCCAAGTTCATATTTAATTTCTTGATAACCCATGTAGCTTTATATTCTAATTCAATAAGCAAGTGACACGGTTTTCTAAATACAATCTTATAGGAAGATATTCTTAAATTGGCTAAGAAGACGGTGTGATATGTTTAAAGTGCATTAACTAATTTCAAAGTTCAGTTCTTTCTATTAGTATTACCGGTCTTTTTTAGGATTTGTTTGATTTTTGTTTATTGGACATTTCTACTTGTCCACTAGTTTGATGATGATAAGGTGTAGCCAACTTATGGATGACATTATATTTTCATTAATGTTGCAAAGGGTCGATTGCAAAAATATATCCTCGGATTACTAATGATTGTTTTAGGAGTATCAAAATATGAGAATATTTTCTTGAAAAAGTTTTGACTACTTTGCTATCCGTAGATCTATATAAATATATAAAATAGTCTTTTTCTACTTAGAGACATAATCGATATCTACTAAAATATATTCATTTTCAAAGAAGTTTAGAAATGGTCTCATAAAATCAATTCCCTAAACATAAAAAAATTTAATCACCAAGATTAGATCGAGAGGTATCATGTCTCTCTTGATGATCCAATCCATTTTTTTGGCATCGAGCACAACTTCTACAATACTCGCATGCATCCTTAAATAAATTGAGGATTGGAGGACTTTAGCAGTAGCTATCTTCTTGGATGCAAAGTGACCATCGCACACCTAATCATGATAAAATGATAAAATACTTCTAATATCATTATTCAGGATACCTCCTAATAATTTAATTACAATACTATTTGAACAGGTATGAATCATCTCAAATAAAATACTTCACTTTGGCTAAGAATTTGTGCTTGTTCTAAGTGGTCCAGTGAGAAGGAACTTTACCAATGGCTAAATACTTGACAATATTAGTATACCATGGTTCAATGAACATGAACATGAGTTATTTATCAGGAAAAAGCTCATTGATATATGGTTTACTAGATAGTATGACTATGATTCAGGATAACTGATCAATTACTGTATTTTATGTTCTTTTCTTATCCTTAATCTTTAGGTCAAATCTTAGAAGGAGCAAGATCTATCGTATTAAGCATGTCTTGACATCTTTTTTTACTAGGAGATGTCTAATAGTTGAGTGGTCAGTATAAATGATAGTGTGTGATTCTATCAAATAGGACTTGAATTTTTTTAGGATAAAACAATGGCCAGGAACTCCTTTTTTGTAGTTGTGTAATTAAGTTGCATGTCATTTAAGGTTTTACTAGCATAATAAATAACTTCATGCAATTTATTAATCCTTTGATCTAAAATTATATCTATAGCATGATCAAACATATCGCACATGAGTTCAAAGGATTCAGTCTAGATAGGTGGATGAATGATAGGATCTGAAATGATTACCTTTTTAAGAAACTCAAAGGACTCTAGGCACTTAAGAGTAAATTCAAAATTTATTTTTGTTGCTAACAAGTTTATTAATGGATGACCTATTTTGCTAAAATTGGCTATGAATCTTTTATAAAATCTAGCGTGTCCTGTAAATAAACAATTTTTTTTAATAAACTTGGGTGGTGGAAGACTTGCAATTAGGTCTATTTTAGCCTTATCTACTTCATTTTCTTTTAAAACTATATGATCAAAAACTATACCTTATTTAATCATGAATTAGCATTTTTTCAATTAAAAACTAAGTGTTTTTTCTTACAGCTTTCTAGAACTAATCTCAAATGATTTAAACATGTGGAGAAGGTAGGACCAAAAATAGAAAAGTCATCTGTAAAGATTTCTAAAAATCATTCAATCATATCAGAAAAATACTAATAATTCATCTATGAAAGATTACCGCTGAATTACATAACCCAAAAGGCATGCACTTATAAGCAAATGTTTTGAATAGATAGGTGAATGTGATCTTTTCTTGGTCTCTAAGGACTATGGGGATTTAGTTATAGTCAGAGTATTCATTAAAAAAATAATAGAACTCCTATTTGGCTAATTTTTTTAGCATTTATTTAATGAACAATAAAGAAAAGTAATTTTTTCTTGTTGCAGCATTCAATTTTTTATAATTAATATAGACCCTCCATCCCATTTGGGTCTTAGCTAGGATAAGTTTGTTTACTTCATTTTGGATCACTAGTATCCCAGACTTTGTGGGTAACACTTGTATAGAGCTTACCCATAAGCTATCTGAATGGAATAAATAATTTTATTATCTAATAACTTTAAAATTTCTTTTCTAACTACTACTTAATAGCTGGGTTTAGTCTTCCATCTATGATTGGTTTTGTCTTTTCCTCTAAGTGTATCCTATGTAGGGCTGGAACTGCACCAGGCCGGCCCGAAATCGGGCTAGGCTTCGGGTCAGGCTTCAAAATGTTCGAGCCGGGCTTTGGGTCTAAGAAGAAGGCTCATTCAATTTTCGGGCCGTGCTCGGGCACCCTTTGGCTCGGCCCGAACTCGGCCCGGTCCGACCGGTCAAAAATAGATCTGAGCTCGAATTTAAAGGTTCTCTCCATCTCTCGTTGAAGCTTTTTTCGGATGTTTCCATAGTGTCTTCCAGGCTTGCAGCGGTCCGATCATCGTTGATCCGCGCTTCTGAGGCCTCTCTCTCGTTTTAGCCGCCGACGCCACCCTCGCCCATCCAGCCCTAGTGGTGCCCCCTTGTGCCACCCATCGGCTCTGCACCAGCCTCCCCGGTCCTGGCGGCACCTGCACCCCCAGCTCCGTCGCCTTCGCGTGACCTCGTTGCCTCCTTGACTTTGATATCCCTCCCTTGGTCCCAGTGCACGTACTCGATGCCCCGTCCACCCCTGTGCGACCCCACAGCTTGCCGGCTCCGATGTTCCTTCTCTGGCCCTGGTACCCACACCTGATGCCTCTGTCCCTCGGTACGATCTCGCACCCCCACCCCTTCGGGCTTCGATCTCTTTCCTCATCGGCGCCCCCATCCCTTCGGGCTCCGATCTCCTTCTCGATGGTCCTGTTCCTCCATTTTTTATGCCCCCGGCTCGCGGTACTATCTCGCGCCCCTGGTACGATCTCGTGCCCCCGTCCCTTCGATCTCCTTCCTCCCCGGTGCCCCCGTCCCTTCGGACTCTGATCTCCTTCTCGACGGTCCCGTTTCTTCGATTTTTTTTATTCAAATTGTTTGGACTTTGTTTGGGCTACTTCGATTTGGGTCAGTCCATCGGGTCGGGCTTGGGCTCGGGTCGGGTCAGGCCTGGTGTATTGAAAAAATTCAGGTCTAAGCCCGACCCGAAACTCCAAATTTTTTTCGGGTCAGGCTCAAGTAGGGGTGTGGCCGGATCGACCCGGCCCAATTCTAGCCTTAATCCTATGTTGAATTATGGAAGAGCTTATTCTCTTAATATCTATCATGATCCAACCTATTGTTTCTTGGTTTTCTCTCAAAATCGCTAATAACTTTTACTTTTTTTCAAGATTTAGATTTCATGCAATGCTTATAGGTAAGCATTCCACTAGACCTAAATATACATATATAAAATACTTGGGGAGGGGTTTTAATTTTAATTTGGGTGCTTGGTCTATTGATGGCTTAGGTGATGTTTTAGCCATTTCTATGAGTGGTTCAGTGGGAGCCTCCTATCTTTGGTTGATCCAATTATCTATAAGCATTTCATCTATGTTTGCAAGTTCATGGGCTGGCTTGAAACTTGACTCGAGATCGACTTCCTCATCGCTAATGTCAATGGATTTATAAATTTCATCTTGGATTATATTTATATTAGTATGCTTGATGGATTCCTATTCTAGATTAAATATTTTTAGCTAGTGGTCATATTTTCAAAAAATAACTTCATAAGTTCATTTCGATAATTGATTTCAGCATTACCAGTAGTTAAGAATGGTCATTCTAAAAAAATTGGAATATATCTCTTAGGGTTTGAAACAAGTTTAGTCTTTAAAATAGTAAAATCTACAGGAAAAATAAAATTGCCAACCTTAATTAGAACATCCTTTACTATTCTTTTAGGGATCCTAAAAGATTGGTCTGCTAATTACAACATGATCTTTTTTTGCTGAAATTTTTGTAATTCTAATTGTTCATAAATTGAATAGACACACCTTTAAATCTAGCAAGGTCTTCTCAATATGAATTTCTCCAATAACATATAAAATTTGTTAGAGACCTAGGATCCTCATATTTTATCAGCACATGACTCAATAATTAGAGCTCATACTTGCTGCTAAGAATACACTCTTGGATACATTGGTGGTTATTTTCTTAGTACAAAGGTCTTTTAAAAATTTGGTATAAGTTGGTACTTATTGGATCATATTTAATAGAGGAATATCCACCTGGATTTATTTAAACACCTTTAATATTTTATTAAAATATTTTGATTATTTGTTAAACCTTAGTCAATTTAGAAAAGGAGCTCTAGGAATTTTAGGTACTGGGCTTGGTATATTATCAATTTCAAGAGTTTGAGTTTGTAAGGTGGGTTGTTCTTTAGATGACTCGGTAGATAAGTCCTCTCTATTATCAGATATACTTACCTTGTTATTCTCTTATTTTCATGATTTTAAAGAGTGAATAGTATTCACTTGATTAACTTGGTTTTCTTAGGGTTGTGGATTATTTTGGTTTCTTGGGTTGGGCTCAAGTTGGCTAGGTAGCCTACCTCATTTTCATTCACTTAGGATAAATGTTAGCTGACCCACCTACATTTCCAATCGGGCTATGGCCTAGGAGTTTGCATTTAGGAGTTGGCCCATGGTTTGTATAAAATTACTCAATATGGTGTTGGTGTCAGCATTTGATAGCTAGGACTTCTAGGCTTTTCTCTAAAGAACTAAGTTTCTTTTCATTATTATTGAAGCCTGGTGGTGATGGGTTGTTTATCATAGGGTTAGGCCTTGGGTTTTGCTGGTTAAAGCTAGGATTGCTTATATTAGGGCTCTGTGACCAAGAGAAGCTAGAATGATTTCTCCATCCTAGGTTATAAGTAGGTACATAGAGATTGTTCATTGGTCTCTAGTATATGGCATTTATCTATGCATATCCATTTTTTATTGGATTCATCAAGAGAGGACATTCCTCGATGATATGACTTGGTATATTACACCCGTTGCACATGGGTGCAGACACTTAGTTTACACTGGCTAATCACTATAATTCTAAGGCCTCTAACCTACGTGTTAAGGTTATGATTTTGGCCTCTACAACTAGGAAAATCTGAATTTTGTGCATTCCAACTCTCAAGGGTGTAGATCTTTTTGGCTCCTTAATTGTTTCCAATTGTGAATTCTTCTCAGCTAGATATTCTAGAAATTACTAGGTTTCATTGGATTCTTTATACATAAATTGATGGTACATGGATTCTAACATGGTTTTGGAATTCGAATCTAGCTCGTCATAAATTATTTGGAGGTCTTTATTCCATGGTGTGGGTGTTGGGTCAAGAGGTTCTTAAAATGATCAAAGTACTTTCAGAATGACTCACCAGCTAGTTGGTAAAATTAGTTTATCTCATTTCTTATTCTAGTTATTTTATAATGGAAAAAGTATTTCTTAAGAAGCACTATTACAAAGCCCTCATAGGTCATGACATATTAGTTTAAAAGACTATAGAGCCACTTTCGGCATTATCCTTAAGGGCAAAATTGATCGGTCTTTATTTGATTTCATTCTCTAGCAATTGTTGTAGCCTCATAATTGCACAAATCTTTTCATATTTCTAATGAATATATATGCATCTTCTATTCTTATGAATTTTGAAAGCATATTAATGATCTAAAGTTTAATTTTAAAATTATTTGTAGTGGGTTGGGACAACTTAATACAAGAAGGTCGGACAAAATCTACTAACAACATAAATCTTTAAGGATTTGGGATTGATTTGTCATTGCCATTGTAGAAATTATATGGTCTGAAATAGGAATCAAATTGATTCGAACTAGTTGACCCAATATCCTTCTCCATACAGGAAATGAAGAACTCACTTTATTTTCTCTTTTTTCATATATTTTATATATTTTTGTATATTTATTTAATTTAATTTTTTAAAAATTTTAGAAATAGAGAAGAGAAGAAGGAATAATCCTAATGATAAGAACCTAGAGAATTGTTATCTTCTTTTGCATTTTAAACAAGTTTTGCAATAAAATTAATTCTATCCTAAGGTTAGCCAAAACCTAGATAGCTCATAACTATTCCAAGTTAACCTTTGAGTACTTCAGGTTTGAATCAATTTATTAAATTAGCTAGGTAAGTATAAGATTGGCAGGGATCCCCCATTACATTTCTTAGATACCAATTAAAACAATAAAAAATAAAAAAATTAGAAAAGTTAGATTAAAACTAAATTAAAAGCAAAAAAAACATAAAAATAAAAAATAAAAATAAAGAATTTAGAAAAGTTAGATTAAAACTAAATTAAAAGCAAAAAAAAAAAATTTGGAACATAATTTAAAACATGCCAATTTTTAGCAACGGTGCTAAAAACTTATTATGTCTTAAATTTATCGTAAGTGTACGGTATACAAAATAGCATGTCCGATGAGTACGAGTCGATTTCATGAAAAATTAGATATTTGAAATGTGTTCGAATCCTTACTCGGGCGTGCTTTAAAAGGGAAAAGAGGTTATTTGTGTACTTTCTACCAAAATAGTAAATAATAAAATTATAGAGAATAATAGTCTAAAAGATTTAGAATCTCTGAATCCACTAGATTAATGAGCTAAAGAGCCTTTCTACGATTTCTTTTATAATGTCCCTTGATTAAGGTACAATATATGAATAAGCATGAATCCTAATTAAGAAACTTTTCTTTTAACTTTTTTTTTATGTTATCTAAGTATGTACTATGAGAGGGCTTTGATCCAATAATAATCCATCAAAGTTCTCCACAAGGAAGAGAAGAAATATATTTAAAAAAATTGTTAGCTTTCTATTTATTACCTTTCTTGCACCAAATCAAGTATAAACTATAAAGGGATTATAACCCAACAATAGTCCATCAAATCTTTTAATAAGAAGGTTAAAAAAAGTACTTTAAAATGAATTAAAAGTCCAAGAAAAATTCTGAGAAGAAGCTTTTAATTATAATCTAACTTTTTTGCAAATCCTAAAAGGTTTACTTAGCCAGATATGATCTAAATTGAAGCTCTAAAATAAATTTTACACTACTTGCTAGAATTTAAATTATAAAAATTAAAGAGCAAGAAAACTAAATTAACCTAAGTACTGAAATTAAAGAATTGCATGGATTATCTTAAAAAAAGAAAAACGTGAGAAATAAAATTAACCTAATTGCTAAAATTAAAAAAATATAGAAATTAAATTAGAGAAAAAGAACTAATTTTATTACTAAAAATTTTTAATACAAAAATTTAATTTTTAAGTCATTACCAAGGCATGGAGTTTGAACAGAAAAAAATAAAAATTCTTGGTAACCTAACAGAGGCTTTGTTTCCCTCAACTTATTCTCCTTTTATATATTGGAAGAGCAGGAGGAAGTAGAAAAAAATATTTTTTTCAGAAGGTATGCAAGTCTTTTTATATGTGCCAGGAGAAAAGGAATGTTTATGTTTTTTAGATGCAGGATTAAAAAAAATAAAGAAATTTAAATTTTAGACGAATCCGATCATAATTTTCTTTTCAATTAATTTTAAATCTACGTACACATTCTCTACCATCAAATCAAAGCTTTAAAATTATTTTTGACTATCAGATCTTGCCTTAAAAATGGCTTGGATCGCTTCTCAGCACCGATAGCTTGTTTCCTCCGTCTGATCGTGCAAAGGGGAGCATCTGGGCCATCTAATAGCATCAAAATAGATCCTGGATTGCGCTTGGATTGCTTATGGAAACCGGGAACACCTTGGGCCACTGGATAACCACCGGCTGCTTTTATGACTGCATGATGGTAAACCAAAGGAGCACTAGATCGCTCAAAGAAAAACTCCTCAGACCGGCAACTTGTCCCTGCCGTTGGATCTCGCGTAAGGGCACGTTCAGGGTCGTGCGATGGCGCACAGTGAAACTTCATCACTTCTCAGTGACCGAGATCATTGTGGATTGTTGGATCGCCTTTGAGACGCGTTCTCAGTCATGGATCAGCACAAACACTTCTTCCTGGATCGCTCCCTCTCCTAACTTCTCGCTTCCAATGCTGGATCATCACTGGCTTAAATCTAACACCACGCAATGGCGCAAGCCAATTTGAGTCCCTCCAAACACCGTGACAAAGACCCTTCCCCACTGTTGTGGTAGACCATGGAATCCCCAGGTGGACCGAGTACGAGTGGTCTAATTAGTAGGTTTGATCTAGTTTAAAATGGATATTTAGGCTGATTTCGAACTCAATTTGGTCCGGATTTGGTCCTGCCTTTGAATCACCATTCATGATTCATTTTAACTCTAATTTGCTCCATACTTGTTTCCTTTGAACCTACAAATAGGACTCTTTTTATTAATTAACCTCTTCTCTATGAAACATAAGATAAAGCATCAATTCTAAAGAAATAAAGAAGAATTTATATTTATCAAGTATCCATATCTTAAAGCTTTGTAAGCTAAGAAAATCTTGAGATTTCTGAGCCAGTCCTTGCAGTTCAGGCTGGTCAATTAGTTAGACTCTAGGATATAGATTAATGGGTTGGAGTTTAACATGATTAGCTACGAAAATAGAGATACAAGTTAATTATTTGTATTTAATTTTTAAATTTATTCAATTAGACTTTCACTATTTTTATGGATCTCTTACATTTCTCCATAGAGATGTGAAACCCCTACTCGACTAAGATTTTTAGTGAATACTGTAATCTCACCGATATATATGCACCTCACTTAACAGATATTAGTGACATGCTATACCGATAAGTAAACAATCCTTGTCTAATGCTTCTTAAGCATGTTATAATAATTCGGTCTCTAAGTCATGTGGGCTTACTTGATAGATATTGGTTATACTTCTTAGTTAAGTTAGACCCACCATGTAAATATAAGTGTGCAGTTATCATTAGGTCCCTTACCTGATAGATATTGGGCCTAATATCATCTACACTCTACAACAATCTTTTGCTAATTGATTGGTTTCTTCCCAGTATAACTGAACTACTGTATCCAACCGAGAACAATCAATATCAGTAAGATGCCTATACATCTAAAATAGTGGAAGATCACTAGACTTAATATATATGAGGAAATTTGAGTTCGGGCCTCATCTTAATTAATCAGCATAATTTTATATCTAACTAACATAGTTTTAAGAATTGTATCCTAAAATCAATCATCTAAGCTATAGATAATTATGCTTTTTGTAAATTATATATGAATTATTGATTATAAAGGTTATTTGATAGTTCATTATATGTGCATCTTCTTATAATGATTTTTTTATGATGAAGTTTTTAGAACTATTTCTATTCGATAAAAAAAGATTTATCATGTAGTTCTTAAACTTGTTCATGACCAAATAATATGTTATTAAAGGACGATAATATTCATTGAGTATAGATTGTGTGTTGGTTTTGATTATGATAAAATATTTAAGTATATTTGAGTACTAATTGTACATCAAGTGTATAAATCAGATATAGGTACTCAAGATTTGAATTTAGAGAAGTTTCAGCACTGATGCAGCTAAGTGTCGACTCAAAGTATCGATTCAAGGTGTCGACTCACCAGATGAAGTATCGACTCACCAGTACAGAGTAGAAGACTTCAGAAAATATTTTTGGTCGTGTCGGTTCAAGGAAATGAAGTGTCGATTCAAGGTATCGACTCACGAAGATCTAGTATCGACACTTGTTGTAACGACTAGTTTTTCTGAAGTGTAGAACTTTCCCAACTTGGCTCCAACGGCTATAATTTCTCCTCCAACGGTCACAAACGGTTAAAAAGGTATGGAGGGCTATTTATACACCACTACGCCCTTGGGGAAGAAGAGAATCCATAGTTTGAATGATAAATCTTTTGGTTTACAAGAAAAAATATGTAAAGGATTTTTTAAGGATTCAATATTGAGAGTGTTGAGCCTCCAAGGATTCAAAGTGAAGAAGGAGCTTCCAAGAGTAGCATCTTCAAGCATCCATTGAAGCTTCGACAATATGGAGACAAGCTCAACACAATAATCAAGTACCTCAAAGACACCCGCTTTTTGTAAGAAAGCTTTTATATTTTCATTGTTATTCTTGTACTTGTATTGCTTAATAGTTTCAATGGAATTGAAACTAGTATCTAGGTTATTGGTGAGCCTATGTGATGGAAACCAATAAGGGTTTTGACTTGTGAGCCCGTGAAAACAAGTTGGATTGTTGATTAACCCGGAAAACCATCAAAGTTGTTGGTGATCCCGTAAAACCAACATAGGTTATTGGTGAGCCCGTAAAACCAACTAGGTTCTTGGTTAGCCTGCAAAATCAAGGGGTTTTTGGTGAGCTCGTGAAAATCAAGGGATTTTTGGTTAGCCCATGAAAATCAAGGGGTTTTGACTTGTGAGCCTGGGAAAATAAGTTGGGTTTTGATTAGTGAGCTCGGAAAACTAATCGACTGTAATCTTGGTGATTATAGTGAAATTTCAAGAAAAACTTGGGGAGTGGATGTTGATGCCTTGGAGTGCACCGAACCACTATAAATTTGTTGTGTTTGTGTGATTGTTTTCTTTGAGCATTTACTTTGTTAATTCCGTTGCATATTTTCGTTAAGCACACAAACACTTTGACAAAATACAAGCACTTAATTGCAATTATCACGTACTTATTTTATATTTATTGAAATAGTTCAAATAATTTTTTAATGTCCAATTCACCCCCCTCTTGGGTTGCATCTTCATCACTGGGCAACAAGTGGTATCAGAGCCCGGTACTCTTCTTGAAAATCTAATGGTTTTGAGTTAAAGATCATGGCTGTCTAAGTTTGAAAACTTGAAAGTTTGAATTTTTTGAAAAACTTTGAAATGAATTTACAAATCATATGTTGATGGGGAGTTTTTAAAAAATTATTTTTGGATCATATTTTGAGGGAGAGCTCAATATTTTTTATTACTACATTGCTCTATGCTTATTCTTAATCCTTTGGAGCATGTTATGTTTATTTTTGAGCTTACTTTGTTTATATACTTAAAGGTTCTGTCATTATCAGAAAGGGAGAGATTGTTGACTCTGATTTTGATTATGACAAAACACTTAAGTATATTTGAGTACTAATTGTGCATTAAGTGTGTAAATCAGATATATGTACTCAAGATTTGAATTTAAAGAAGTTTCAGTACTAGTGCAGGCAAGTGTCGACTCATGAAATATAAGTATCGACTCAAAGTGTCGACTCATGAACAGTGAAGTGTCGACTCAAGGCCTGAGACCAAACAGGATACAAAATATGGTGATTTCAGGAGTTTGGTCAAGTGTCGACTCATAGAACTAAAGTGTTGACTCAAGATGTCGACTCACCAGATGAAGGTCGACTCACCAGTACAGAGCAGAAGACTTTAGAAAATATTTTTGGTCAAGTGTCGACTCAAGGAAATGAAGTGTCAACTCAAGGTATCGACTCACGAAGGTCAAGTATCGATACTTGTTGTAACGACTAGTTTTTCTGAAGTGCGGAACTTCCCCAACTTGGCTCCAACGGCTATAATTTCTCCTCCAATGATTACAAACGGTCAAAAAGGTATGGAGGGCTATTTATATACCACTACGCTCTTGGGGAAGAAGAGAATCCATGGTTTGAATGATAAATCTTTTGGTTTACAAGAAAAAATATGTAAAGGATTTTTTAAGGATTCAATATTGAGAGTGTTGAGCCTCCAAGGATTCAAAGTGAAGAGGGAGCTTCCAAGAGTGGCATCTTCAAGCATCCATTGAAGCTTCTACAACATGGAGACAAGCTCAACACAACAATCAAGTACCTCAAAGACAAATCCGCTTTTTGTAAGAAAGCTTTTATATTTTCATTATTATTCTTGTATTTGTACATGTCTGAATGAGAGACATTCCAGTTTCTGCTGAGATTCTGAGTCGAGTATGAGAGATTCTTATGACAGGTTCAGTGGTGGATGCCTTGGTGGACAAAATTAATGGACTCCAATGTATTTTTAAGACGGACGATCTTCCAGATGGAGCCATGGTAGTAGCATCGAAATTGTCTCCTGAGATGAGGTTGATGCACCGCATTGTAGCCCGGATTCTTCTGCCGAAGACCGGATGCTTTGATTTCATCACAGAGCACAAATTATTGGTTATGGTGTCTCTGAGACAATACACTCCGGTATGCCTCCTAGTGCTCATTGTTCATCAGTTGATAGAGGCATCGACCAGCTGAAGACTTTGTCTGTCCTATGGGATGGGATTGACTATACTTTTCAGTGCTTAAAGAGTAGTCGTAGATGGCGAGCCTTACAGACAGTTATTGCATACCGACGTCTATGACATCAGATCACTTCACAGGATGGGGTACCATCTAGTCAGGGGTCAGTGGAGACAACGTATATCCGGTCAGGCCACTGTTGTAGATGATGAGGCAGCAGAGGAGAAGCATATTTTCTCAGGTGAGGCCGGGCCTTCTAAGGTACATAGAGAGATTCTAGAGGCACAGCCCGAGCCTATTTCTCAGCCCGAGCCAGCTACTCCTGCAAAGATGGAGGTACCTGATATTGGAGATAGCTTGGAGGAGAGAGTCACTTGCATAGAGACTGAATTATGGTCATTAGATAGCAAGTTGACCAGATACATATGGAGATGAGGGAGAACCATCGAGGATTGAGTGATGGCATCTCTGCTATTTTATCTACATTGGCGAGATCTTCATCGAGCAGAGCACCTCCACCTTCCTCTACATCAGATCCACCTCTAACACCATCCGCTCTAGGATCAGATATGGCAGATGTTCAGACTGATTCCACAGAGTTTGATGTTGTAGATTTTATGATGGAGCCAGAGCCGGATACAGCAGTAGATGTCCCTATGAGCCCTAGTTTTGATCCTTCCCAATCATATTTTCATATTCCAATTTTATCCACCTCACCTTCTAGATCTGATTCACATTTTACTTCCATTCCTGCACCGACATCTATCATTCCATCTTCTGATACACCTGTCATACATTTTTCATCTATGCATACATCTTCCCTTATCAGGGAACTGGGATTTTATACTCCTGGTTTCCACCATCTTGATTCCGGTCCCATCTTTGACCATACCCTCTTTCTTTCTGATATGGCTGCTCCGGTCAGTGTTGTTCCTACTACTGATATGGCATCCTCTTCTGCACCAGCCAGAGGAAGAGCATACGTCAAATGCAGAGGATGAGGCCATCGTGATGTATCGAGACCTTCCTGGACCAGACTCTCCGATCTCCGGCCGATGTAGCCACATTCCCGTCCTTCTAGTGATACTGGACCGATTGAGATTGGATCCTCTAATGATGAGAGTTCTCATTAGGATAGTCTCTATTTTAGTTAGTTTACATTTTAGCACTACTTGTATGCATTTATGCTTGTATCAATGTATGAAATTTTATATCAATGTATGAAATTTGGTATCATTGTATGAATTATTATATCAATGCTTGTTTATAAATATTATCTCTTTCAGTTTCTGACGTTGTCACTGATTCTTGAATTTGTTATCATCTCTTTTGTTGCATCTTAGTTTTATCCTTCCAACCTTTTTGATGTTGACAAAAAGGGGGAGAGATAAGTGAGAGATATGTGAGAGATAAATGAGAAAAATGAGAGATAAATGAGTAAAGAATGGGACAAAATAAAAAAAGAGAAGAGTAAAATAAGAAGATAATAAAAAATGAGAAGATAATGGTAGAATTATGCTAAAATGGTAAATGGTATCATGGAACATAAATTCAACAAAGGTAAGAGCAATGAGTGAGGGAGAGTAATCTAGAAGAAAAAGAATTTCTTCTTAAGCTGAAATTTCTTAAAAAATCTTTGAAAATCAGATCTTTTTGGTTCATGAAAATTCTTAGAAAATTAATTTTTCGAATCGCCTTTTGAGGGAGAGTATTTATACTCTTCAATCTCTTGTTCAAAGATTTTCCTGTTGGTTTCACTCATTATGTTTATATGCTAAAATTTTTATCTTTAAAGTATGTTTTAACTCTGATACACATTTGGAATATCATGGTATATGCAATTTTAGCTATGATATTCTTTTATAGCTTTAATTCAATTCAAATGAGTCATAGTTTTTCAATAATTTAACTTTATACTCTAGCTTCTATTTTTCTTTTACTCTGATATATATTGCACAAAGCTATATACTCATTAAAAATATTTTTTTAAGCTTCTCACATGAAGTATATTTAAAGATTTTGTCATCATCAAAAAGGGAGAGATTGTTGACTCCGTTATTAATTTTGATGATTAACAAAATACTTAAGCATATTTGAGTACTAATAATTCTTTAAAGTGTATTTTTATTAGAAAAAGGTACTCATCAAGTTGGCTAAAATGAATTGCTTGTCAAATGATTGAAGAAGCATTTTCTATGAATGAAACATTAAAGATTGATGGACTTAAGTTTTTGAGAATTGCTTGAAAGGACTTAAGAGTCAAGTCAAAGAAGATTCAGTAGAATTTCAATCGAATTTTGAAAAGTTTCAATAAGTGTCGACTTAAAGTATCAACTCACAGTTCAAGTATCGACTCATGATAGTGCAAGTGTCGACTCAAGCTGATACGCAGAAGGAAGTTTCAAATGGCATGCTTGAAGTGTCGACTCATGCTACTCAAGTATCGACTCATGTGTTGACTCAAGGATCGATTCAAAGCCTGAGACAGATTTTTTACAGAACATACTAAAACTCAAGACTCACCTCAAGTGTCGACTCACCTAAGATTTCCAGAGAGCTTTAAAATAGAAATTTAAACTAGGTGTTGACTCATGGAAATTAAGTATTGATCCTAAGTATCGACTCACAGCCTGAAGTGTCGATACTTGGAGTTTTGGAAACAGTAACGGCTAATTTTTTCAAATGCAGAACTCGTCCTTTTCACCCCCAATGGCTAGTTCCACATCTCTAACGGTCACAAACCATCATTTAAGCTTTGGAATGGTATTTAGGTGAATTAAATTCAAGTGGAATAAGAGAGAATGAATAGAGGAAGAGAAAGAAAAAGAAAAACAAGTGCATTCACTCAAATATTCATTAAGAGCAACTATCTCCAAGCAAAAAAAACCTCAAAGCATTTAAAGGAATCAATAGCATTCAAGTTCAACCACTTTTGAGTATTGATTGAGGCTTCATCGAATTAAAGACAAGCATCTTCAACGAGCTTCAAAGAGATAACAACTTTTATTTAGAAAGCTCTATTGTATTCCTTACTTTCATTATTATTTTGTTGTATCAAGATTTTTGGTTAACCTAGTTGAAAACCAAGAAGATTTTTGGTTAGCCTAGTTGAAAACTAAGAAGGTTTTTGGTTAGCCTAGTTGAAAACCAAGAAGGTTTTTGGTTAGCCTTTAAAAATCAAGACCTTTAAAAATCAAGAGGTTTTTTTTGGTGAGCCTAGTGAAAACCAAAAGGGGTTTTGATTAGTGAGCCTGAAAAACTAATCAGCTATAATCGAGAGTGATTATAGTGAATTCCCGAGTGCACCTTGGGGAGTAGATGTAGGTGCTTTGAAGAGCACCGAACTATTATACTTGCTTGTGTTTGTGGTTAATTGTTTCCTCCTTACTTACTTTTACTTTCATTGCCTTTTAAATTTTCACCACATACTCTTTAGGAGCACACAACACTTACATCTCACTAGCACTTGAATTGATTATTAAATTGGCACACATATTTGCAAATAGTTTTAGAAACCCAATTCACCCCCCCTCTTGGATGCTTACTGGACAACATGATTGGGTTAGACTCCTAGTCTAGCACACAAACATTCTAGGTTTCCTAGATCTAGAGTCCAAGTAGAGTGAGTCAACTCAACTTATACCCAACTCAACAATTAATCCTTCCACTGCCAGATAAGATGAGTGGGGGTGGTGGGAGGCTCCCCCTGCTTGTTACAGAGTCCTAATTAAAAACATTAAAGTCCACTTAGGGCATTTACCTCTGGACCTCTAGCCTTAAAACACCAGCTTCTAGGTAATAGTGGGAGGATTGAGTGCATTAATTTTCTCACTAGACTCGGACTCGACATGTTAGTGTCCCTAAATCAATTAGGTTTCTAGTTAATTTTATCTAGGCTTGGGTTCGGGTGCAGGGGGGTGTTTTGGGCTAAGAAAAGGTAATGACATATTTCCCTCATCTAACATAGCAAAATTGTCCTTATGGTGATTTAGGTATGATGCAAGCACACATAAAACCCTAATGCATATGTGACTAAAAAAAATCAGAATTTTTTTTTTTGTGTTTTATGAAGATGGCAAACTTAATTTAGTTAATTAATGTGCAAAAAATGACTTAGGTTGGTGGGGTTCGATGGTTGATCAAGTTTAACCTAAACTAAGCATGCAGAAAATTTCAGTAATGTATACTTGCAGTTCTCATGCTGATTTTTCTAGGTTTTCAGATCAGAAAAGTTAAACTAAAATTATAGAAAAATAAAGGACTAATCAGAGAATAATATTTGCAAAAATCAGAAAAAAATAGTGAGATTATGATGGAAAATCAGACCTAAGTTTTGACACCTAATGCAAAAATCAGTATGCAGTTTTTTATTAGGGTTTTTCTTCTTTACTGATTTTTTTGTCTATTTGGATATGAGAAATTCAACAAAAATTACAGCAAAATAGAGGACTGAACAAAGATTAATGGGTATGAAAATTAGAGAAAAACAACAATATTTTGATGGGTAAACAGCCCTAGGGTTTGACTAGTTTGTAGGTTTCAGCATACAGAAATTTAACTAATCAAGCAAGAACATATCCTAAACTAGCTTTGATACCAAAATTGATGGGGTACGAACTCTACCATGATGCAGGATGACATGAAAGGGGTGAATATGAAGAAAAACCAGATCAAGAAAATAATTATTTTTTATTCTTATTTTAGTTTAATCTCCGGAACTAGCCAAGATTAGGTTAGGATTATCCTGTATCAATTAGGGTCCTACCCTCATGCTAGAAATAATCAAAGAGAAAAAGAAAAGGATCCTAGGATTAAGAAATAATACCTATAGGTACATGTTCTCCTTCAAAAAAATTAGACAAAGAGAGGAGGGAATCGGGTTTAACATACCAGGCAATGATATCTTGTTACTGTAGATGAGATCGTTCTGCTCAGATCGATGCCTGGAGTCCCGGTCACGTTTGCTCGGGAGCGTGTCGGCCGGCTTTTTATCAGTTTGATTCGGGGCAAGGAAGACCTTCTCTTGAGGATCATTTTTCCTGAGGGATCCTGCAAACTAGAGCTGTTAACGAGTTGGGTCCAGACCCGAGACCCACGGGCTGGACCCAACGGGTCCGGATCTAGATCTAATTCTGGACCCATTTACCCAAATCCGGATCCGGACCCGATTAGTCATAGTTAAATGGATTCGGGTCTGGATATTACATATCCAGACCCGACAGACCGAGACCCGATTAATAAAAATATTATATATATTTATATATTATATTATATTATATAAATATGGGACATTGGATCACAATCCAATGGTTAAAAATCGATCAAGGCTTTTACTATAAAAGCTTCGTGCCCTAGCCCCTTGGGCCCTTTCTCCCTTCCAGCCGTCCACGAACGAATCCCCAAATCTGCTCTAGCATTGGGCCTCCACGCCCACGGCCTATGCCTTCCTCGATGGCCGAGCCCTCCACGGTCGATGCCTCCCCCCCGATGGCCGAGCCCTTTACGCTACTGCTCCGAGTGGACCGAGCCTCGACATTGGCGCTCCACTTCCATGCCCACGGTTCCCTCGCAACCGAGCCTCCCTCGACAACCGAGCCTCATAGCTGGCGCCCCCCCCCCCCCCCGACGGCCAACACCTCCCCCCGCTCGGACCGACCCTTGATGGCGGACGCCTCCCTCGACGGCCGATCTCCCTCCAGTTGATGCCTCCCTCGACGCCTTCCTTAGCTTCGAGCCCCGTTGGCCGACGCCTCCCCCCCCTCGACTGTCGATGCCTCCCCTCCTCGATCGTCCCCCGCCGGATGTCGCTGCCCCTGTCCCGATGTCGTTCCCATTTGGCTTCATCTTCCTCGGATCCGAGCCCCTACTACAGTGCCAGGAAATCGGTAAGTTTTTTTTTGGTAATGCTCGTTCTTTTCGGGTTCGGGTCTGGATACCCGAGATCCATTCAGGTCCGGGTCCGTTACTTTAAAATTAAACCTTCAGGTATTCAGGTCTAAGTCTGGATCCAGTAACTAAGGTCAGGTCCAGGTCTGGATATCTAGGTTCCAACCTGAACGCGACCCATTGATAGCTCTACTGCAAACAGTAGTGGTTAGGGTTGTAGATGATGAGAAAAATATTAGACAGAGGTTAGAAGAGAAGTGAAGGTAGGCGGATGGCACAGGATGTCTGGCGGCCTTGATGGATGGAGGATGCCTAGATGGAGGGGCGGCTTGGAGGCAGGTGGATGGTGCCTGACTGCTGCAAGAGAATGCCTAGAGGTTTGCAGAGGGTGGCCTGGACTGGAGTATGGAGGGATGGCCTAGGGTTTTAGGTTGCTTGAAGTGGGTGGCTAAGGAGAATATGAAAGTGATGGGCATCAAGGAGATGGAAGGAAGATGGGTGGCTTGGAGGAGATGGGGGGGCAGCTAGGGCTAGGGTTTGGAAAAGAACTAGCTAACTAGATAACTAGGGCCTCACACCCCCCAATGTTTCGAAGAACAAAGGCAAGTTGAAAAGAAAACTTAACAATTTTCATTCAATAATTCATCAACAGTTCTGCTTACAAGAGGGGGAGGGGAAGGGTATTTATAGACTAACTCAGCCCTCTCCTGTCAAATTAGGAGTACACAGTGTGAATAGGATTAGGAGAACAAAGTTGAGTAGAATAAGGAGTTCATAGTTTGAATAGAATTGGCAGACTGAAATCCTTGTAGGACTTGGACATCAACTTTTTCTTGGACTTGAAAGCTTTAACTTTTCTCCACAGGCTTGGACTGGTATGAATTCTCTTGGACTTGGACTACTTTGACTTTTCCACTCCTTGATGGGCTTGGACTAGGAGGGGCGCCAACTCTAGATGGGGCTTGGGTGCCAGATCATGAAGAGGCTTGGGAGGGTGGGCCAAGTGCTAGGGTGCCAAGGCTGGGGCGCCATGGGCCTAGGTGTTATGGGCTTAAGGGGTGCTGAAATCTTATGGATCTGGGCGCGCTTCTCTTGGAGGCCTGGGGTGCCACTCCATCAGGGTCTGGGCGGCATGAGGGGAGTCCAGATGCTGGGCTAGTGACTTGAGTGTGGGTCCAATGGTCCTCCTCTTGAACATGACTTGAATGAAAGTCAAAAAGTTACAGGACTCATATGACTCGACTGAAACTTACAGGACTCTTGACTAAACTGAAGCAACTAGACTCAAATGACTGAACTCAATTGATGGACCCAATTTAGACTAAAACAAGGGATTGCAATTGACTTAGTGAACCCAACTGGCTCACTTATTACAAGACTCAATGGGTTCAATTGGCTTGATGGATAGACTGATTACCCAACACATGAATCAGAGATCTAATTAGAACTTTGCAATTTGGGTCTGATCCTGATGTCCTCATCAGGGATCCCTCAAGCATGTTGCCAAGTCTACTTCTCAGATCAAGATTCTTCATGCTCGGATTAAGGAGTGGGGGACAATTGATGTGGGGGATAATCCCCCATCCTCGATATCTTGAGGGGCCACGAACCAAACTTTGCCCCCAATAGTTAGGACCCACGATCCTTTAATCGAAGTAGGAATGTACCATCAGGCCCCCTTAGCTAGATTGACCTTCAACCCTAGTGAAGGTGCACTTCATTGTTGGTAGCCAGGGTCCAGCATCCTTTAGATGGGCTATAGTCATGTCTTAAGTCCCTCAACCCAAATTGACCAGCGATCTCAGAAAGGATACTCAGGCCGACCTTGAGTTCTTGCATCCAAGGGCTAACAAAGGCTTTAACAGCTCCTTTCAAGGCAGCCATAGGAGGAATTAATCGATGCTCATTTTCATGCACCTAATAGCATGATCAAGAGGCCATGTCCTGTAATCTCTAATAATTTCTCTCAATTAAGGAGAACGTGATCCATTCTAGACAATAGTCCATGTCATCATAAGAAGTGCGGCTGGCAATACACAAGAGATAAAATTTTAATTAATAGAAAGTGGGCATTCTAGATGGATGGAATGATCCTCTGACACCTTACAAGATAGATTTTCAAACCTGACACTTCTTACCAGATCCATTGAAGGTTTTTTCTTTTTGAAAATGCCTTTATCTTTGACCTAAAAAAGGGGGCTCTCTTAGAACCCCCAAGGTATGTCTACATTACATTACATCTCTCTACTTTTTTCTCTCTTCTTCTATTACCTACCACCTAACTTAATCATCGAAGGATCCTCACTAGACCTACTTTTGGCCAAGGTTTCTTGTAGACATTCCCTGGAAGTGCCATCTCTCTAGCCACCTCCAGCATTTGAAAGGGAAGCAGTGATAATAATACTATCTACATTTTAATTATTCTACAAAAACTCTTTATTGTATGAATTTGAAAATTTATTAAAATAAATTCAACGATCATAATATACTTTATTAGAAGTATTTTTGTCAAGTATAGGGATTATCATGAAAATTTATCAAATACCAATCTTTTATGATATTTATTTTACCTTCTTTCCAAAAAATAAACATGGAATATGTTGTGAATCTCCAGGAGATGTTGTTGACTCGGGCTCAACTCGGATAGGATTGGAGTAGGAGCAGATGCTGACTAGGAGCTGAGAGACCTTACAAGGTCCTATCACTAGGAGTTGCCCTGTAAGATAGAGAAGACCAGAATGTCTGATACACTGGTGGTGGGTTCCCGGTGGTGGATCCTCTGATGCCTAAGTATCCTAGAGAGGCAAATAGAAAAAGCTTGGTACCCCCTTTGGACTAGAAGTAGGAGTAGGAGAGGAGTCGGAGAAGAAGTGGAGAGACAGAAAGAGGGATGGAATGGAATCTATAGAGGAAGGGGACTTCAGTGCATCCGAGTCCCACTTCCTAGGGAGTGGCACAGATTAGTGGAGTTATGGGAGCCCAAGTACTTCAAAGAAAATGAAAAGTATGTGTGAGTGGCCCACGGGATCTTACTCAGGTGGAGAGCTTATGGAAGACTCAAGCGAGGGAGATCAGGGTGTGCCTTCATGGGAGAGAAAAAAGAGGGTTCCCTTATGATGGAAGGAGATGGCTCTTGAGGAGATTAAGCTCTCATGTCCTGCCTCAATTGTATCCCCCTATTCTTCTCCTTGTGTCATCACTATGCCCTTGTTCAACTTTGGCCCTCTTACCTAAAGGATTACCGGGAACTAGGTTATAGGCGTATACCCAACACCTAAAGATAGGGGATGATGGCAGCATGTTCTGATGGCTACAGGCATGCTCGTAGTGAGGGATCATACCATGGTAGGTGAGGCAAGGAATGGTGGCTAGTTGGCATATCCCTGTAGTAGGAATTCCTTAACTAGCAAACATTAATGACTGCCATACTAGAGCATGTGCAAATGGGTGGACTGAGCAGGCCAGTGATGTTTGACGTGCATGCACCCATAAGTCCACATGACAAGGCATTGGGAGGTTGCCTCACCACCTAAGCTAGTTGACACGCATCCAAAGAAGGTTGGAGCCTAGTTGCTATGCTAGACCACCGAACCCTGATGTATCAGATGCCCCCTACTTCTTTCTCCAAGTGGTTTGGTCTCCATAATCATAGGCAAAAGAAGAAGAGATTTTCCTGATCCAGTGGAACATGAGGGCCTACCACTGTTAGGGAAAAATCAAATATTTGTGTCCAAGATGACGAGGCTACGCCAGGTGAGGTAGCTCACGGTAAAGATGGTGAGGTTGCACTGGATGAGACAACTCACGGTAAAGATGGTGAGGCTGCACTAGGCATGGCAGCTCACTAACAGAAATGGTGAGGCTACGCTAGGTGATGCAGCTAGCCAAGATCTATGCAAGGACTTGGCATAATTTTTTAGGAGGCAGTATCATTCGAGGTGGATATAATTTCAAAAGTTACTATGGCAAGCCATCCGCTGTGGGTGTTACGTTGTGCCCCTCCGAAGATGGTGTTTTTAATGCTAAATCAACATGGGGCATGTTAATTATCTAAGTTGAAACTAGCACCCCTTCTTCGAGGAACGGACAAGTCCTTTCGATGATATATATGGGCATGTGGGGGCTGATTAGGCCCATCACATTCTTGTGGCTCCGAGTAGTGGAGTGGCAGAAGAGTGGAGAGAAGTTTTTGACCATCAGAGAGGTGTACCAGCAGCTATCTATGATGGATCTTCTTGTCCTTCTTTTCCCCCTTTCTTCTTTCTTTGCTCTTACTTTTGATGCCCGATGATCATGGGAGTAGAGGAGCTAGGCTTAACATCTGAAATCATGGCCTCCATCCTATCTGAGGAGAAAGTTCTCCAGTTAGAGAAGAAATTTATCCTCGCAATAGGTATTCACCTGGAGGTGCCTAGGAAGAACGAGCGAATCATCGAGGGGATGGCAAGAAGGACCACCCTTCATGAGGAGTCGGTGAATGTGGGTCTCAAGATTTTCATTCTTCAGCGATGGCAGACCTAGTATAATGGTACAACCTGTGCCCGACACAGTTAGTCCCCAATGCCTGGAGGGCCATTATCAGCTTTTCTACTTGATGGTTTATCATTACATGGAGCTCAGGGTGAAGGTCTTTTGTTATTTCATTTAGGTAAAGACCTGTCAGGGGTGGTACTTTGTCTCTCCCTACAAGGGGTTTAGCTTTCCAGCTAGCCCAGCAAAACTACAGGATTGGAAGTCACGATTCTTTTTTACGGCTTTCCATCATCATGGCTATTCCTTGGATGCTAGGGCGAGGTAAAGCCTTTGCAGTTATTGGATCCTCCGGTATTGTAAGAATTGGAGCAAATCATGGTGGATAAACTGTCACCAATACAGGTCCCACTATATAACGTTTTTCTTTCAAAGAGCTGGCTGAAGGTCCTTTATGCGATGGGGCTTCTTTGTCCTAAGGTAGGTCCCAACCAACTTTTGATGAATAGTCCCCAATTTTTTTTTAACTTGGATGACCCTGTCTTCTAGTGTAGCCTTGACGGTCCATGATGAGCTGCCACCATAATTGTTAGTGAGCCTTCTTCACCACCTTTGGCTAACCTGAAGGGTAATAGGGCGCATTTCCCATCCCATACAAAGGGAACAAGAAAGGCAAAGAAGAGAAGGGGACCATCTTTCCTCTCAGATCCTATCTCAAGCTCTAGCAAGGCATCAATCATGGGAGCGACGATGGAGGCCATGGT
Source organism: Areca catechu (assembly GCA_021397845.1). Classification (NCBI taxonomy): domain Eukaryota; kingdom Viridiplantae; phylum Streptophyta; class Magnoliopsida; order Arecales; family Arecaceae; genus Areca; species Areca catechu. The sequence continues at coordinate 77,642,814 of CM038049.1, read as the reverse complement.
GCCCCTTACCATAGGAGATGCCATAGCAACTGGTGTGGCAAAGCTCCAAAGGGGAAAGAGGATTGGCTGGTGGTCACTAAGAAAACTTGGGCAGAGGGCAGCAAAGTGCTAAGAATTTGATCCAACTTGAATCAGTTCGTTGAATCAAATACTCAAGAATGACCTTGTACCGGTCAAGAACAAATGTCCTGATCTACAAAGCAATCACGAAAGCATATCTCCAGGTTGTGGATAACCCTCTGCCAGCGACCTCCATCAAGATCATGGTAGGATACAGATCGGTGAAGTTCAAGTAATCAAGATCTAGATTCAAGAATGGAAGAAGAGAAAAGAATAAGGAGCAATTCTTGGGAGAAGGGGGTTATCTCTTATTCCATCAACGAGAAGTTCATTACACCACCACTTATCTTCAGAAGTTACAATATATATATACTTTGGTTGCACATGACCGAGAACCCCAAGACTCCCTCCAGCTGGCACCGTTCAAAAAACAGTCCATCGTCATTCGAGCCGGCTATAGTCACTAGAGTCGACTAGATGCTGGAACCGAGTCGACTTTAATCATCAGAGCCGGCTCTTCCAGACCACAGAATTTCTAGACTGTATCATCTAGCCGGCTCGAATCCATCGAGCTAACTCGTCTAGACCACAGGGTTACCAACTGTCCAATCTAGCCGACTCGAATCCCACCGAGCCGACTCGACAAGAACAAACTTTCCTGTTCTGAGACGTGCCAACTACAGAGCCGACTCTTATCTCAGAAGAGCCGACTTTAAGACCCAGACTGATCAAAACTGAGCCTAAACACCTAGGACTCATACCGGACTAGACCTTAGCCCTAAATACATCATGGAAAACCATGATAAACCAGATCAATACATGTACATTGACCCAACTAGCTATGAATGCATCATCCGAGACTCAACAATCTCCACCTTGGTGCTTCATGGCTATATATGCCAGACTCCTCAAATCCATTAACCACATACAAGAGTAGAAAGCTCCCTTGGTAGAGCCTTCGTAAGTGCCTCCGCCTGGTTCTTCGTTGTATGAACCTCCACCAGCGCCACTTCTCCTTCCTCCATCAGCTCCCTGATTCTGTGGTATCTCATATCTATATGCTTGGTCCTAGCATGATAGACTGGGTTCTGTGTCAAGTGTATGGCACTCTGGCTATCACTGTGCAGGACCACCATACACTGTTTCATCCCCATTTCAGCCACTAGCCTTCTCAGCCATAGTGCTTTATTTGCAACCTCTGTAATCCCTATATACTGCTTCTATTGTAGACAAAGCAGTAATAGGTTGAAGGGTTGATCTCCAAGAAACTGGTCTACCAAACATGCAGAAGAGATAATCTGTTGTAGACCTCCTTGTATCAAGATCATCTATATAGGTTGCATCAACAAACCCTTCTAAAGGACCTGAATCCTCACATGATTCTATGAAGTTCCATCCATGTCCTTTTGGCTGCCCACCAAACACCAGTCCATGTTTTTGAGTTCCTTACAGATATCTTAAAATCCACTTCAATGCCTTCCAGTATTCCTTCCCAGGATTAGCCATGTACCTGCTCACCTGGCTTACAGCATATGCTATATCTGGCCTGTAACAAACCATAGCATATATCAAACTGTCCACTACATTGGTATATGGAACTCTTTCCATGTACTCTCTCTCCTTCTTACTGGAGGTACTATTTTTTTTAGAGAGAAATATGTCCTGGTAATGGTATTCCATAAGTTTGGCCTTATCCATCCCAAACCTCTCGAGTATCCTTTTAATGTTCCCACCTTGTGACAAATGGAGTATTCCTTTGCATCTATACCTGCAAATCTCCATTCCAAGAATTTTCTGAGCTGATCCCAAGTCTTTCATCTCAAATTCCTGAGATAATGCTCTCTTCTGCCCTTTCACAGCTATCATACTTCTGCTGGCTATCAACATATCATCCACATACAGAAGTAAATACAGAGCATCCATAGTATCCACATCCTTCATATAAACATAATGGTCATATTCATATCTGAGAAACCCAAGGCTCATGATAAATGTATCAAATCTGTGATACCATTGATGAGGTGATTATTTCAACCCATACAATGACATCTGAAGTAGACATACCTTATTCTCCTGTCCAATCTCAATGAAGCCATTAGGTTGCTTCATATAGATTTTCTCTTCCAGTCTTCCATGTAGAAAGGTTGTCTTCACAGCCATCTACTCCAATTCCAAATTATGTTTTGCTACCAAAGATAACAACATCCAAATTGAAGTATGACGTACCACAAGAGAAAATACTTCTGTATAGTCAACTCATTCTCTCTGTGAGTATCCCTTTGCTACCATCCTTGCCTTGTATCTCGCTCCTCCTTGCTCTGAAGGTAATGATTTCCTAGTGAACACCCATTTGGAGCTAATTGCATGAGCATCTTCAGGTAGATCCACCAGCTGCCATGTCTCATTCCTCCTGAGAGATTCCATCTATTCCATCATGCCTTGCATCCATGACTCTTTATCAGAACTTTCCATGGCTTCTACAAAACTTTCTGGATCTCCATTCACAGATATAAGAGCATATGAAATTGCTTCATCCTTGCCATATCTTACCGGCTTCCGGATTGTGTGTTGAGGCTTATGCAATACCACTCTCCTTGCACTATCCTGCAACTCTGTTGTTTGTGGCTCCTTCTGCACCTCCCTTTGAACAACTGATTCTTCTTGTCTCTCCTTCACTTCTGGAGAATCTTTCTTGTCCAACTCCATCTCAACTGAAACTCCATTTCCAGCTAATGTTGAAGGCCTATCCTCCACTTGTGATGAGCTCTCACTGCTGTTCATCTTATTGACTGCATTTCCAGTTACAGTCCGGGTTTCTCCAAGATGCTCCTCTCATCAAAGATGACATCTCTACTGATCACTGCCTTTTGAGACTGTGGATCCCATAGTAGATAACCTTTGACTCCTTGTGGATACCTTATGAAGATCATCTTCTTTGACTTAGGATCAGCTTGCTTTTTTCAGTTGCCTCCACATGTACATAAGCTGGGCAACCAAAAACTTTCAAGTGGCTAAGCTCCACCTTCTTACCATTCCAAGCTTCTTCTAGAAGTCCTCCATCCAACTTGAAGTGAGGGGACCTATTTATAAGAAAACATGCCAGAGTAATAGCATCACCCTAAAATGTTTTCGACAGTGATGACTGTAGCCTCATACTCCTTGCCCTCTTTAATAGTGTCCGATTCATCCTTTCCGCGATACATTTTGCTATAGAGTCATCCATACTGTGTAATGGCATTTGATACCATTTTTCTCACAATAACTCCTAAACTCTGTACTAGAGTACTCCCCACTATTATCAATCCGAAGGCACTTTACATATCTTCCTATCTCCTTCTCTACCTCAACCTCCAAGCTTTAAACCGGGAAAATACATCTAATTTTTTCTCATCAGATACACTCACAGTTTCCTAGAGAAGTAATCAATAAAGGTAACAAAATACCTTGCTCCACCTCTGGATAACAAAGGTGTTGGTCCTCATACATCTGAGTGCACCAAATCCAGCACTCCTTCACTTAACTTGGTACAAACAGCAAATTTCACTCTATGCTGTTTACCAAATATACATGGCTCACACAGGTCATTTCTATCCTTTTTCAAAGCGGGGATATTCCCTCTTCTGCTTAACTCCGTGAGCCCTCGGTCACTCATATGATACATTCATAGTGCCACAGCTTATATTTCAACTGTTCTTCCTATGCCGCTACAAGTACAGCACTATCACTCACCGCTGAGCCTTCCATCATGTATAGATTGTTGCTCAATCTTCTTCCTCTCATTATCACCAAGGCTCCCTTGGTAATCCTCAAACATCCACTACCAGATTGGCAACTAAAAGTATATCCTTGCTCTTCCAAGTAGTCCAAAGAAATCAAATTCTTTTTCAATTTTGGTACATGTTTGACATTTGATAGCATCCTTATCAGTCCATCATACATTTTCACCCTAATAGTGCCTACTCCAGCTACCATACAAGGGTGATCATCATCAAGGCTTACACTACCTCCATTTGACCTGTCATAGATGTAAAACCAATCCCAATGTGAGGTATAGTGGTATGAGCATGCAGAATCCAAAATCTAGGTATTCTTCCAATTCACTGATCCATCCGATACAATAAGTACTTCTCCATTACTTTCCAAAGCATTAGCATCACTAGTGTTGGCTCTCCCTTTTCTGTCTTCCAAAAAGGACAATTCTTCCTAATATGTCCAAGCTGACGACACTTATAGCATTTCACACTCTTGTGATTCCGAGACTGAGACCTGCCTCTGGACTTTCTCCTAGCTCTTTTCTTGGTCTTCCTTGCCTCTCATTTACAGCAAGAACCTCTGAGTTAGGATTACCTTTGCAGATCTTTTTCCTTTGCTCATTAGATCTGAGCACACCAACAACCTCTTATAGTTTGGGATTTCCTTCCCATAAACTAAGGTTGTTATAAGACCATCATACGATCCAGGGAGTGAACACAGCAGCAACAATGCCCGATCCTCTTCATCTATCTTCACATCCAGACTCATCACCTCATAACATACCTGATTGAACCTCTGAATGTGAGCAACTAGGTCTCTTCCTTCAGGCATCCTCAAGCTATACAGTTGCTTCTTCAGCCATAGCTTGTTCGTCATGTTCTTTCTCATGTATGTACTCTCTAGTCTTCTTCAAAGACCTTTTGCGGTAGTCTTTGAACATACCTCAGGTAAAACCTGATCAGCCAAACACATCCTGATGGTGCTGAAAGCAATCTCTTCTAACTCTTTCCATTCTTCAATACTAATCTTTTCTAGTCTTTCTTTAACCAAGATCTTGTAGATTCTTTGTTGAATAAGCAAATCTTTAATTCTTTGCTGCCACAAGATGAAATTTCCTTGCCATCGTCCTTTTTAAAATCTGCTTTGAACCCACCTGATGTCATTTCTACAATCAAGAAAACAAGAGATCTGAAAATGTACCTGCAAAAAACTTTGCTTCAAACCTTTCGATCTTGAGATCTTCCTTCCACAAATCTAGCTCTGATACCAAATGTTGAGAATTTGATCCAACTTAAATCAGTTCGTTGAATCAAATACTCAAGAACAGCCTTGTACCGATCAAGAATAAACATCCTGATCTACAAAGCAATCGCGGAAGCGTATCTCCAGGTTGTGGATGACCCTCTGCCAACAACCTCCATCAAGATCACGGTAGGATACAGATCGGTGAAGATCAAGTAATCAAGATCCAGATTCAAGAATGGAAGAATAGAAAAGAATAAGGAGCAATTCTTGGGAGAAAGGGTTATCTCTTATTCCGTCAACGAGAAGTTCGTTACACCACCGCTTATCTTCAGAAGTTACAATATATATATATACCTTGGTTGCATATGACCAAGAACCCCAAGACTCCCTCCAGCTAGCACCGTTCAAAAAATAGCCCATCTGTCTTCGAGCCGGCTCTAGTCACTAGAGTCGACTATACCCTGGAACCGAGTCGACTCTAATCATCAGAGCCGGCTCTTCAAGACCACAGGATTTCTGGACTGTATCATCTAGTCGACTCGAATCCCATCGAGCCGACTTGTCCAAACCATAGGGTTACCAACTATCCAATCTAGTTGACTCGAATCCCACCGAGTTGACTCGACCAGAACAAACTTTCCTATTTTGAGACGTGCAACTAACAGAGCCAACTCTTATCCTAGAAGAGTCGACTCTAAGATCCACATTGACCAAAATTGAGCCTAAACACTTAGGACTCATATCGGACTCGACCCTTACCCTAGATACATCATGGAAAACCATGATAAACCATATCAATACATGTACATTGATCCAACTAGCCATGAATGCACCACCCGAGACTTAACACAAAGCTCTGGCATCAATGGTAGAATCCCCAATGCGGATGACCAGGTCGACAATGAAGACCAAGGTAGCCATTGCTAAGGTAAAACGGGCAGCTGCCCCTTTGATGGTATAGGCAAAAGTGAAGAGGTGAGATCCCCCAACGCTCCAATGAGTGTTCCAGACCCTAGCAAGAATCACTTGCCCAGGGTGAATACATGCCTTAGGTTCATAGATGATTCCATCCCTTCGAAGATCAAGGAGGAAGTGCTTGCAAGGTCAACTAGGGAGGGCCTATATCAATTCATCCAGGTCATAGTATCGGTAAGTCTTATGCTTGAGGGCTCGAATGCTAATTCTCCTTTGAGAACATAGACACATTTTGAATAGGTTGTCTGGATACAGGGTTGCATAGAAGCCTAAGGTCTACTACAATATGTAGACCGCCTTCTCAATGAGATAGAGTTGTCATGGAAGTTTACCGAAATGGCGGAAGGAGAGCATGATGTAGCAATCTAGAAACTCAGTCTATCTAGCAATCAATCAGTGGCTAGCACATCTGCTTGTCTTGATAAGAGTATAGTGGACTATGCAGAACTCCACCTATTGGCCAAGGCGCGAGGCCAAAGGGAGAAGGACCTTGCTGAAACCTGAGTGGTGCTTGGCAAAGCTGAAGCAAGAGTTGCTAAAGTGAAAAAGGTGCTTGGCAAAACTAAGGCCAAGGGTGTCAAGGCTGATGCAAGAGTTGCCAGTACCAAGGCAAAAGTTGCAAAGGCCGAGACAAGGGCTTGGGCAGTAGAGGAAGCACTGCACGAGGCCAAGGACCAAGCTTTGGCCACACAAGAGAACGTGCGGGTAGCAAAGGCACTATCATCTCAAGTGGCGATGAAGGCAGTCAAGGCCTTTAGAGTCAAGGAAGAGTACCATTCGGAGGTACGAGAAGCCAACGAGGATGCCTTCTGGCAGAGCTTTGAATTTTTGAAGGGGCAAGTTACTAAATTATTCCGGATATGGATGTCGGGAATCTAAAAATGTAATTACCTTCGGGTGGTGATGAGGACTCTTTAAGCTTTGGCAGGAAGGATCCCGAAGTTGGAGGAGATCAGAATGGCCTTCCATGATTGGCCTGTGCATCTTTTTGCTTCTCATTTTTTCCTTTCTTTGCATTGGCCACTATGGCTTTGTACACATTCTTGGATGTTTATTGATATGGAATTCAATCTTTATTAAACTCCGATTTCAACATGCTTTGCTTCCAATTTTTCTTCTTGCAAGTTGATCCTACTCACTGTTGTGTTAACTAGACATTGAGGTTCAAATTCACATTGGAAGAACTGGTCAGGGGTCCATCAAGAAGGAGTTGTGGAAGCAAAAGAGGAATGATGGTGAGGCCAGGATGGGGAAGAAGGGCATTATTATGGATAGAGAGGCACCAGCTTCTTCAGGTGGCATCGTTAAGGTGGTCTCTAGGGTGTCCACTGCTAGTCCTAGAATAGATGTCCGATCGAAAAGGCAGTGGTGGCTCCGATTGCCTGGTGGACTTAAGGTGTCAAAGATGACTTCAATAGTGGCATCGCTTGGAGCCCCATCATCCCAAAAGAGGAGGGGTCTGGGCAACTTGGCTCATAGTGTCTATAGGGCTAGGGGAATTGATCATTACGAAGGTAGCTAGAAAGAAGAAACCTATCACAACGGATCCTTCGATGATCAAGGTTGCAATGGAAGTTCTCTGGATCACTATCGAAATACTTTCGAGTGACATGGTAGGAGGAACTGCAATGCCTGCTATGGCAAGTTTGCCATCAGTCCAGGTGGTGGCCAGTGTTTCTTAGCCATGATCAAGTTGCTTGCAATCGAGGTGAAAGGAGAGACCACAAGCAAGGGTGGTGGAGACAAAGGGGCTGTTACATCTATGTTGGCTCTTCCGGTGGTGGCTTTCCCACCAGGGTACTCCCCATAATGGTTGGAGATAGCAACACTAGTCAGCCTTAGGACTTTCTGCCTCACACTAGTAGAATCCCTAACCCACTACCTAGGAGGCCAATCAACTGCCTTACCCAAAGCTTGCAGGTGGGGTAGCGTCTGCCATTGCTATAGGTTCTCTTTTGGCCTGGATGATGGCTTCATGTTTCTACCAGATGGCTGAGACCGGTGCTATACAGCTTTAGGAAGAAGTCAAGAGCACGAACAGAGAGCTTGCCGATGACAAGTGCGGACTAAAGATTGTAGAGGATTTGTGTGCCTCTACAGAGCAAGATTGGTCCATAGCGAAGGAGGCTAGGCAGATGATCGAGCACTAACTAGACCTATACATTAGCATGAATGCGGATCTGGTTTAGGAGCTGAAGGTTGCCCAGTATAAGTTCATCCAATTCTTAGAGGGTGCTGGGATAAGGTCAGACATAGGCGAGACTTTAGTGGCAGCAACAAAATTCTCCATAGATATACAGATAGAGGATCCCAATGTTCTTGTTGGGGCCACTGTGGAGGCTCTAACCAAAGATGGTGGTGGAGAGCATGCGCCTTGCAATAGGAAGTTGCTGGCTCACTGGCAAGTGGCATGCTTCATAGGCCTGGCACATTGTCCGGTGCTACTAGTGAGGCCACAGTGGTGACATCTTTCCATGAGTATTGTGAACTACTTGACATCATTGGTGAGGTATCCGCAAGAGCGAGCAAGGAACCCTGTGAAGTGAGTGCATTACCTGGCACCACTAGCGAGGTGTCTACAAAGAAGGGCAAAGCAATTCCTTCTTCGAGAAATGAGGCTGCAAGTGACGGGAAGTGCTTATGGAAGATGCAATGGTTCTTCAAGCCGATTGAAGACCTGTAGCACGAACTAGCCCTCCTGCAAGGCAGATTGATAGATGTAGAAGAGATCATGACTTCCGAGCAGGCTACTAGGGTGGATAAGGCTCATCATCTAGCAACACAGTGGGCCGGGTAGTTGATGCAGAGGTGAAGGCTGATCTCCTAGAGGCAAAACTTGCCCATACTTTAGAGGATCGGCGAAGCTCAAGCACCATCAAGGAAAAGCCTCCAAAGAGTGAACGTGGTCCTCCAATCATCAGGGAGGTTCGAGGCTTGTCTAAGGCAGTAAACAAGTCATGCATGCAAAGACATAACTTCAGCTTCAGAGTGTGCAAGCTCATCATGCAGGGTCGTTTCTCTGAAACAGGAGGGGCAACCGAATTGCTTGTCCCCTGTAATGCTATACTTGAGGAAATCATTCATGCGGTAGAGCATAGGAGGGAGAGATTGAGGAAAGCCCTAGGGCTTATTGACTTTGTACTTCCCTCATTTTTTTCTAAGAAATGAATAAGATTCTTCCTTCTTTAATTTTGTTTCTTCTTATTCGATACTTGGAACTATAATGCCTTGCATATCTTCTACATGATAGTCTGGTACTTGATGTGTTGCCAACTAGAGAACACCTTCACTCGGGTTTCGATAGATCACCAAGCCTCTGGATCGAGATGCGGAGGCTCGGCTTGCCCCCATCACAGGTCACAACATGACCTGCACCATTTAATGGTGGGCTATATCTTAATGAAATCCTTGGTTAGAGATGACACATTGCTCCCGTGGTGTCACCTCGGTTGGAGTGCATAGGGTCATGAATGCACGATCCCTCGAAAGAGTTTCAATTCTAGGGAAGCCACCCGATGCCATCTTTTAGGTCTATGGGAATGGCCATTTGATGACAAGATAGCATCACTTGTCATGCATTAGTTGGCCAGAGGCATGGCTGGGCTTCGATAGACCCTTCTGAAACTCCAACGATCAAAGAAATGCTGTACCACTAGCAGAGGTTTTTCAGACTTGGCTCTTAGGAGTTTTCTTTCTTGCTAGAAGGGTTCTCCCGGGGTTGTTTCCTCCATAATGTGCGAGTGCTGGTGGGTGCTCATCTTGGCATGGGAGGTATTGGAAATGGTGGACATTCTTGTCACCAGGTTGTAGCCTTTGCCGATCTGATGACAGAGCCGAAGGGAAGGCGAGGGTTGCATACCTCGTCACCCAACTCCTCCTCTACTATGGCTCATCTTCATGTCTAGTTGTAGGTGGATCTGTAATGGGTGCATCCTTGGAAATCCACCCCGCCTGTCATCTAATGGATCCTAACGAGTGGGCATGATGATGGCCAATCACTGCTTCGACATGACTCCGGATATCATCAAGCAGGGCTAGCTCTACATTGAGAGTCAGCCAAGTCAGGAGTAAGGACAGCCTCAGGACTGCCACCTCACCGGTGAGTAATGGGATCGCACCGAAGCCATGGCAAGGTGGTCCAAAAGGACCCTTGGCATGTTTCAAGGCTTTCCTCTCCACCTTTGGTGGGATAAGGTTTGCAATGCCTGTGGCTTGCCTCACCTCCTCTATGCATCGCCAGGCCTTCTATGAGGGGTGCACATCTTTTTCTCAACCAGCATCATCTTTGAGCTTCTCTAGAGGATCTGGGGGCCATTCATGATCCAGCAAAGGAAGGGCCTTTTGGATCGGACCTCGTAGGATTCTTAAGATCTCCGGGAGCTTTGACTTGATCCTGATCCCCTTGCAAGCGAGGCATCGAAAATGCTTTAGAGCTTTAGGGAGCCTTGTACAATTTGTGTAACTTATCCCCGTCCTCCATCTACCTCTCAAGGCATCTTTGATGTGATATAAAGTGGTTGTAGAGCCAAAAATACATGTACCAAGCACTTATCAATGAAATAAACCTTTATTTTTTTAATACTTGCTTGTATCCGTGTGTTTGTATAGTGTGTCGCATAAAAGGGGGGCTCATGAACCTTGCTTAGGATAACCTTTTTCAGAGCTCCTTAGAATAAGGGATATCTTGACCCTACCTAGGCTACCTCGCCAAGGACTCTAAAATGTGGAAGGCTTATAGCTAAATCGGGACTTACGGGTATCGTAACCTAGCTTGGGAGGCTAACAACTCTATTAGGGTGCTTAGGGGAACCTCGCTCCAGGTTTTAAAACCAGGGAGGCTTATTACTGAACCAGGATTTAGGAATATCATGACCCAGCCTAGGAGGCTGACAGCTTCGCTAGTGTGTTTGGAACAACCTCACCTAAGGCTTTGGATTTGGAGATGCTTACTACTAAACCGGGACTTAGGGGTATTGTGACCCATCCTGGGAGGCCATCAGCTATGCCAGGGTGCTTGGGACAACCTCGCCCAAGACTTTAGAACCGGGAAGGCTTATTTCTGAACTGGGACTTAGGGATATCATGACCCAACCTAAGAGGATGATAACTCCACTAGGATGCTTAGGGCAACCTCGTCCAAGGCTTTAGAGTGTGGAATTCTTGCCTTGGGTGACCTCACCCTGGATGCCTAGGAGATTAATCGCTTAGTTAGGAATCATAGGAATCAATGCCTAACATGTGTGTCTGACTGCTCAACTATGACTTTAGGGATAAGGGACGTCAAAACCCTGCCTGGAACAATCTCATTCCATGACTTTCAAGGATATCCCTAGCCTCAACCGCTTTCTCTTTTTTGGGTGAAAGAGGAAAAGATTTTCATTGGACAAGTCAAGTACAATAACCAGGGATATATCTTATTAATAGTATGGCTGAAGGTTATCAGAGTTCTAAGTTCTGGTAATGGGCATGTTGTCTAACTGCTCCAACCAATACATACCAGGCCAGACCACCTTGGTGATGAGATAGGATCCTTCACAGTGAGGAAGAGCTTCCTGCGCTTTGCAGGTTGGCTAATCATCACCTTGCAGAGGACGAGTTCCTTGTCGAAACTACTTTGCCTTTGATAATTACGTTAAATACACATATATAAGTATTAATTTAAGAATTAAATTATCTTTATTTATTTAAAAATGATATATTTATATATCGTTTGTAGGAAAGAAGATCATCAATGCGAAGAGACCAATTTATAGGTTCAAATGAAACAAGTTTGAAGCAAATCGACTTAAAATAAGCCTACGATCGAAGTTTTAAGTTCATTAAGGAAATTGTATGAATATTTAAGTAGACGATCTACCGTGGATCGACTGCTTGGTTCATAAAATCCTGAATGCTCTACAGGTAGCTATTTTTGTCGGTTCATGGCTTAAAGCCATGGACCAAGGAAGGATTTTAGCTATTTTCCATCATCATGCCACTGTCCAAGCCACCGTCCACCACGTCTCCAACCAGTCTGCAACAATCTGATCGTTCCTCAACTCGTAGTGCCTCCAAAGTTCCTTGCCGATCGTCTCTCCATCTCTCCTCCTCTCTGCCATGAAACACTATCGCTCGCCACCAGCTTGAGATGCGGGAGCCATCCCACCACTGCTCGAGCCATTCCCTACCACCTCTTGCCACCATCAGAGCCACTATGCACCTCTTCCTCAATCAGATCTGCCAAGATCGATCGTTCTTCTGCCACGAGCCATGCCTCCACCACTTCCAAGCACCATCGCTCACTACCATCCACCGGAGCACAATCCGAATACTGGAGCCACTGTGCCACCGCATCCTCAACCTGTGCCACCTTCAAAACTCCTTCACCACCATTCCAAGACCTCGGTTGTGAATCTAGCCTTTACCCGAGCCATCCCAATGCCATCTTTTCACCTCTGTCATGGCTAAGAGCCGCCTGTCGCTTCCCCTCCTTGGCCAAGCTATCACTCCACCGTCGCTTGCCACTGTCACCACCTGCAACCCGATCCACCAACTGCTGCACCATTCTCCTCCCCAGCATCAAGCTCACGATGATTGGATCTACTATTGGAAGAAGGAAGATGGCTATAGTCCATCAATCAAGAATCCAATGGTTGCAATGCTTCACAGGATCACACTTAGATTAGACAAAATTTTGAAGCCAACTTATATCGAGATTTGATCTCTAACATGAGCAAGAGTCTCTCTTTATATCTATTTACTATCCACATCTATCCATTGATTTCTTGTAAAAATAAATCTAAACCACTCATGTATTCTTTTCTTTAGTCCCATACCGAAAAAATAAGAAGACCTCTCTCCTGTTAAACCTATAAAAAGGCTCTTGTACCTCTAAAGACTTTGCATAGGGGGATAGGAAGGGATCAATCCATGAGTGACTAGTGCAGAAATCTTGAGAGGGAAAAGGAGATCTTGTAACCAAGCAAAGTGGTTCTTTTATTTTACACCTTTCTTGTATTTCTTTTATTTTTATATACAATAAAAGATGTTTATTTAGTTATGAATTATTTACCTGCTTTCTTTATTAGCTTTCTTTTATACTTTTATGTTAAATTAGCATTAAGGATAACTTTTGTTTCCTAAAGATGCATCGTGATCTTTGGATATAGGGTATGCCGAGGGAAGAGAGTTGAACACCTAATACTTCCGGAGATACACCGTGATCTACGGATACAGGGTGTGCTGAGGGAAGACAGATATTTTCTTAAGCTTAATTATAATTACTTTATGAAAGAGATACACTTTATGCTTTCTAGAGATGCACCGTGATTTGTTACAGATACAAAGCATGCCGAGGAAAGATAGGTGTTCTCTTGAGTTGAATTATAAAAGAAATATAACTTTGTTTTTACAACATTGACTTACAACCTTCAAGATACATACTTTCATGAGATCCCACTATTAGAATAGTTTAATTTCTATTTACTTTTATGTTTCTTTTCAAGTAAACAAATTATTCTTCTTATTCTTTTTCAATTACAACTTAGCCCTTCAATCCCTGAGGATTTGATTCTGACTTATCCTAGCTATAAAGTTTAAGTTGATGAATATTTTTTGACCGCCCATGATAATGATCAGCCTTCACATGGGTGTTGAAGCAGCAGGCAGTGCATCATTGGTGTGCAACCATTCAGACTCAAGCTCTATTAGGATCTTTTCTAAGAGGTTGAGATTTGCACGGAGGCCTTCTAAATTGCACTACTGTCATAAGCTTCGATCCGAGGTGACGATAGGCCTACCTGGTGGGGATACCAGAGGCACCAGAATAAGATAGGCTTCTCAACCCTCTGTAGATTACTTAGTTACATTTGAATCCATTTGTAATAAAGCTTAGTTCATCTAAGTTGTTTTTACTTTGAGTCTTGTACTAGTCAGCTCATGTTGAGTTAGTCATTTTCTAGAGTCTAGTACATGTCCAGTAATAACTCATACAAGTGAGGACCAAGCCAGCCAAGTGAAGATCAACCCAACTAAAGCTAGGAGGATCATGGAAGGCCTAGGAGGAGAAGTCAAAAGCCTCAGAGAAGAAATCAGAAGCCCAGGAGACAAGCCCGAGACCTTGAAGCCCTGAAATGCAGCATGAAGCAATCTGGGCTAGCCTAGGCCCAGGAGAGAAGAAAGTGGTGCCAAGGACTTATGCTCACCCCCCTTGGTCGGCCACTAGGGTCACCTCCCTTGGCTGACCAAGGCAAGAGAAGGAGAGAATTATAGGGATTTATTCTACCTATATTTTTCTTATTTTCTAGCTAGGGTTTGGGTGGGAATAGGATTCCTATATAATGACTATCGTATCCTTACTTGGTGCCCAAGACTATAAGCCTATTTAAAGGATCCTAGTCTCTGTATGAGAACTAATTTGATATATGAAATAATCTTTGATTTTCAATTGCTGTGTGCTACCCTGCTGTGTGCTTAAGGGGTTCTGTGTGAGCCCTTCCTTTTCCCGGTGCCCTGCGATTGCTTCCTACCACCAGCCTGATCTCCAAAGCCCTAGCCGCCCACTCCAAACAACCTCTTCCTCTTGCTATTTTCCCTTTATTTCTTCTTCCTTTTGAGTTTTCTAACCCTGGTAGGTCGTTTGCAGGTCCCTCGACTCCAACAAATCCGACGACTCCAGCCAGGCCGCAATCGGACCACCGAGCAGAAGAAAGCCGGTATCCGCGGGTCTCTGGCTTGGTTTTCTAGGCCGCATCCGGAGTGAGAGCGATCTCTTCGCGTACGATCTGTACCAGGCACCCCCTCTACCACTAGTCTATTTATTGAAGATGAACGAGCCCAACCGAGACTTCTAGCCTCGGCGGTCCTCTTTCCTTTGCTTTTTAGATCCTGTTATGTATGTTGTAGCCTCTTATTTTCATATAGAACTCTTTACATCGTTCCTTAGTTTGTTCTTGGGATTAATCACACAACTTAACATTAAAAATACAAAAAAAAAACTTCCATGCATATATAGGTTCCGCATCAATTTGGTATCAGAGCTTAGATTAGGGCTCATTTTCTACACTCGTTATAGTCCATATATACACTATTCTTTTAATTGTTTCTCCTGCTCAGAACTCTAAAAATTTCTTATTTTATTTTGCTGAATTCATATTAATTTAAAGTATTTTACATAATTTTTTCATATTTTATTTCGGTCTGTGCAGTTTCTGCAAGCTGAAATATAGCCTACAAATTTTTCGGCTCTATTTTTTCAGCAAGACAATTTGGAAGGTTTAGGGTTTTGTTTAGCATCTCTTTTGCATCTCTTTATTTTTAGTATGTTTCTAGCATATTAGGTCATTGGTTGCAAATCATATTTCTGCAAAAGAACAAAAAAAAAATTACATATATAAAAGCTACCTAAAATACTTAAACCCTAATTTTGCATCATCTGCCTGCCATCATTGCATAAACTACCTTAAGGGCACTCTTGCTATGTCAGATGGGGGGAGGATTTGATCACCTCTCCTTAGCCCAAAACCACATCCCTGTATTCGGTCCAAGCCTAATTTAAAATCTATTAGGCTTAATTTGTCCTAGTGGGCTAGGGACACCAACTGGTTGGGTCCGGGCTAAGTGTCAGATCACTGTGTCAAGCTAACCTGTGTGTGCTTTGTGCTTAGTATCTAGAACGATGGTTCAGGGAAAGTCTCAAAGGGCTTGTGTGTTGGTTCGCCTACCTAGCCAATCTCTAATTAGTGTCTAGGATTGGCAATCAGGGACCAAACACTCCCCTTACACCTGCCTGGCTGAGTACAGGGTTACTATAGGCTAGTTTGCCACTCTGATTGAGCATCTAGTTTTGGACTCTAGGTCTAGGAAGCTATAATTGGTTTGATCGAGTCTTGCATGTGCACTAGCTTAGGAGTCGATGTATGTTTGATTGCATGACCATTAGGTTAGGAACCCAATGCCAGTAGACTTAATCCAATTCAACTAGTGTGACCATGGAGTCCAATCCTAGGAGAACCCAATACTCTGACCCATATAGGGAGTCCAATCCTAGGAGAACCCAATACTCTGACCCATATAGGGAGTCCAACCCTAGGAGAATCCCATACTCTGACCCATATAGGAAGCCCAACCCTAGGAGAACCCCATACCATGATCCATCCTTAGAACCTAACCATAGGAGACCAATTATGATTACCTGAACCAAGATGAAGGACCCATTAGGAGCACCCAACCTTATGCACCCATGTTTGATGGAAGACCATATCTTAAGGTGTATATTGAATGGGAGGATATGATGGATCAGCACTTTGAGTATACTGGAATGTCAAAGTTAGAGAAGATTAGTTTGGCTGCACATGGGTTAATCAGATATGCCAAGCAACATTGGGAACGTACTGAGGATGAATGTTATCGATGGGGAAATGAAATACGTACCTGGAAAGCCATGAGAAGTAAATTGAGAGAGTACCTAGGTGAATCTTATGAATATAAACTTTTAGACCAATGGTACAAATTGAAACAAGGGAACATGACTGTGTCTGAGTACATTGACCAATTTAACGAGTTTAGTAGTGAAATGTAACACAATCAAACCTGAGTCTAAGATCATGGCTAGATTTCAGGATGGCCTACGTAGAGATATCCGGTGGGAGCTATTTCATTGGCAAATTCAAGACCTAGAGGAAGCCTATCACCTAGCTAGGGAATTCGAGTATATTAGAGGGAACTCAGGATCAATCAATCTAAGTCCAATAAGGGTAATTCCCTTGAATCTAAGTCCAAACCTAACCACTTCCTTTAGAAAAGCCTACTACTCCTATCCCATTAGTTTGCAAGGCAAAGACCCTAGAACCCATTAATGAGCCTGAGGTAGAAGTGTATGAGGTTGATCCTAGTTTAGTAGATGAATACGAGGGAGAGGACTTTGAAGATGATGAACCCATTGAAAATTTAGAGAAAGAACTCCTGAGCCCATGAGAAATCTAAAGAGGCCACCTATGAGTTTAGTCTAGTAGAGGAACCTGTAGTGGAAGAATAATTAAAGGAGGAGAACTTAGATACTGTTGCTAGAACCTTACCCGAGGAAACCATGGAGGAGAGCCAAATTATAAAGTCTAGTCCTAAAATACAAGAATCAGAAGAATTTATTAAGGACCTGATCTCTTTGAATCAGTATCCCTAGGATGAGCCCCCTCCCATAGTTCCCGTTGAGGACCTCTTCCCAGAAATTGTTGACCTATCCTTCCATAGCATGGACCTTTTCTTGCCTAAAGACATAACCCAATGCTCATATATTAAGGTCAGTCTTTTTAGTGAAGAACCAGTTCCTGAATCCCTTATATTTTCTACCCTTCCCTGAGTCGTCTCATGTGTCTAGAACCATTAGGTTCCATTTTATTGGGGTTACCAAGTTACATGAATCCTTAGAGCCCATATTTGTCACTACTTTTGGAAGACCCTCTGGCATCTATTAGGAGTTACTAGCAAATTTTCTTCTGCATGTCATCCATCAACCACAACTCATGCCCCATACCCAAGTTGTAGTTAAGACCTAATAAACCTCTTTCGATAGGAATGCATTGTCGAGTCTATTAGGTGTTGGTTTGAGTCCTTTGCATCACCTGTTAGGAGTCTGCATGTGCCCAGCATGTTCACCACCTGCAGCACTAATTTTGAAAGAAACTGGCTAATTCCCATAGAAGGGCCAAGAAATTTGATGTAGTGGATTCTATCTTGGTTAGGCTTAGACCTAAAAAGAAGCTTAATGCTCGCAGAGCCGGACCTTTTAAAGTAATAGAGAAGGTTGACCAAATGCCTATGTGTTAGATTTGCCTCCGGATTTGGGCATTAGTTCTACCTTCAATATCGCAGACCTAGTTGAGTATAGAGACCGGCAGCAATACCCAGTGAAGCCTTTGGACCTACTCCTTCCATTGTGAGTGACCTTAACCCAGAGTGTCCACCAATAATTGGCCTGAGAAAGAAGAACGGATCGAGCGTATCCTGGACGATCAAGCCATAATGATCCGGGGCCGCGGCTATCAACGCTACCTGGTCCGATGGCAAGGCGGCCAGAGTCGGACGATTCATGGATTTCTCGAGAGGACTTGCAACGTCTCAACCCATACCTCCTAAAGAAATATGTGAGCCAGCCTGATCTTCACTCGACAGGGTCGAGTTCCTCCCACCCCAGAAGAATTGGTGAGGACACCAGAAGTACCAGAATAAAATGGAGGCTTCTCAACCCTCTGTGGATCACTTAGTTACATTTGAGTCCATTATAATAAAGCTTAGTTCATCTAAGTTATTTTATTTTGAGTCCTGTACTAGTCAGCTCATGTTGAGCTAGTCATTTTCCAGAGTCCAATACATGGTCCAGTAATGACTCAAACAAGTGAAGACCAAGCCAGCCAAGTGAAGACCAACCCAACTAAAGCTAGGAGGATCATGGAAGGCCTAGGAGGAGAAGTCACAAGCCTCAGAGAAGAAATCAGAAGCCCGGGACAAGTTCGGGACCTTGAAGCCCTGAAATGCAGCTTGAAGCAATCTAGGCCAGCCCAGGCCCAGGAGAGAAGAAAGTGGTGCCAAGGACTTATGCTCACCCCCTTAGTCGGCCACTAGGGTCACCTCCCTTGGCCGACCAAGGCAAGAGAAGGAGAGAAATTGTAGGGATTTATTCTACCTATATTTTCTTTATTTTCTAGCTAGTGTTGGGTGGGAATATGATTCCTATGTAATTCTATTGTATCCTTACTTGGTGCCCAAGACTATGGGCCTATTTAAAGGACCTAGTCTCTTGTATGAGAATAATTTTGATATATGAAATAATCTTTGATTCTCCAATTGCTGTGTGCTACCCTGCTATGTGCTTAAGGGTTTTGTGTGAGCCCTTCCTTTTCTCGGTGCCCTGCGATTGCTTCCTGCCGCAGCCTGCTCTCCAAAGCCCTGGCCGCCCACCAAACAACCTCTTTTCTTTGCTGTTTCCCTTTATTCTTTCCCTTTGAGTTTCTAACCCCTGACAGGTCGTTTGCAAGTCCCTCGACTCCAACGAATCCGACGACTCCAGCCAGGCCGCAATCGGACCACCGAGCAGAAAGCGGGGTATCCACGGGTCTCTGACTTGGTTTCCAAGGCGCATCGGAGTGAGCGACCTCTTGCGTACGATCTGTACCATGCACTTCAACCATTGCCAGGTACACCCCCTCTACCACTAGTCTGTTTATGAAGATGAACAAGCCCAACCGAGACTTCTTAGCCTCGGTGGTCCTCTTTTTTTTGCTTTTTAGATCCTGTTATGCATGCTGTAGCCTCTTATTTCATATAGAAACTCTTTACATCTTTTCTTGGTCTATTCTTGGGATTAATCACACAACTTAACATTAAAAATATAAAAAAAATACTTGCGCATATATAGGTTTCGCATCACTAGCTTTAAAGGGATGACTACCTCAATCTCGAAGGAAGGTTAAGCAGCATCTCACCTGTCAAGAGTAGGTGGGGGTGCGATAGGCCTAGAAGACATATGTAGTTCTTCTACCCAGAGCCCTCCGATTTTATTCTGTCAGGTCTTCAATCCTTAGAGGATTGTTCAGTTAGTGACTTCAGCCCCTTCGTTGGTCTGTGGGTATGTGATTGAAGTAAAACTGGTGACTGATCCACAGGTCCTCACAAAACTTTTCGAAGGTGAATATCAAATGTCTATCATTATCGATGATGATAATACAAGTGAGCCTAAAGTGTTAGATTATCAATTTCAAATAAATTTTCGTGCTTCCCTCTCAGTGATCCAAGCTAGGGACTCCATCTAACTCATTTGGTAAAGTAGTCAATAACGACAATCAAAAATTTTTTTTGGATGGTGGTCTGTGAGAAAGGGTTGAGGATATCTATCCTATACTGATTGAAGGGCCAAGGGGAGCTCAAGGAGCCAAGAGGTATGGTGAGCTAATGCTGGATGTGGCATGCCTCTAGCAATGATCACAGTGCCACACGTACTCGAGGCAACCTTAAGGATGCTGGCTGGTAGTATCCTTACTTAGGATCTTAAGGTTAAGGGCAAGCCTCCGACCGAGGCTATGGCATATCCCTCGTGGATCCCCGAAGGGCAAAGTCGCTTCTGAGTGGATAAAGGTAGTGGAGGAGCAGCAAATAGTAGGCTCACTTATACAGCTTTTTGTCGATTACCATAAATAAAGTAGATTGATGTCTGAGCTTCTTTGCATCGATCACATCCTATGGTAGTGTTCCTTCTTATAGATAGTGGATCAAGGGATCCATCCAGCAAGGCTCTTGGCTTGCTAACAGGATCGAGGCCAACTCTTCCTCAATACTTAGCTTCTCAAGGTTCTCCATGTATATGGTCTTGGGATATCCGCATAATAAGAGATGGCTAGCCTTGATAGTAGGTCTGCCTGGGCATTTCTATCTAGGGGATTTGCATAATTTTAAAGGATAGGAAAGATAGGGTGATTTCTCTTATCCATTAAAGATATTTTTCCATGACATTGGCTTTGGTGCTGAACTCCACGAACCTGCCCCACTATCAGCTAGGAATCATTGAAACTTTAAGATGATGAATTCCAGGTTTGCGGGCGAGTCTCAAACCCGTGAAGAGGGTTTCATACTCTACCTCGTTAGAGGCCTTAAAATTGAAGCAAAGCACCTGCTCAGTGATAACTCCTTCCAAACTAGTGAGAATCATCCTAACCTCGAATGCTTCGATGTTAGAACCACCATCAACATGGAGAGTCCAGGACTCATCCATGGGCTTTGTCTCCCTTTGGGTCCGTCCAATTCCCTTCATCAGGAATGGTGCATTCTGAAAGAAAACGGTGCAGGTGGTTTGACATGATCCTACACCAGGCATGCAAACAGCAACGAGAGCAGAATGGATTTAAAACTTTTTTAAAAATTCTCGCAGCGGAAAACTGCTCCGCCCAGAACCTAACCTATTCATGTTGCATGTAGGCATGTATGATAATATAAAATATTTGCAAAATATTAAACAAATAAATCTATTAATGCATGATTAAAAAAAAAAATTTTCATACCTTTATTCTGGCTGGAATAACTCTGGAATAAACCTGGAATAGGCTGGAATAGCTGGAAAAAAACTATTTGGCCTTCTTCTTCCTTTGAACGTTTGAAACTCTGTTTTTGGGACTCAAAACATCGTTGGAACACCACCTTCCGGACCTCCGTTTGCTCCCAAATTTCAACAGTGGCAAGATGGACAATTGGTCTTCGATTTGCCATCGATATCTACAATCAAAACAAGCTAAAACAGGTGTATAAAATCTCCAAAGTCTGCTGCCAGAAATTTTGTAGCAGAACTGGAACAGCTGGTTCTTCCTTGCGTTTGGAGCAGCAGCAGGTGATCCGGCTCACGTGGCTTGCTCCCAGGAGTAGAAGGGTACTCCCACTAGAGGGGAGACGCGCCCGGGGCTCTCGGATCCCTCTCCACACGCGGTGCTAGCCGCTGGAAGAAGACACTTGGTCACGGTAAGTTTAGCAACGGGGCTTTACTGAAATGAAATTTGAGCACAAGAAACAAGGCTTTGTTTCTCTCCCTCACACACTCCAAATCCCAGCTCTACAAAGTACCCAATGGAAGAAAAAGGACCAAGCTCTTAGCCTCTCAAACGGAAGAACACCCTAGGTGTTTTCTCTCTTCTCATGGTGAAACAACCCACTCCTGAAACAGGGGGGAACTGCTGGTATTTATAGGACAGCAGGGAAGAAGACGGAGAGACAGGGAGGAGGAGAGGACTCGGCTGCGTTTCACCCATTAAACAGCAGTAAACAAGGGATTAAACAGCCGGTGGAGGAGAGGAAGAGATGCCAGCGATGAAAGGTCGATTGGCCTTCTTCGGACGCATGAAGTTTATTCCAACGTTTTACCGTGTAAAACGGTCAATGGGAGTAAACACGGTTCAAAGAAAATATCAGTTCAACCAAAACCGGTCAACCCTTTTTAAACCTCTTGGTTCAATCCAATTGAACCAGTTTAAACCAATAAAATTGGTTCAAGGGATTAAAATTGGTTCACAACCAATTGAAGGCCGAAACGAACTCCAAATCAGTTCAAAACTGATTAAAAAAAAATCTGGTGCAGTCCTGGTCAGCCCGGAACAATTCTGGTTGACACGGACAAGGGCAAGATGGGAAAAAGAGTGCTCAAAAATACTGTGACCATAAAACCGAGATGATTCCCAATCGTAATCGGTATCCGGATCAGAGAGTAATACTCTGTGGCATGTGACCTCATATATTCGAACCTAAACGGTAGCACTAGAACAATTCTAGTACCAACACAGGAAACCATCTAGCAATGGATCCCGGCGTCCGGATAGGTCGAAGATGCGGGAGCAAACTATCGAACCTCTGGCATATGGTTACCGTATAATTCATCCCTTTGACCTCTAATGCTCAGGACGACTGAGATTGGGCTGCCAACCTAGACTGAGTCAGTTGACTACGTGTCTCAACCTCGCAAGCCCAATGACTCTTCACTAGGACTACCCGGTCGAGGATTTGCTAAATTGAGATACTGTGAGACATTCAATCCAAACTATTTGGACAGGTCAATTCCATCTTGGTCCATCACTGCTCCACAAGTACTTTCCTGTACTTAGAAACCTTCCGTCACCAGATTAAATCCGGGTAGTCCGGCACCAAAGCACAGGAAGTTGCTTGCAAGCTACCGTGATGACCTCAGGTCAGAGGGACACATATACCCATATCCAATCGTGAGTATCCTTTGGCAGAAAGGGGCTGCACGGAATCACTTAATGAGATATCACATATCCACTTGTAGATCACATCAGTGTCACCACACTCATTTGGTCAAGAGGACAACCAAACGATGTGAACTACAACAACCTATACTTGATATATTGCCGTCCAGTACAATATATCCTTTAGTTGTGAACAAGGTTAAGGACCACTCGATACATCCTCTCTGTATCGAAGTCAGTGTAGTCCTAAGGACTTCATCACGGAAAGAGTTCATTTCAGGGAATTCAATATGTGATGAGCTGCCAAAAAAATTATTTTATTAATTCAAAGAGAGAGTACAATACTGAGCTCAACCGTCTACAATCCAGGCGATTGGCTTTGGGACACAATTCCCAACAACACCCACTTGTACTAAAGCCAATCAGAAGAGTATCTAATACCATTTCCCATTTACAATAGTCGAACTCTTTTATTCCGAGGGCTTTAGTGAAGGGGTCGGCCAGATTTTCTTTTCCATCGATCTTCAGAAGATTGATGTCGCCTCGTTCCACGATTTCTCGTATGAGGTGGTAGCGCCACAGTATGTGCTTGGTGCGGTGATGAGCTTTAGGCTTCTTAGCTTGAGCAATGGCTCCAGTGCTGTCACAATACACCAGAACATGACCATCGAGGGAAGGTGCCACCCCTAGCTCTCCAAGAAACTTCCGCAACCATACAGCTTCCTTTGCTGCATCTGATGCTGTAATATATTCTACTTCGCATACCGAGTCTGCAACAGTTGCCTGCTTGAAACTTTTCCAGCAGATCGCTCCTCCATTCAGGATAAATACAAACCCTAACACACTCTTGGTATCATCTCTATCAGACTGGAAACTGGAGTTAGAGTACCCCACAAGTTTCAAGTCAGGTTCTCCATAAATCAGCCATTGATCTTTAGTATTTCTCAAATACTTAAGGATGGACTTAACCACCTTCCAATGCGCCTCACCTGGGTCAGACTAGTATCTGCTCACTACTCCTAGTGAGTATGCCACGTCCGGTCTAGTACAAGTCATAGCATACATGATAGAGCATACTGCAGAAGCATAAGGTACTCTACTCATGCGCTCTCTTTCCTCAGGATTTGTCGCACAATCCTTCTTGGAAAGAGTAATTCCAGAACCTATCGGGAGATAGCCTTTATTGGAATTTTCATGCTGAACCGTTTCAGCACGGTGTCAATGTACGTAGACTGGGACAATCCCAAAAGCTTCTTAGATCTATCTCTATAGATCTTCATACCTAGTATGTAAGAAGCTTCACCCAAGTCTTTCATGGAGAACTGAGATGATAACCAGACCTTTATTCCTTGTAATGCTGCGACATCATTCCCGATTAAGAGAATGTCGTCAACATGAATACAATCACAAAACCATTAACCCATATAGATGCACGGTTCTTCTCATTCCTAACGAAGCCATACGATTTGATACACCTATCAAATCGTAAGTTCCAACTTCGAGAGGCTTGCTTGAGTCCATAAATGGACCTCTGCAACTTGCATACTTTTGATTCATCTGTGGATGTAAACCCTTCAGGCTGTATCATATACACCTCTTCCAGCTCCCCATTAAGGAAAGCGGTTCGGACATCCATCTGCAGATCTCGTAATCAAAATATACTGCCAAAGCAAGCATGATCCGAATGGACTTGAGCATTGCCACAGGGGAGAAAGTCTCATCATAATCGATACCATATCGCTGACGATACCCCTTGGCAACCAGACGGGCTTTATAGGTCTCTACCTTTCCATCTGCGTCCCTTTTCCTCTTGAAGATCCATTTACACCCGATGGTTTATTCCTTCAGGTGGATCAACCAATGTCCAAACATTGTTGATTTCCATGGACTCCATTTCGGATCGCATGGCTCCAAGCCATGCCTTAGAGTCTGATCTCTGAAGTGCATCCATATAGGTGATCGGATCCTCATTGTTCTCATCGAGCTCAATGGGATCGCCGTCCCGGACCAAGAAACCGTAGTATCTGTCCGGCTGACGCGGTATTCTACCAGATCTCCTAATGGGTTCTGGGTGTTATTCAATCACAGCGGTTCTACGATGTCCTTAGAGTGTGCAGGTTCTTCTATTGGCTGAACTTCATCAAGTTCAATCTTAGAGGCTATAGTTCCTTCTCCAAGGAACTCCTTTTCCAAAAAGATAGCTCTAAGAGCAACGAACACCTTTTGTTCATTCTCCAAATAGAAGAAATACCCTTTGGTTTCCTTAGGATAACCAATGAAAAAAACACCGATCATACCTTGGACCAAGTTTGTCTGAGTCTAAACGCTTTACGTAAGCGGACAACCCCAGACCCGAAGGTGTGAGATTGAGGGTTTACGTCCATTCCACATCTCATACGGAGTGGAGACAACAGACTTACTTGGAACATTATTTAACAAGTAACAGGCTGTTTGAAGCGCATATCCCCAAAAGGATAGCGGCAGTGTTGCAAAGCCCATCATGGATCGAACCATGTCCAACAAGGTTCGATTCCTCCTTTCGGACACACCATTCAACTGTGGTGTTCCTCGAGGAGTCCATTGAGAGAGAATTCCATTCTCCTCAAGATATGTCAAAATTCACCAATAAATATTCACCACCTCGATCAGATCGAAGGGTTTTAATACTTTTTCCAGTTTGTTTTTCTACTTCATTACGGTATCGTTTGAACATTTCAAATGACTCAGACTTATGTCTCATTAAAAAGACATAACCGAACCTTGAAAAGTCATCTGTAAAAGTAATGAAATATTTGTATCATCCTTTGGCACTAACTGTCATCGGTCCACATACATCAGTATGTATTAGACTTAGAAGTTCTGTAGCTCGTTCACCTTTTCCAGTAAAAGGTGACTTGGTCATTTTACCAAGTAAACAGGATTCACAAGTGGGCAGTGATTCAGAATCACTGACCTCGAGGAGTCCATCTCCTCGCATCTTGTTTATCCTATTTTGGTTAATATGACCCAGCCTACAGTGCCAAAGATACAAATCGTTGACATTATCTAATCTTGGGCGTTTGCTAAAAGTGTACATTACACTAACATGCCTTGATAGTACATATATGCCATTATTTAATCTAGCTTTCATTATCACAGAGTTATTCAAAAAACATTGCAAAAATCTCCTTTTATTGATAGTTCAAAACCACAATTGGCCAAAAGGCCTACAGAGATTATGCTCATAATGAAACTAGGACAATAGTGACAGTCGACTAGTTCGACAGTACAAGACTCAAAGACAAGACGCAGGACTCCGACCGCCAGTACTAGAACACGATTTCCATTCCCGACGCTCAGAAACTGTTCTCCATCTTCAAATCTTCTGCTAACTAGAAGTCCCTGTAACGAATTACAAACGTGAATTGGACTACCAGTATCCAATACCCAGTTAGCAGTATCAACAATAGAGTAATTACAATGTTTTATATAAATACCTTGTTCAGCAGACTTCTGCTTTCTCGGCCTGTTCGGATCAAGGGACGCAATATAAAGAGGACAATTCCTCTTCAGTGTCCCTTCTTTTTGCAGTAGAAACACTCTGCAGAAGACTGATCAGCCTTATACTTCTGGTCTGACTAGGGCCAGGAGCATTCTGCACTTCTTTCCCTTTTATTTATTTTCTTCTTCCCTTTCTTAAAGGGACGACGACCTCTACTACCTCCCACTAATTCACCACCCCCTTATTAGTTGGTGGTCTTTCTCGAAAGTCTGCAGTAACCCCAAAAGACCATGGTAGTTGACTGCAGGCTTGTTCATTCTATAATGATCGAGAAAATCAAGATAGGAGGAGGGAAGAGAATTCAGGATCGCATCCTTGCCGAGCTGCTCGTGCAAGGGGCATCCGAGTTTGCCCAACTTTTCAATCAGCTCGATCATGTACAGTACATGATCAGTGACTGAACCGCCATTCAGCATCTTGGAATTGTAGATGGCACAAGACACTTTGTACCGTTCTACATCATTCGGGGCGCCAAAGGATTCCTTCAACTTTTGAAGGATTTCATCAGGTTGGGCCTCCTCGAATTTGCGACTGAACTCGTCGTTCATCGTCGCTAACATAATGCATCGGACAGTAGTTGATCAGAGACCCACTTCAGATAAGCGTCTCTGACCGCACTCCATGCATTAGTGGGAGGGATTTCAGGTGCCGGATCGTTATCACATAGAGGATCCGTTCATGCTTCAGAACGATTCTCAATCTTCGATACCAACTATCGAAGTTGTGACCTTTAACTTCTCGTTGTCGAGAAGTGACCGGAGCGATAAATTGGAAGACATCTGAAAAGAAAATAAGACCAAATTAGTGTATGAATTAATAATTTAACCAAAAGACTTGGACTTTAGTCTAAAGGTTTCTCCCACTAATTTTTTAGATTGGTAGCCTCTATCTCCAATCCGTGAAAACACTTTTTCAAGTGGGTACTGAAATCCAATAGGCGTCGCATGAGCCCGACTATGGCCAGCTCACCCATACGAGCCTAAAGGTAGGTTCGTAAACCAATTGTTTCCCTAAACAATTTTCAGTATTTCATTTTGCCCCAGAGAACACCCCAATCGGCCTAGGGGCTTCTATTGCGGGTCTCTGGTTAGGTCCAACCATTAAAATGACAAATCCAATGCTTCCAACTAAAAAGACCAAGCCCGACTTTGGCCGGCCACCTGGTCCCGTTAAGGAGGTTGCACTGAACCATCATCGATCAGATAGAAATTCCAGTCGCCGGATGTACACCCGTTCTTTGGAACTGCCGATGCACACCAAGCTAGTGGACACATTTCTATCCAACTTAATGGGAGGCTAAGACACTGCAACTCTTTGACTTAGTCTTTTAAGGACCTAATAATTTTAGAGGATTTTTTTAGTTGTGACAGAAGAAAAAGACAAGGACATGGATCATCCTCCCACTGAATCAATCAGATTCCAGGAGGGTTGAAATAAATCAACAAATGATCCATGGGCACCTATAGATCAGTCAGACCGATCAACCTGGGTGACATGGGTTAACTCGAGTCATTGAGCTTTTTCAATCAGTTCTGGTCGACTCGACTAGCCAGGTAGGTGAGATCATGGGTGAGTATCCGCCATTAACCATCTTTCCTAGACACCAACCAAGTTGGCAGGAAAGAGGTAGCCTCATACAACCATGATCACAATGCCAAACCTACCTCGACACAGTCGGTTTACCAGACTCGATCAGACTAGCCTAAAGACTCGGGCGTCCACTGAGCCACTAATTGGATCCATTTTAGATGAACGGATCAACTAATCTAACTATTAGATAGTTCTAAAGAAGAGCCTTAAACAATTTTTGTTTAATTCTTGTAATCCGGTTCAACTAAACTTAGGTCTAACCCAGTGATGAACCCAACTAGTCAGCTAACCCAATTAACCCAAAATGGCTTATGCAATGTTTTAGATTTCATAAACCTAAAATTTTTAATAAGCCAAACACTTAATAAAACATTTTTAATTAAGTCACAATGTAAAACATTTTTACATAACTAATGCATCAAGTTCAAATTTTACAAATATTCATATCCATATAAACATGCCCTATAACATGTATCATCAAATTAAAACATTTTAATTTAAAAATTCTTTAAGGATCCTTCTGAAGAGGCCAACACAGACGATCCGCATCGTGTTAAAGACACACGGTCATGTGAAGGTCTCAACTAGGTTCCAAAAGAAATCTGGATACATTATTAGATTAAACCAATTTTAATCTAAAAATGCATACAGGAATAGGTTACACATGCAACCTGCTCTGATACCACTGAAAGAAAATGGTGCAGGTGGTTTGACATGATCCTACACTATGCATGCAAACAGCAACGGGAGCATAATGGATTTTAAAACTTTTTTAAAATTCTCGCAGCGAAAAACTGCTCCGCCCAGAACCTAACCTATTCATGTTGCATGTAGGCATGTATGATAATATAAAATATTTACAAATATTAAACAAATAAATCTATTTATGCATGATTAAAAAAAATAATTTTTCATACCTTTATTCTGGCTGGAATAACTCTGGAATAAACCTGAAATAGGCTGGAATAACTGGAATAAAACTATTCCAGCCTTCTTCTTCCTTGGAACGTTTGAAACTCTGTTTTGGGATTTCAAAACGTCGTCGGAACACCACCTTCCGGACCTCCATTTGCTCCCAAATTTAGCAGCGGCAAGGTGGACAATGGTCTTCGATTTGCCACCGATATCTGCAATCAAAACAAGCTACAAAGGTGTATAAAATCCCAAAGTCTGCTGCCAGAATTTTGTGCAGAACTGGAACAACTGGTTCTTCCTTGCGTTTGGAGCAGCAGCAGGTGATCCGGCTCACGTGGCTTGCTCCCAGGAGTAGAAGAGTACTCCCTCTAGAGGGGAGACGCACCCGGGGCTCTCGGATCCCTCTCCACACGCGGTGCTAGCCGCTGGAAGAAGACACTTGGTCATAGTAAGTTTCAGCAACAGGGCTTTGCTGAAATGGGAATTTGAGCACAAGAAACAAGGCTTTGTTTCTCTCCCTCACACACTCCAAATCCCAGCTCTACAAAGTACCCAATGGAAGAAAAAGGACCAAGCTCTTAGCCTCTCAAATGGAAGAACACCCTAGGTGTTTTCTCTCTTCTCACGGTGAAACAACCCACTCCTGAAACAGGGGGAATTGCTGGTATTTATAGGACAGCAGGGAAGAAGACGGAGAGACAGGGAGAGGAAGAGGACTCGGCTGCGTTCACCCATTAAACCAGCAGTAAACAAGGGAATTAAATCAGCCGGTGGAGGAGAGGAAGAGACGCCAGCGATGAAAGGTCGATTGGCCTTCTTCGGATGCATGAAGTTTATTCCAGCATTTTACCGTGTAAAACGGTCAATGGGAGTAACACCGGTTCAAAGAAAATACCGGTTCAACCAAAACAGGTCAACCCCTTTTTAAACCTTGGTTCAATCCAATTGAACCGGTTCAAACCCAATTAAAATTGGTTCAAGGGATTAAAATTGGTTCACAACTAATTGAAGGCCGAAACGAACTCCGAATCAGTTCAAAACTGATTCAGAAAAAATCTGGTGCAGTCCTGGTCAGCCCGGAACAATTTCCGGTTGACACGGACAAGGGCAAGACCGGGAAAAGAGTGCTCAAAAATACTGTGACCATAAAATCGAGATGATTCCCAATCGTAATTGGTATCCGGATCAGAGAGTAATCCTCTGTGGCGTGTGACCTCATAGGTTCGAACCTAAACGGTAGCACTAGAACAATTCTAGTACCAGTACAGGAAACCATCTAGCAATGGGTCCCGGCGTCCGGATAGGTCGAAGATGCGGGAGAACTATCGAACCCTGGCATATGGTTACCGATTCATCCCTTTGCTCTAATCCCGCAAACTATCGAACCTCTGGCATATGGTTACCGTATAATTCATCCCTTTGACCTCTAATGCTCAGGACGACTGAGATTGGGCTGCCAACCCAGACTGAGTCAGTCGACTACGTGTCTCAACCTCGCAAGCCCAGTGACTCTTCACTAGGACTACCCCGGCCGAGGATTTGCTAAATTGAGATACTGCGAGACATTCAATCCAAACTGTTTGGACAGGTCAATTCCATCTTGGTCCATCACTGCTCCACAAGTACTTGCCTGTACCCAGAAACCTTCCGTTCGGATTAGAAATCCGGGTAGTCCGGCACCAAAGCACAGGAGTTGCTTGCAAGCTACCGTGATGACCTCAGGTCAGAGGGACACATATACCCATATCCAATCGTAAGTATCCCTTTGGCAGAAAGGGGCTGCACGGAGTCACGTTCAATGAGATATCACATATCCCACTTATAGATCACATCAGTGTCACCACACTCATTTGGTCAAGAGGACAACCAAACTATGTGAACTACAACAACCTATACTTGATATATTGCCGTCCAGTACAATACATCCTTTGGTTGTGAACAAGGTTTAAGGACCACTCGATACACCCTCTCTGTATCGAAGTCAGTGTAGTCTTAAGGACTTCATCACATGGAAAGAGTTCATTTCAGGAAAATTCAATATGTGATGAGCTGCCAAAAAAATATATTTTATTAATTCAAAGAGAGAGTACAATACTGAGCTCAACCGCCTACAACCCAGGCGATTGGCTTTGGGACACAATTCCCAGCACATTCCATGATGAAGTCCACCAAAGCCTGAGCCTTATGGAGGGGCAAGACTGATATCGGATATCAAACTCACTCAGCTCCATTGCATCATCCGAAATCCTAATTTCCTAAATTTCTGCACTTACTGACCAACCTAATCAATTTCCAAACCCCAATCCCAAGCCGAACTTTGTTTGCTTACTCCAGTTAACTTAAATTCAATTTGTCATAGCATAAAATAATTAAAAAAATATTTTATTTTCTGATTGTTTAGATTGCATCAGGACTATTGAGTGCCATCATCTTTAATCTAATCTTAAGGGCAGTCAATATAACATCAGGGCAGGATTTCATCACCTGTCCTGGACCCAAAACAACCATCATCATACTAATCCAAGCCTAATTAAAATCAATTAAACCTAATTTGCCCTAGAGGGCTAGGTGACATCAATAGGTCGGATCTGAGCTATGTGGACCACCTAGTGTATTTAATCCTTTAGCTATTACTGAAAGCTAGTGTCTAAGGCTGGGGGTCTAGAGTCAAACGACCTAAGTGGACTGGTGGTTTATAATTAGGACCCTGTGACAAGCAGGGGGAGCCTCCCACCACCCCACCCCCTACCTGGCCAGTGGAAGGATTAGCTACTGGGTTAAGTATAAGTTAAGCTGACCCACCCAGTTTTGGCTCTAGGTCTAGGAAATCCTAGATTGTATTAGCCTAGTTCTTTTTGCATGCTTGGATGCTCCATTCCATTCTGATGGCTAGATTGAGTGTATGACCACTAGATTAGAAACCCAATACCAGAAGTCCACACCCCAAACAAATTCAGCTATGGATTCCAATTTTGAGGCCATCATGAACCAGTTTGCCTAACTAAACCAAGCCAACACCCAAACCCAAAATCAGTTTGCCAAGATAAACATTAGGTTTGATCAATCCCAGACCTAGATGAACCAAATAAACCATAAATTCGACCAAGTAGACCAACGATTTGACCAAATAACCCAAACAAACAACTAAACAACCACTAGGATCGACCATTTAACTACTAAATTAAATCAAGTAGGAATACCAAACCAGATCCATAGACCCCAGGAATCCATAGTCCCTAGATATGAACCTAGTAGTAACCACTATCCCTTAGTCGCCCTGAACCCTATAGGATTGATACCCCTAGATTTGAACCCATAAGCTTTAAACCCATAACCTATGAACCCATAACTGATGGGGGACTACATGCATAAAAATCATCCTATAAACCAATACGAGTACCGATGCTAATAATAAACATAGAGTCTTGGGGAACATTCAAATAGGATAGATTTTAGGTCATGCATTCCCTCATGCTAGGCTCAATAAAATGAGAAAGAACCAGGACTCAGAGATTGAGAAATCCATGATCAAGGACATGCACACATTTCAAAGATTCAGATCTAAATCAAGGAAGGAGAAATAAACCCTACGACAGTAATAACTATTTCCAGCATGATGAGTTCACTTATCCTTGGAAGATGCGGCCTGGGTGATCAACAATCAGCCATCCAACGATCGGCATCAGGAGAATTGGTTGATGGCTAGGATCCCTTCAAAGGCTTGGTACCGGAAAGGACCCTACAAGATTAAACGACAGATCAGGCCCAAATGAAACAGCCCAAAACCAAAACACGGCCAAATAAAAAAGAAATGAAGGAACCGAGAGCTTTGTGGAATAGGGGAGGTAATCCAAAACTGGGTGGAGACTTCGCGGGCAGTGGTCCGGAGAAGAAGGCATCGTGGCGATCTTCGAGGGAAGAACAGAGCTTCATTCTCGACGGGGAGTCGACTTCGGTGGAAGAACAGTAGTAGAGCAGGCATCCGGAACGAGGCTGAGAGCTTGGGAGCTAGGAGGAGATGATCCTGAATCGAGTGGAAACTCCGTTGGGCGGTGGTCGAAGAAGAAGAGGGCGTTGTAGCAGACTGGAGGAGGGAGGCCTGGCGATGGGAGGACCAAAGGAGGGGTGGGCGATGGGAGGACCTGGAGGAGGGAGTCGGGCGACGGGAGGACCTAGAGGAGGGAGTCGGGTGACGGGAGGACCGGAGGAGGGAGATCGGACGAAGATCGGAGGAGGGATGTCTGGACCGGAGGAGGAAGGTTTGGCGATGGGAGACCGGTGGAGGTTTCAAGGGAACTGAGCTTCCATGGACAGGAGATTCTTCGTTGTGGACTGGACCGAGGGGTTGAACGGTGCTTTGGGGAAGACGGGGGAGCTTTGGAGTAGTCGACGGAGAACGGCACGAACGGAGACACAGTGGGACAATGGCGTGGAATGGAGATGCTGCGGGATAGATGGAGATAGATAGGGCCTCGCACCCCTCGACATCTCGATGACGAAGGTAGTTGGGAGCCTCACGCTCCTCGACATTACGGCTACAATGAAGGCACGGACAAAGAAGAACAGTACTTCATCGTATATTTTTCATTGTAATTCATCCATGAATTTCTTTGTACAAACGAGCCATATTTATAGGCTCATGAACGGTTCCAGAATGCTCTAAACACGTGATTTAAAACTTAACTAATCCAAGGATTAGTTACAAAATAAAACTAATCCTAAGATGTGGGGGGGGAGTTTGTTACAACGAGATTCCAAGGGATTTTATACCCTTTTTAATTGCCAAAAAATTGAAATTAAAAAAGGAGAAAATTTTGGAAGCTTCTGGAAATCTCTAGAACCTGGGATTCAGTTAGATCGTGTCTCGAGTCGGCTAGGCGATCTCAGGTCGGCTCGATGGTGCAAGTCATATTCTCCTTGTTTTGTGATCCAGATTGGTTCTTGAGGTTTGGTCTTGGTCTTGGTGTCCCCACCAATAATCCTTAGTTTACCCACCCCTGTTACCCCAAACTCTAATCAATTTTCCAGTAGCCAAACCCCTCTTACCATCCCATTGGTTCACCAAGACCATCTAGAAGAAGAGATATATGAGGCTAACCCAAGTCTGATAGAGAAGTATGAAGATGATGTGTCTATTGAAGATCTAGAAGAGTATCCTATAGAAGACACAGGATTACTTGACTATGACCAAATCCAGATAGAAACTAATCCAAAATTAGTTGAACCAGAAGTCCAGTATAACCAACCCAATTCAACCATGGAGTCCAATCTAGAAACCCTCTTTAAGGCCATGATGGAACAGTTTGACCAGTTGGAACACAAGTTTGACCAAAGGAATAAAATGTTTGACCAACTGATCCAATCGAATAACCAAATGACCCATAGGATTGAACCATTAGATGACCAGGTAGAAGACCACCCAACATTAGTTGAACCTGACCATACCCAAGTAGGAGCATACCTAGATTTTGCTAACCTTAGCCATACCCAAACAGTAACCAACATAGAGTTAGCTGACCATGTAGTGGAAGAACCCTTAAAGGAAGAAGACCATGAGGAACCCAATCCTACTGTTAGAATCCTACCTGAGGAGCCACTAGAAGAAAGCCCAATTAGAGAGCCAGTCCTTTGATTTATGAGCCAGAAGAGTTTATTAAGGACTTGACCTCTTTGAATCAGTACCCTCAAGATGAAATCATTTCATTGACTCCAATTGATCTCTTCCCTGAAATCAACAACCCTTTCTTCCATTATGTAGACCCTTTAGATATGCCTCAAATCCATAAGGTAAATCTCATTAGTATAGGACTCATCCCTGAAACACCTTCTTGTCTTTTAGTCTACCTGATTAACCTTGAACCCTTTTTCAATCAGACTAACCCTGAATCCACCTCATATTTTCTGTCATTTCATGAATTTTCTTATGTTTCTTTAACCATTCATTTGCATTTTATAGAAGTAAGCATACTGCATTCATACATTATGCATGTTAGGTTTGTATCTTATTTCTTGCATACCCTTTGGCATTTAGTAGGTATATATAGTAAATTTTTATGTGCATGCTATGCCAGGGTCAAACCTAGAGAGTCTATAGTATGTTAAGTTAGACCCTAGAAAGTCCAATAAGATTTTCTTTGATAGGAAAGTTTAGTCAAGTCTAATAGGTATTAGTTGAGTCCAATAAAATTCACAGTCCTAAATCACATATCTACACCTACACTAGCCTCTGCACAGCATATGCATCATGAAATTAGTCAAGAGCTGAACATAATTAATGAACTAAATAACAACTTGGCTAATTTTCAAAAGAAAGATGAAGAATTTTCTGCAGAGGATTTTGTGATTGTAAAGAAATTTTTAGCACGCAAAGTTGGCCCATCCAAATAATGAATAGTAGTGGATCCAATGCCTATGTGCCTGAGATATCACCTGATTTAGGTATTAGCTCCACTTTCATCATCTCAGACTTTGTAAAGTCTAAGGAGCCAGCAATGATACCCAGCGAGCCCCTTAAGCCACTCCCTTTCTTTATGAGAGAATCCATCCCAGAGCGATCACATATAATTGGCCTTTTGGTGAGGTAAAGATTGAGTCTGGATGATCAAGCTATCGGTACCCAGGATAAAGACTGTCAGCGATACTTAGTCCGATGGCAAGGTCAGCCAAAATTTGAGAACTTGTGGAATGCTGGTGCGGATCTGCAGCGTCTCAACCCAGACCCTCCTTGAGCCAAATTGACCCTTACTCTACGGGGTCGAGTTCCCCCGCCTTGGGAGAATTGGTGGGGACACCAGGATCAGACACAGATCACTGGATCCTATATGGTTTATTTAGTCATGTGTCAAAGTTTTAAAAGTTTTGTAATCAATCAAGATTGAGTCCTGTAATAAGTTGAGGTTAGTTGATTTGTCTCAACCCTCAATCCAAGTCAGTATATTGATTCCTGTACTCCAGTTATAAGTCTAATTTTTGTACAAGAGAGGAGGTTACCCTATTTTGAAATTCTATCAGGCCATATCCAGGAGTCAAAGGCCACTACATCAGTCTATTGGATTTTGTTTGACAACCTAGGATCCAATATGCTTCCAAAAATCCTGATTCCTTCAAGATGCCCTCCAGATGCCCAAATTCCAGTCCAGATGCTAGAGCATATTTCCAAACAGAGCATCCATGATTCCTAAGGTCCATCTGCATCCAAACCCAAGGAAATCAAGCCCGGGTGCCAAGCCCAAGCCCTTAAGAAGCAAGATTTCAGCCTGATTCCCTGGAATATACCAGCCCATGCGCCTAACCCTGGAAGCCCACCTGGGCCCCTCAAAAATTTGTCTAAGCCCATGAAGGAGGCATCCTTGCTGCTGCCCTAAGGTCCAAAATTGAATTTATGGAGTTTGACCAAGTCCAAGCCAAAAGGAGGCACCCATGAGTTGACTAGTTAAAGCATGAAGGGAGAAAGAGAAGAGTAGGTCAATTCCTAACCTAATGGGGATTTGTTTTTCTAACCTAGCTAGGAGTGGTTATTTTAACTCAAGTATGTAACCCTAGTTAGAGGGCATGGGAGCTCTATATAAACCCCATTCCTTTTCCTCTTGTAATCAACTTTTATTCATGATATCAAAATCCTGGTAAAATTTATTTGAGCTTGCGAACTTGTGTTACTTTGTTCTCTTGGTTCTTTGGTTTATGTTTGTGTTCTCTTGCTTGGCCGACCTCTACCCTTGCTGTTCTCCACGTCTAAACAGCAAACCCAACTTCCAAGCATCAGCCACGCCCAAAGAAGGTGTTGCCTAGGTGGCTACCCAAGAGGGGGGTGAATTGGAACTTTAAAAAATTTAAAGTAGATAATGTGCACTTAAAATCCCCTTTTTAAAGTGTTGTGTGTTGTGACTAAATATTAAATGCAGAAGCTAAAAGAAATCAGAGATTCATAATACAGACACACAAAATTTATAGTGGTTCGGAGCAACCCAGCTTCTACGTCCACTATCAAGATACCACTTAGGATTTCCACTATATTCACACCTGAATACAGTCGGATTGTTTTGCAGGATCACAATCCAAAACCTCTACACTTTGGTTTTAACGAGATCACCAAATAAAACCTAACACCCTTTGTTTTGAACAGGCTCACCAAAGAAACCTAACTTGGTTTTATCAGGATCACCAAGAACCCAATACTTTGTTTTTATCAAGGCTCACCAAGAACCTATTTGGTTTTTCAACCAGGCTCACCAATAACCCAACAATTCAATAAAATGAATTGAAATAAATGCAACAAAAATGACAAACTCAATTTATCGGATAGTTGCCGGTGCAGCTTGATAGAAGTCCACTTGACTTGCACTTGAATGAGCTTTAATTACTTCAATGGCTTCTTTCAAAATTGCTTCAAGCTTCAGATCAGAGTTGGTGAAGACTTGAAGGCTTGCTTGAATGCTCTTGTGCTCTCTTTCTTGTTGGTAGGTAGGATATTCAATGTAGCTCTCAAAACTTTGAAGAATCTCTATTTATTTTTTCAAAGAAGTTCAAATCCTTGAAATATAAGGTTTTCCATCACTTCAAGATAATTCTAGCTATTGTAGACTATTGGAAAGTGGTTTTTGACCGTTAGAGCACCTTTTGGCATTCAACAACAAATTCTGGAACTAGCCGTTGGATACCTGAAAGCGATGTTTGAGTCAGCTTGGATCCTTCGAGTCGATAGGTGAGTCGCCAAATTTCAGTGCAGTCGGTTCTTTGTCTCAGAACGCAAAACTTCACTCTGGACGAGTCAACTCTTTGTAGCTCGGGTCGGCTTGAACTTATATCTATGAAAAACCTGAACTCGAGGAGTCAGTTCTTTTGATTATTGGTCGGCTCTTCTTCTCAGGTTCTGAAATCATCACTCTGGAAGAGTCGGCTTGATGCAGTTCAGGTCGGCTCACTTTCTAAGGTATTCAAAATTAGGTCTGACAGAGTTGGCTCTTTCTGGTTTGGGTCGGCTCACCTGGCTGTTCTCAGAAATCTTCAAAAACTGGACTCTGGAGGAGTCGGCTCGGACATATTCCAATCGACTCGGATTCACTAGAGTCGGCTCGGTAACCTTCGAGTCGGCTCGGATTGCTGTGTATCAGAATCCTTACTGCGTGCCAGTAGGTGGAGTCGGCTCTTCAACATGCTGGGTTGGCTCGAGTATTTTTCCTCAGGATTTTTACAATTGGATTCAAAGAAAAACTCTTACCAACTCTCTTACATTTTTCAAGCAAACCAATTCAAAATAATTTTAAAGCACACATACAGAAGTAACCCTTTTTACATAATTTTTTCTTAGCTTTTTCATTGGATTCTTCTTTACAGAAACATATTACAACACAACTCAAACAAGAAACAAGGTGTAGGAGTTGAAGTTTGAACAATTAACTCATCTTATAAAAACTTGTAAAATACTTGAAGAGTTGTTAGAAATAAATGTACATGCTCCAATGTTTGGTTATCATCAAAATCACTTATGGGGTCAACAGAATGAGTGCCCTAGGTCGCCAAGCAGAGAGATCTTTACCAAGCTTCAAGCCGCCCAGCTTCTAAATCCTAACCTGATTCCTTCTAAATCTAGTTTTCTTTATTTTTCTTACTTGCTATTTTGATTGACCCTTGACATTTTACAGGATCCCCTAGGTGTTTCACCTCCCTAGAGAAGGCTTTCCTTGCCTCCAGGATCGCCCAAATCAGCCATCTAATCAAGGGAATCGAGCTTTATCTTCCAGGCATCAATCTGAGAGCTGCGTAACCCCTTCGATTGCAGATTCTTCAAATTACTGATTGGTAACATCCTTCCTTCTTTTAATTTCTGATTTGATGAAGATAAGATATCCTAATCTGGGAGTTTCTCAATTCTCGGATCCTGAAATTTATTATTTTGCACGAGTTTGCCTGAGATACGATGATTCTTTGCATTGCTAGTCATTCTGCTAGTTCTTTACTTAACTTTGAATTTAGCCTACAAACCTAAATTATAAAAATCATAAAAAAATTAGTTTATTATTTTTTCTACAGGATTAGCAATCTTAGAGTCATCCCGCATCACTCCTGTTTGATAAAATGCTAGCACTCAGGGGTAAAGCTTCTCTTCCTCTAGTGAACTAGCAAGTGAACAAGATCGATGTTGAAGCAGTACATTATGATCATAGGATCGATGCTTGGCATATAGCTACCATCCATGCAAAGATATTGATGTTTGCATAGAGAAAGTCCACTAGTTGAGCTCTCAACTCCTCGCACTACTCACTCTCGATATACAGCACTCGTAAGGAGTTGGTTGGGTCCAGGGGCATAGGAAACAATTTTCTGCACGCTCTCTACGCTATAGCTTCTGTTATCTCGAAGGTTAAGACTTTCAATGGACATGACTTTTTTGGTTTCTACTTGAGAGTCGCCACATAGCATCACCTTACCAAGGCTTGATCATCTCATTCCTCACCCATCCATGGGGGATGAGAAACTTCATCAATAGGTGGTAAGTCGAGACTATGGCCCATAAAGCATTAAAGTCGGGACTTTCTAGGATAGCATTATAGGTAGCTAGGATCCCGATCACTAGAAAGTCCAGAAGGATCGTGGCTTGTCTCAGGGCTCAACTGGCTACCATAAGTAGTGTCACGATGCCTTCAACAAGAACAACATTCCCAAAAATACCAATCAAGAAAGTGTTTGCCCTTCAGAGAAAATCTTGGGCAACCCCATCCAAGAGAAGGCATCGTAAAATAGAATATCTCAGAGCTTCCACTTTCCAACAGGATTCTCTTTACATCATAGTTGAAGATAGCAAGGGAAACTATCATAGGATCATCATGCGAGAACAGAACTCCATCGGTATCATCGATAGCAAAGGTGATGATCTCTTCTACAGCCCTCTAGCACTTGGGTTAGGAAATTTTCACTTGGACCACCCTGGCATATGCTTGTCGCCTAAGAAGCCTGCCCCCAAGAAGCCAATCTGCCAGAGATTATCCCGATGTGGATTCTGTTCTCCATAAAGATTTCGATTGCCGGTTAGGGTTCCTGACCGACAGCCTTCGAAGTAGCGGGCTGACGAATGTAGCTGCGCAGGTAGTCTTGTTGAATTAGTGACTCGATCTCCTTTAGAAAAATGTAGTCATTAGTATCATGCTTGTAATCCTAATGAAATTGATAGTATTTCTTGGATCCTTCAGGGCCTTCTTGTTCATCTTTTGACCACTGGACAAAGTCCTGACCCTTAACTTCTGTCAAAATCTATCCCCGGTGGCCATTCAAGAGAGTGAAGTCCTTCCAACGGGGTGGCCTAGGGCTCAGGAAGGATTCAGAAAAATATCTTTGAAAGAGAGAAAAAGAAGCTACCTCCATATAGCCCTCTCTTCAAGGCCAACATGGCAATAAAAGGTTCGAGGTCATGGACCTCCAGCATGGCCGCTTTAAAGCGACCCATTTAGTGGTGGAGGGACTCACCTTCCTCTTGTTGGACTGAGAAGTGGAAGTCAGAGCCTCGCTCTGGCCTCTTACTGCTTTGAAATTGGATCATGAAACTTTGGTCAAATTCTTGAAAATATCAGGCTTTTGCTACCTTCCTAAAGGTAGTAGTGAAGGTCTTGCACATGAAGGCATCCAATGTCCCTTGGAGAAGCATGAGGAACCTGAAGCTCTCTAGATGACCGAACGGATTAGAGGTGCCATCGTAGGCCTCCATGGTAGGGGCCTTGAAGCAGTGGATGTTAGATTTCTCCTAGGAACAGAATATTGCATCGAAATCAGGTCTCAAAAGCTTGATGCAATGGAAGTAGATATAAAAACTATTTTATATCTAAGCATGCAATTTACAAATAAATCTAATTTATTCATAAGAAATTCTTAAACATGATGTAGTAGATGAAAAAAAATTTAGACTTGAAAATAAAATTATTTTAAACAAAAATAACTTGGATCGCAATCCTGGCCTGCTTTGAAAATTATGCTGATCCGCTTTTGAACCGGAGTTCTATCGGAGCTGCGCAATCACCCAGCCTCTGCTGGTATCTATATAGAGCTCGTGTAACTGAGTCATAGAGATCACTGAACCGCAAGATCCTTGCAGCCTTCTCCTCTTTCAGCAAATCAGGTGCTTTAAGAACTGTGCCGATCCGAAACTGGACTGGCTTCTTTTGAACTAGCTTATATCTTGCAAAATGAGATATGCAAGACCTTGGACCTCTTTTCTTCTTCTTCGCTTGTGAAGAACACCTCTCCAAACTCTTGAAGAGAAGAACTAAGCCTCATAAAGAAGAAACACTCCACGCCCCAAAGAGAGAGAACCTCTGGTCGACCACCCCTTTTTTTCTTCTTTTTCTTATTTGGTCGGCCACCCCTCTCCTCTTTTTATTTCTTATGGTGAAAACTTCTCCAACTCCTCCATGCCCCAAAGAGAGAGAACCTTTGGTCGGCCATCCCTTTTTTTTCTTCTTTTTCTTATTTGGTCAGCCACCCCTCTCCTCTTTTTATTTCTTATGGTGAAAACTTCTCCAACTCCTCCATGCTCAAAAACTAGAATTCAATCTGATCCAAAATTGGTTAGATTTTAAGATGAGTAGAAGAGGACTCTTCCTTCTCTCTTTGTTTCACGCCAACCTCTTTTGTGCCCCCTTGTTTTTGTGCCAACTTGTTCTTGCCGCACAAAACCTTGGGCCCACTTCGCTTGGCATGTGGAGAGGAGAGAGATAAGGAGAGAGAGTCCCAGTCAAATGGGATTCTTAGTCATAGGTCCAAATTAAGTAATTTGATAATCAAATCGAAGCCAATTTTAAACCCAATCGAACCCTTTGAAAAGACTATTGACCCAACTTAATTAGGATTAATTAACTGAGTCTAACTCAATTAAATTAAATCTGATTTAATTCAATTAATAACTGATCCATAATTTATTAGATCAAATATTAATTGTAACATTTATAATTAGGTCCAAATGTACTAAAATTGGCAATTCCAAATTTAGTAACATTTTGATTTGCTGATTGGTTACTTAAGCTCCTAATGTATGTGACCCCTCAGGTCCTATCCTGTCTGGTAATGAGACATGCTATAATCTCTATTATATCATCATCGAAATTCCTTTCGATGGACTGAAACAATTTCTGCTCAACCCTAATTAGGATCATCGATCCGAGAACTATCCTAATGGGCTCTCACAATCCACCAGTGATACCTAACAGTATATAGTGGCAACCTAGCAGAATAAGATTGGAACCCCTAGGTATAGTTATCATGTGATTCAGTTCCTCTATCAAAAATCCCAACATGATGTTGGTTATGGAAACTCATCAAATCCATCAATCATATGTTTAACTTAATCGATTCAAGTCCAATTGTGATACTAATGAAAACACTTTTCATTATCACCCTGCTATGGCCATAGACTTCTGACTTAGTTTCATTAAGTTGCATAGGATTTCTTACTACTAAGGCTGATAGATCCCTACAAGTGAATACCCTACTCCTATAATAAACTTACTGCAGCCAACGAACACCGTAAGGTCCCGAATGGATAAGAACCATATGTTTATGCTGTAAACTACAGCAACCTTATTGTGAGTAGTTGAGACATTCTAGGTCAAAGAACTATTCACACAACTATAATATCAGGAAATTATTGACGAGTGAGTAGTCATCCGTATAACTTCCTGTACTTGGTCATGCTTAGTACATTGATCTCTATCAACTACCTACACTCTCATTCCAGTATCATCACACTGTAGGTCAGAGACTCATCTACCCAGAAAGGAAAGCGATCTGTGCACCATTTTAATGGATCAATCATCATCCTTGTGATGTTCCAACAATCGGGAGCTTTTAGGAATTAATCTATAAAGACACATGCCCTAGATTCTCAACTCTTAAGAATATGTGTCATTGTCCATTAACTCCATGGATGATTCATAGACATATCAATATGAATAAAACTAATGCCCTTTTTATTCATAAGAAGAATTAAGTACAAAAATTCATGCCCTAAAAATATAATGTGTCAAGCCAACTTGGCTTTTAGGGCATACATCTAACAATATCTTACTTGCACTAAATCTAATTGGCTACATATCTAAGTTCCATCTTCTCAAGGTGGACTTTAGCCTTTTTCTGGTTCAGAGGCTTAGTTAGTGGGTCTACAACGTTATCCGTGAAGTCTACTCTTTACACCTCACATACTTCTTCTCGAGGTAGTCGCGTATAATATGAAACCGCCACTCAATATGCTTAGACTTCTTGTGAGACTTGGGCTCCTTAACAAGTGCTATTATACCATTATTGTCACAATATATGGGGATGGCATCAAATGGCATCACTCCAAGTCCACAATGAACTTTTTATACCAGAAGGCTTCTTTTGTAGCTTCAGAGGCAGCGATGTACTGTGCTTCCATTGTTGAACTACTATGATGGGTTGCTTGGAACTTTTCCAACTAGTTGCTCTACCATTGCACAAAAATATAGACCCTGATGTAAACTTTCTATAATTAGGATTAGACATAAAGTCTGAGTCTGTATATCCTTTATCCCTAATTCTGAACTCCCTCCAAAGACTAAGAATAAATCTTTAGTCCTTCTCAAACTTAAGAACGTCTTCACAGCTATCCAGTATTCTTCACCTAGATTCAACTGATATCTGCTCGTGACACTCACAGCAAGAGCTATATCAGGTCAAGTACACAACATGGCATATATAGGCTTCCAATTGCTGAAGCATATGAAATTTTGCTCATGAGTTGAATCTCTTCAAGTATGTTAGGACACATTTTCTTGGAGAGATTAATGCCATGCCGAAGAGATAACAATCCTCTTTTAGAGTTCTCCATGCTTAACCTTTTCAACACTTCCTCTATGCACAATTTTTGTGAAAGGCCAAGCATCTGATTAGATCTATTTCTATAGACCTTAATCTCCAAAATATAAGATGCTTCACCTAAGTCTTTCATAGAGAATTTCTTAGATAACCAACTTTTGACCGAAGTCAACATGGTATTATCATTCCAATAAGGAGGATGTCATCCACGTACAATATGAGAAATGTCACCGCCCTCAAACTGGCCTTCCTATAAATACATGGCTCATCCTCATTCTTGATAAAATCAAACAATTTGATTGCATCATCAAAACGAGTATTCCAACTCCGCGAAGCTTGTTTCAATCCGTAGATTGATCTATACAGCTTGCAGACCTTTTGATCTTCATCATTGGAAGTGAAATCCAAAGGCTGCTCCATATAAATATTTTTCTCAAGATATCCATTCAGGAATGCAGTTTTCACATCCATCTGTCACATCTCATAATCATGACATGCTGCAAATGTGAGCAATGTCGGATGGATTTCAGCATAGCTACTGGTGAAAAGGTATCATGATAGTCAATCCTTCACGTTGACTATACCCTTTCGTCACTGACCTAACTTTAAAGGTCTCTACATTACCATCTGTACCTATTTTCCTTTTGTAGATCCATTTACAACCAATAGGTGCAATATCCTTTGGTGGATCCACTAAGGACCATATTTGATTAGAATGCATTGATTGATTTCTGACTTCATAGCATTCAACCATTTCTTGGAGTCGATGT
The DNA here is from genome assembly GCA_021397845.1 of Areca catechu. Taxonomy (NCBI): domain Eukaryota; kingdom Viridiplantae; phylum Streptophyta; class Magnoliopsida; order Arecales; family Arecaceae; genus Areca; species Areca catechu. The sequence continues at coordinate 77,598,436 of CM038049.1, read as the reverse complement.
CTGACATCGCCTCATCATAAGTTAGGATCAATTAATTGATCCTTGTCCCCAACTAGGAACATTTTCTTTATATCCTCTGTAAGCATACTTAAGTACCTTTCAGGAGGTTTGGAGACTCTAGTAGATCTGCAAGATGGAAGAGCATTTATGTGAATTGGTTGATTAGATTTGATCTGATCTTTAGCTGGCTACTCTTCAGAGACTTTCTCATCGAGCTCAATTAGCCTCCCACTATCACCTTTCTGAATAAACTGTTTTTCAAGAAATGTGGCATGTCTGCTCACAATCATATTGTGATCTTCTGGAATGTAAAAGTAATATCCTAAAGTTTCTTTAGGATATCCTATAAACTGAGCTTTCACAAATCTAGATCCCAATTTATTCACCATTAGTCTTTTGACATAGGCTGGACATCCCCAAATCTTGAAATGAGCAAGACTTGGTTTCTTACCATGCCAAATCTCATATGGTGTGGTAGGAATAGATTTAGATGGAACTCTATTAAAAATATAGATTGAAGTTTGTAGGGCATATCCACAAATAAATAAAGGCAAGTCAGTGAAGCTTATCATGGATCAGACCATATCTAATAGTATCATGTTTCTCCTCTCAGACACCCTGTTGAGCTGAGGCATACCAGATGGAGTCCATTATGAGACTATGCCATTGTCCTTAAGATAATCTAAGAATTCCCTACTAAGGTTCACCTCCCCGATCTGATCGAAAAATCTTAAGGGTTTACCTATTTATTTTTCTAACTCATGTTTGAATTCTTTGAACTTTTCAAAAGCTTCAGATTTGTGTCTCATAAGAAACACATAATCATACCATGAATAATCATCAATAAAGGTTATGAAGTAGTAAAAACCATCCCTGGACTGCATATTAAATGGACCACACACATCAGTGTGTACCAGGGCAAGCAATTCTGTGGCCTCTCCCCATGTCCTACAAAGGGTAACTTGGCCATTTTTCCTTGAAGACATGACTCACAAGGTGGATATGATTCAGAATTAACTGAATATAAGATCCCATCCCTTTCCAGTTTGTTAATTCTATCCTCACCCATATGACCGAGCTTTAGATGCCACATATTTTTATCATTTAGGTCATCTCTAGCATGTTTATGTCCTATGGCATTCACTTTAATTTTCTTGTTAATATTCAAAGATACCTCGACATGCAAATGATAGAGACTGTCAATTAAAATAGCTTTTGTAACCAATTTATTCTCAAATAAATATTACAAAAGTCTTTATTGAATGTAAATTCAAATCCTTCCTGTGCTAGCATAAAGATAGCAATCAAATTTTTACTAGCTCCCGGCATAAAATAACAGTCATTAAGTACTAATCTAAACCCTAAATGTAACACTAGAGAATATGATCTAACGGCTTATGCAGCAATTTTTGCTCCATTTTCGACATGTAGGACCATCTCACCTTTTCTCAGCATTCTACTTCTTTCCAGATCCTACATTGAAATGCATATATGAGCATTAGAGCCAGAGTCTAAATCCAACTAGAAGGGATGAAACCATTAGGTTAGATTCAATAACGAGTATGGACTTACCTTTAGAAGGTGCATCCTCCTTCTGTTTCTTTAAGCTTTTCAGGTAGAGAGGACAATTTCTTTTCTAGTGGCCATCTGTATTGTAGTGGAAACATTTTCCTTTGCTGGCCTTTTCTTTCTTAGGAGTGTCCTTCTTCTTTGTTTGTTTTCCTTCTGCTTCTTTGCAGGCTTCTTCTTCTTCCAAGTAGACTTTCTTTTGGAGGAAGACTACTCCATAGAGAAAATAGAGCCCCTTGAAATCTTAAGGTCCCCTCATTACTTACCAATATGTTCAATAATTCAGGTAAGGTGTAATTCAACTTGCTCATATTATAGTTCATAACAAACTGAGCATATGAATTAGTCAAGGATTGGAGGATCAAATTCACCTGAAGCTCCTTGTGAATAGGAATGCCCAGCTTCTCAAGTTGTTCTATGTTCTTGATCATTGATAAACAATGATAATGGATGGACTGCCCTTCACGCATCTTGTTGTTGAAAACCCTTTTGGACACCTCGAAGCACGCAATCCGACTTTGTTCACCATATAACTCTTGCAGGTGAATCAGAATCGATTTAGCAATTGGCATATCCTCATGTTGGCTTTGCAATTCATTTGACATTGAGGCCAATATGTAACATTTAACCTTAATATCATCTTCCATCTATTTTTCATATGCAGTCATCTGACGAGCATTTGGATGGTCAGGTAAGACAGGGGTTCCTAGTCAAGCACATAGCCAACTTCTTATAACTCAAAATAATTTTGATATTTCTCAACCAATCTTTGAAATTAAGGCCTACAAGTCGTCTCTAAAATACGGGCTAAGGGATTTGAAGCAAACATGGTTAACTACAAGAGTAGAAGATTCAAATTAGATGCTTTATACTTAATTATACAAATTATTCTAGGATCTTTAAAAAATAATTTTAGAACTCCCACTAATCCCCATAATACTCTCCTTGGAGATAGGAAATCCTATGACTCTAGGTTTGTAGTGAGTGCTACGGTCCCATCGATGTGCGGCACCTCACCGTGCCTGGTTATTAGTAACACGCTACACCAATAAGTAGCCAACTCTTGTCCAATGTATCTAATACAAGTTGTAGCATCTTGGTCTCTAAATCATGGAACCTCAACATGCCCGTTTATTAGTCCAATCATTAGTTAAGTCAGACCCACCATTCTTGCTAGACAAAGCCATCATTGAGTCCCTCGACATGCTTGTTTATTGGGCCCAACCCCATCAGTGCCTAGCAACATCTCATGCTTAATAGGGTGGTTGTGTCTTCCAATGTAACTAGACCACTATAACCAGCCGAAAATAATAAATACCAGTAGGACACCTGCACACCTATAATGGTGGAAGACCCAAGACTTAATATTTATGGGGAGCTAAGGTTCATGTCTCTTCTAAATTGATCAACAAATCATATCTGACCAAATACATTTTAAGTCAGCACAATCTCATGTCTGACTTAAAATAGCTAGCATGGGTGAACTCAAATCAAAAGTGATCCTGTTAAAAATTTAATCAACCAAATTGATCAGGTCAGTTTGATATATGGGAGGGTTCTGCCATATATCCTCTTTC